>PVLD010001664.1:0-52405 GCA_004027595.1 Dinomys branickii
TTGCTCTTGTAACGTTTCCATTTGTTTCCTATTTTCTTCTAGTCTTTTGTCTATATCTTCTCTATGTGCACGGAACATTTCTTCCATCATTGTTTTCAGCTCGTTTTTTGTCTCAGAAATCATTGCGGGTATGTGGGTTATTTCTGCTTTAAACTCTTTTATGGCCTGTTGGAGTTGTTTCATTTCGGATGCAATCGTTTCATAACTTGCAGGAATGTGATTTCCTGGTTTCCCTGTATCCTCACATTCAAAACTTGTTCTGGGTGGTGTTGAGTTTTGAGACTGCGTTTTGTTCCTCTGTTTTCCCATTTTTGGGTATCAGATTCAAAATGTGGATCTATAAATTCCCCAGGCAGTTCAGCAGGCAAAGGTCTGCTGCAGAGGCTGCTCCAATGATTCCTTCTCTTTCGGAGAATGTCCCTTAAGCTGTCTGCTGAGATTTCCACTTCTACTCCCTACCCCGAGACCTGTCTGGGGCATATAAACAGGTCGCCGCCCCATGCGTCTTGCAGACAGGCCACTCAGTTGTTCCTCCCTGGGTGGAGCTCCTTCCCCCCTCACAAATCCCCTAGGGGCGCCTAGCTACCTCTTCCTACCTGGGAGATCCCGCCGTCCTTAAAGCTGCTTTGATGTCACTCGCTGGGCAGAGCTTCTTCCCAACTCAGGAAAAACCGGTTAGAGTGCCCACTCAACTCACCCTGGGATCGTGCAGACAGGAATGCCGTTCAGATGTATCTCCGTGGATCGAGCTTTTTCCCGACTCAGAAATCCCGCCGATCGCAGCCGCTCCAGTTCGCGCAGCGCCGGCTGCGGGGGCGGGGCTCTGAGCGGGATCCCGGACCGCTGCCCAGATTGGCGCAATCTGTCCCAGTAGCTCGTTCTCTGAGTTTCCTCTGCTCTGCTGCCTCCAACAAATCCTGGTTACAGCCGTCTCCGAGCCGATTGGGTTCAGGAACTGGAGGCTTTCCTCCCGCCGCAATCGCTCTCTCGGCTGTTTGCGATTTGAGCCGAGCTGCGGCCGAAGCGGTGAAGGGTGCCCAGCTCTCAGGATCCGCCCACTTCTCACCGCGTGGCTTGTCCAGCCGGCCCTTTAATGCTCATGCCGCGGAGAGCAGCCCGATCAGTTGGAATTTTGCATCCACGGACCGGGCACCTGCGCGCAAAGGATCGGTCTCTGGGAGAGATTCCCTCTGCCGCTCACCTGGTCGCCATCTTCCCAGAACCTTCCATACATTTTCAATTTTCACTTTACTACCATATACTCTTGCAGTGGTTCTTAAATTTGACATTAGGCATGCCTACAGTGCTTTAGAAATCATCTAATTTGGGCCCTTTTGCTAAACCATTTAAATCAGAATCTATAAGGACAAGCCCCAGACATTATTTTTTTAAAATTCTAAGGTCTTTCCTTTTCTATATATAAATTGTTCTCAGTTTAATTAGGAATATCATATGGTTTTAAACCAGATAACTATACTCTTCTTTTGTGATCAGTCCATATGCTTTAAATCATAAAAAGAACTCCTATGAATTCTGTTTTGTTAGGCAAGTGCTTTGAAAGATACCACTTCAGTATCTGGGGATCCTGGTTCTCCCCCCCTTTACATTCAAGCTGAATTCTAAGAAAGGGTTAGACAGCAGTTTAGAAAGGAGTGGTGTACTGAACATCAGTTTTCATTTCAAATGCTCTGGAGATGTTTCCTCGGCTTACACTGGAAAAAATAAGTGAATTGACAAATTTTAAGCTTAAAAATTACAACTGAACAATCAGTTCTTTTTAAGTTACCACATGTTCATTAGTGTGTGCTGTATTTACCTACATTCTGGTGTCTGAGACCCCAGGACTCTGTCCCAACTCAGATTTACCAACCAAGTCACTGAAAAGGCGTAACTGGGGCTCTCTGTTTTAGCTTTACTTTTATAGCAGCAGAAATCACTACCTAAATCTCAGGGCAAAGCTTAGATTTGCATATGGGGATGATCACACATTTTTCTGTACAATGTTCAAATTTAAATTTTTAACCTTTTAATACTATAGGATTGTAAGCAATGTTCTGTGCGCTTGTACACAAGGACAAGGAACCAGTGCATTTAGACTATAGACACATGGCTCCTACTTTAACCTTGGTCAGAGGTTTCGCTGAGGTCTTTATGATTTCACCTGCCCATTTTCTCACCTCTGCCAGCTCTGAAATCCTCTCGGTTCTAGCTAGAATACACTAAAATTATTTATCCATTAAACATTCTAAACTAATAACAATCAAAAATTCAAGGATTTGGATTGTAAGGATTGAATTTAAAGTTATAAAACATGATGTTTTCAGTCCAGATTTCTAAAACTTTCTTTGCTCCCTGCCAGAGATAGGCAGAATCACCATTATTCAAACAGATATAATAAAACTACAATACATAAGTACTTTTCTTTTGTACTATAAATACAGCATTTGTCAGAGGGTGATTTGATAGATACATAGATACATAGACAGACAGAGATAGGTTCATGGATAGACTCGGTTGGGTAGAGAATCTGTTTACAGTACACTTTTAAAACTTGAATCAGCATTATTTACATACTGGCAACATGACAACTTTAATTCAAACCAAGCAAAAAGATTAATAATTTCCTAATGATGACACAAAGTTGTGGAAAAAGTAGACCAGAGATTCAAATGACCCTATTGAAAAAGGCTTTGCTTGTTTTCATAAGACCCTTATTACTAACTTTTCCCATTCTCGTAAACAATGGATATAAAGTGACAACGAGAGAGAGGTAGGCCTGGGCACGTGTGAGCGCCAGCGAGGCTGAGGTCGGCGTGCAGCAGCCCTGCTCTCCAGGAGCTTGCCACTGGTGGTGTGGGCGGCCCTCATGGATAAGGGGGAAACAGGCACTAAGGGCGTGGCCTGTCCCGAACACGTCGCTATGTCTATTGTAGGTCTAGTTATTCAGTATTTAAGCCTTTCGCTAATCCACAAAGTCAGAATCAGTAACTGCTTAAAAATAATTTTGTTGGCCGTAATGTATACTATGCTAGCAGGATTTTTCTATTAATATTCAGTTAATGCTTTTATATTAAAGTCATAAGACAGTTCTTCTTGAAAAAATATTGTACTACTTTTTCTCCAAGAATGAAATCAAATTCAAAATATTAGTTTGAAATTAAAATATTTTACTCTATTATTCACCTTTAAATGGTACTATAACTATTACCTTCTCTACTTTCCCAATTCTTTTCAATGGAAACGAGAGAAGACACGCAGCGCTGAGATTGGAATGTACACGCCGATTTCTGTTTCCTAACACTGACCTTGAAAAAAGCCAAATGTTTCCTAACACTGTGCCTTCTTCCTCAGAAACACTGATTTCATCATTCAAATCTGTCAATAAGTTTATCTAACACCAACATTTTATTTCAGGCTCTTGGCTTCTTTCAGGAAAAATGTTCATTTCAAAATTTCAGTTAAATTAATTTCCTGCCATTGTCATTATTCACTTAACAGTGAAGCTCATAGTTTCTCTTAGACTCAAAATACTCTTAATTTTACCTTTAAAAAGTCACAGTTCCTCTTTTAAATTTCAAAGTTAATTTAAATATTAAATGTTTCATTTGTTTTTACTCGCTCAATGTTCATACTAACAACAGATTTTAAAGAAATACATGAAAATGGCCAGAACTAGGAACTCTGATTCAATTATCACTGAAAACTAGCTCTGTGCAAGGGGCTTTCTAGCTCCAAAGAAAAGCTCCAAATTAAATATCTTCTACCTTTCAGGGCTTCAGGGCACAGGAGAAATCTCCATAAGTCCAAAAGAAGAAAAAGAGAAAAAGAAATTTAAAATTGGAACAGTGGGCAGTGGGCATGAGTGAAGGGACCTCAGTTAGGAGCCTGAGCTGCAGCTGAGTTGGCAAGGCACTGGCCCTGAAGCAAGGCTGGGGGCCCAGACAGCAGAGAAGGGTCAGCAGCCTAGAGCAGCCATCCTCCCCACCACCATGGCAGAGAGACAAACACACACCAAAGACATACATCTTCTCTAGAGGAAAGCATCTAAACTACTTCTTCAAAATGCCTATGGATTAGCACCTATTAAAAAAATCAGGTAATAATAAAAAGATAATCAAACACAAAAGGAAACAAATCACTGTAAAGGAGAATTACCAGTGCCAATAACAGATTTAGATCACAAAAGATGCCAGATATTGGAATTATTAGACAAAATATAAAGTAATTAAAGATGTAGTTAAAAATTTGAAGTCAAAACCCACAAATGAATAAATGACAATACTCAAAATCATCAAGAAGTTAAAAACCTTTAGAAAAATATTTATTAAAATTAAAAGCTTACTAAAATATTTATTACAAATAAAAATATGGTTCATAGAAAATGTGTACACATTCTCTTTAGAAATACTATCATAAAAATCAAGAATATTATCAGAATAACTTTTACTATATGGACGAAAACCTGAGCAGGGAGTAGGAAAGAAGTTGAGGTGTACACTTTCCAGAAGACAGCAAAAGAACGAATAGACTGAGAAGACCAGGTGCTTTTGCAATATTTTGAAGATGTCAGACTTCCCCGAACTAATGCCATCCCAGAATTTCACAGAGTATCGACTCTAAAGTTCATGTGGGAGTACAAAGTGCCAAAGTGCCAAAGGGTCGGTGAAACTCCAAGGAGAAAGACCAAGTAGGAGCTGCCCTGATTGGTGTCACGGTGCACAACAGAGCTGTGATGACCAAGCAGTGACACATGCATGTAGAAAGAAAGTTAGATCAATGGAAAGCATAAAGTACATAAAAAGAAACTCAAATCCATTAACTCAGATTATGACAATAACATTTCAAACCAGTAGGGAAGGTAGGTGAATCAAAAAATAATCCTGGATATCCATTTATAGTTTTAAAAAAAAACCTTTTCACAAAAATAAACTACAGAGTCAAAAGCAAAGAATCAACAATATAACAAGTGTTAGCAGAAACAAGAGGAAGACGTTTTAATAAATGGGAGGTATGCAAAACATTACTAAGGCAGATACAAAATCCAAAGCCATAAAGAAAACAATTTCTAAGACTCAACTTCACACATACTTAAAATTTGTGGATGAAAAGAATAATACAAAGTTTTAAAATGTATGCTTGAAAGAGGTAAAATATTGGAGTTTTTGCAACACATATAAGAACTAATCAAAAACTTTTAACTACTATAAATAATGAAAATCACCAAACATGTTGGAAAATAATATAAAACCCAAGATCATTTAACACAGAAAATCTCAAGCTACATAAAAAACCAATAAATCTTTGAAAACCCTAATATTTGTTTATCTACTTTACAAAAAAAATGAGCATAATGGTGTTTTCCAAGCGCATGGGAGTTGGGAATTTTTGTAGACTTCTGATAAGCAGGCCAGTCAGTACAATGTTTTTTGCACTGAAATATTTATCGCTCTTCTCCGCTTCCCCCATGGGAGCTGAGCTGAACCTTAGACAGCTTCGGGAATGCCAGTGAGCTGCTGCCACTCTTCCCCCACGAGCTTGGGAGCAGGGCAAAAACCCAGACAGCTTTAGGGGCCCAGGGTGCACCCCCCCCTTCCCCTTCCCCTGTTGGAGCTGAGCTGAACCTCAGACATCTAGAACTCCAGTAAGCCAGCCCCACCTCTGCCCCACCAGCTTGAGAGCCAAGGAGAGCACCAGACAACCTCAAGGGACTTGAGTGCCCCTCCCTGCCCCCACCCTGAACCCTCTGGGGAGCTAAGCTGAAACTCAGACAGCTTCAGGGGCCTCAGTGACTGTGCACTTCCCACACACACACTGGTGTGGGAACTGGGCAGGGAAGCAGCAAGTGTACGGAGCTGTGATGACCACATACCTACCACTACACCCGGTGGGAACAGGGCTGAAACTCAAGACAGCTTTGGGAACCCCTGAGTATGAGTCAAGCTGAGCCACAGACAGCTGTGGGAGCATTGAGAATCGCACCCCACCTGCACACACATACCATCAAGAGAGTCACACAGAGCACTGGGGACCTTTGGGTCCTTGCCCCGCTACTACAACATCATCTTGGGAGTGAGGCTGAGCTCCAGGGAAGCTCTGCATCTCTGAAAATGACAAAATGGAGGAGCAAAATGCAATTGCAGCCCTCTAACCCACCCAGAACAAGTCTAGGAGATACTGACACAGACAAGCTTGGAAGTCATACACCTGAAATTTCTGAAATGACAGCAGCTGAAGCAGAGAAACAACTCATCAGGCCATAGAAGACATCAGATTAGAAGTAATCTCTGAGGTAAAAAAAGAAATGGCAACAATCAAAGAATTGCTTAGCACATCTAAAGAAGACATAGAAAGAAGTAGAGCAGCACAGTAAATTAACGGAAACTTTGAACAAACAATTTAGAAAAGAACTGGAATTCATGAAACAGATTCAAACAGATATCCAGGAAATTAAAACGTCCATCAAAAGCTGGCAGAACTGCTTGACTGAAGCTGAAGATAGACTTCCAGGCCTTGAAGACAGCATTGCTATGAATGACTGTGAAAGGAAGGCTCTCCTAAAAATAGTAAGAAACCAAGAAATAACAATTCAACAGCTGCAAGATGAAGCAAAGAAAAACGACGTCAAATTAATAGGTATCAATGAAAGAGTAGGTGTCAGCACAAATGACATAAAAAGGCTATTTGTGGAAGTAATATCAGAAAATTTCCCAAGTGTGGAAAAAGAATTGGACATCAAGGTAAATAAGGCATATAGAACTCAAGCTAACCATGACCAAAATAAATCTACACCCACACCTATAGTGATCAAGATCCCAGAAATTCAACAAAAGAACAGAATATTAAAAGCTATTACAGAAAAGAAACAGAGCACTTATAAAGACAATAAGCATCACAGCAGATTTCTCGGCACAAACATTCAAGTCAAGAGGAGCTTGGAGTGAAGTATTTCAGGTACTGAAAGAAAACAACTTCAAATCCAGATTGATGTGCCCTGCAAAACTACCATGCAAATTTAATGGAGAAATAAAATATTTCCATGATAAAGAACAACCGAGGAAATTAATGAGCACCAAACTAATCCTACAAACAGTATGAAAAGATATTTTAGCAAAAGACAAAAAACACCACAACTTCAAGAACAACAACACAAAGGAACCACCAACCAGAGCAAGCAATTAAACACAAGGAAAAAGGAGGATCCAACAGCAGGAAAATAACATGACAAAGATAAGCCAATACATGCCAGTTATGACCATCAATGTAAATGGTCTCAATGCACCAACCAAAAGAAGCAGACAAGCACAGTGGATCAAGAAACAAAATCCAACTGTATGCTGAATACAAGAAACACATTTAACTCCAAAGGACATTCATAAACCGAAAATTAAAGGATGGAAAACAATACTCCATGTGACAGGTACCCAGAAAAAAGCAGGTGTAGCTATTCTGTTTGCAGACAATGTGAACTTGAAACCAAGAACAATCAAAAGAGAGAAAGAAGGTCACCACATACTTGTGAGGGGAAAACTTCAAGAGGAAGAGATCACAATTATAAACATTTATGCACCAAACATAGGAGCACCCAACTATGTAATGACATGAAAAATGAAATAAACAGCAACATAATCACAACAGGGGACTTCAGTACCCCATTGTCACAAAGAGATAGATCCACTAGAAAAAAAAATTAGCAAAGAAATAACAGAACAAAACCGAACATGTGAACAATTGAACTTAGTAGATCTGTACGAATGTTCCACCCAGCAGCATCAGAATACACATTCTTCTCAGCTGCACATGGGACATTCTCTAAGATACACCATATGCTAGTACATAGAACATGCTCAAGGAAATAAATACAAAGGAGTTGAAATTATCTCATCTGTATGATCAAACCATAGTGCAATGAAATTAGAAATTAATGACAAAGGAAATCGCAAGAACTCCATAAACACATGGAAATTAAACAGCACCCTCCTGAACAATCAATGGGTGACAGATGAAATCAAAGAAGAAATTAAACACTATGTACAATCAAATGAAAATGTAGATACAACTTACAGGAACATGTGGGAAGAAATGAAAGCAGTCCTCAGAGGGAAATTTATAGCAGTGAATTCCTACCTCAGGAAAACAGAACGAGCAAAAATCAACAATTTTTTTTTTTTTTTTTTTTTTTTTGCGGTACTGGGGATCGAACTCAGGACCCTGTGCTTGCTAGGCAAGTGCTTATTCCACTGAGCTATATCCCCAGCCCCAAAATCAACAATCTTATGCTGCATCTCAAGCTTCTAGAAAACGGAGAACAAGTGAAACAAAAAGCCCAGAGAAGGCAGGATATTATAAAGCTCAGAGCAGAAATCAGTGCAATGGACACTAAAAAAGCAATACAAAGATGTAATGAATCCAAGAGTCGGTTCTTTGAAAAAATAAATAAAATTGATAAATCCATAGCCAAATTTATTTTAAAAAGGAAAGAAAAAACTGAAATACATGCAATAAGGAATGAAAGAGATGAAATCACTACAGATCCTGCAGAAATCCAGATCATCAATACCTACTTTGAAAATCTTTACTCTCACAGGATGCAAAATACAGAGGAAATGGACAGATTTCTAGATACATATGAAGTACTAAAGATGAATGAAGAAGATATAAAAATCCTGAATAACTCAATATCAGCTAGTGAAATTGAGAATGTAATAAAAAAACTTGCCAATGAAGAAAAGCCCAAGTCCTGAGGGATTCACAGCTGAATTCTACAAGAGAAGATTTAACACCAATTCTTCTCAAACTCCTTAATTAAATCGAAAGGGAAGGAATTCTCCCCAATTCACACTCATCCTTTGTTTTGTGTTTATTTTGGCAGTCGGGAGGGAGTTTTCCCATTTCAGAGCATCTCGATCAGCTAACAGTTCAGGTTTTCACCCTCCCTTGCATTTATTACCTTCGTTATGTGCGCATGACAAGAAAAGGAGCATTTCCCAGCCCCAAAGCAGCTTTTGCCCTACCCAGCCCCGAGCCTGTACAGCGACATCACCCCTAGAGGGCGCCACACAGCCCTCAGTCTTCTCCGACCTCCTGCTTCATTAACTTTTCCTTTCAGGAGTCCGCACGTGATTTTTCTTGTGAATGGGAAACAGGGCTGTACTGATGCTGTCCTTTCAGCTCATGCTTCAAGTTTTAAGCTAGGAGTTGCGATGCTGGCCCAGCCTCGGGCCACTCAGTTCTCCTTTGAGTTGTCCACATGAACCTCCAGGGCTCCTCTTCTCCCAGCTCATTTATCTCTGCAATTCACAAGTGTGTTCCACGCATGTAAAACCACCAGGTTCCTTCCGGTACATGCATACACTTACTTGGTTTTTTTTTTTTTTTCTTTGCTACTGAGTTTCCCTCCAGTTAGCTTGGAAGGATGAGACAGGGACTTTTCATCCTCTGCCTTCTCCCCCCACTTCTCCCCCCATCTTCTTCTCTTCTTCTCCTCTTCCTCCTCCTCCTCCTTCTCCTTCTCTTCCTTCTTTTTCTCTTCTTCTTCTTCCTTCTCTTCCTTCTTTGTTTTTTGAATCAGGGTCTCATTCTGTAGCCCAGGCTGGCCTTGAACTCACAGTGATCCTCCTGCCTCAGCCTCCTGAGCTCTGAGATTACAGGCATGCAGCACCATGCCTGGCTTATCCTTTATTCTTTTTTTGTTAATTTTTAAAAATTATTTTAAATAATTCACAGAGGCAAGTATTATCCTGATACCAAAACCAGAGACAGACCCCCCAAAAAAGAGAACTACAGGCCAATCTCCCTAATGAATATAGACACAAAAATTCTCAATATAATACTAGCAAACAAAATATAACAAATCATCAAGAAGATCATATACCACGACCAAGTGGGATTTATCCCAGGAATGCACGGTTGGTTTAATATTCACAAATCAATTAATGTAATACAGCATGTCAATAGAGCCAAAGACAAAAATCACATGATAATATCCATCAATTCAGAAAAAGCCTTCAATAAAGTCCAAAACTCATTCATGATAAAACCCTACAGAAAATAGGAATAGGTGGACTTTACTTCAAGCTAATCAAAGCCATCTATCATAAACCAATGGCTAACATCATATTCAATGGTCAAAAATTGAAAGCTTTCACTTTAAAATCAGGAACAAGACAGGGATGTCCACTGTCACTACTCCTATTGAGTATAGTTCTGGAAATATTAGCCAGAGAAATTAGACAAGAGAGAGAAATAGAAGGAATAAGGATAGAAAAGGAAGAAGTGAAATTATCATTATTCACAGATGACATGATACCCTACATAGAAGACTCCCAAAATTCCACCAAAAAGCTTATAGATTTAATAGCCAAATTCAGTAGCGTAGCTGGATACAAAGTCAACACTCCAAAATCAATAGCATTTCTGTACACAAACAACAAGCAGACTGAGAGAGAAATTAGTGAAACCACACCTTTCATAATAGCATCTAAAAAAATGAAATATGAAGGAATCAATCTAAGAAAAGCAGTAAAAGATATATACAGTGAAAATTATAGTACTCTGAAAAAAGGCATAGAAGATTTCAGAAAATGGAAAGGTATTCCTTGCTCATGGATAGGAAGAACCAACATTGTGAAAATGGCCATACTCCCAAAATTGTTGTACAGATTCAATGCAATCCCCATTAAAATTCCATTAATATAGTTCACAGATCTAGAGAAAACACTCCTAAAATTCATCTGGAACCACAAGAGGTCTAGAATAGCAAAATCAATCCTGGGCAACAAAGGAAAGGCAAGAGGCCTCACAATCCCTGACTTGAAATTATACTACAAAGCTACTGTGATAAAATCAGCATGGTATTGGCAACAAAACAGACCTGAAGATCAATGGAACAGATTAGAAGAAGCAGACACAGTTACAAATACACTCAGCCACCTCATCTTTGACAAAGGGACCAAACAAGTTCACTGGAAGAAAGATAGCCTCTTTAACAAAGGGTGCTGAAAAAACTGGCTTTCCACATGTTGAAGATTAAAACTAGACCCATGTCTATCAAAATGCACTAAACTAAAGTCAAAATGGATCAAAGATCTAAATATCAAAACAGCAACAGTAAATCTACTGGAAGAGAAAGTAGGTAAAAAAATCTCAAAGACATAGGGGTAGAAGGAGAGATCATGAACAAAAACCAAACCACACAGAAAATACTTCAAAGAATCAACAACTGGGATCTCATCTTATTGAAAAGTTTCTGCACATCAGAAGAAATCACCAGGCTGGGGATATAGCTCAGTGGAATAAGTGCCTGCCTGGCAAGCACAAGGCCTGAGTTCAATCCTTGGTACCACAAAAACAAACAAACAACAACAAAAAAAAAAACCCACACACACACACAAAAGAAACCACCAACAGACTAAAAAGAAAACCCACGAATTGGGAAAAAATTTATCCAACTATCCCTCAGACAAAGGACCCCTATCTAGAACATATAAAGTATTTTTAAAATTCAGGCCCCCAAATTTGAAAGACCTAAGCCAAAAATGGGCATCTAAGATAAACACACACTTCTCATATGAAGAAATACTAATGGCAAATAAATATATGAAAAAATGTTCAACATCATTAGTCATTTAAGAAATGTAAATTAAAACAACACTGAGATTTCATCTCACCCCACAAAGAATGTCTATCATTAAGAAATCAACCAGTGGCAAATGTTGGAGAGGCTGTGAGGCAAAAGGAACCCTACTGCACTGTTAGTGGGAGTTCACAGTAGGTAAAACCACTGTGGAAATCAGTCTGGAGATTCCTCACAAAACTAGGATTAGAAGCCCCACTAACCCAGCTATTCCCATCCTAGGTATTTTTCCAGAAGAATTACAAAAGTCATACCACAGTGATATATGTGCACCATGTTTATAGCAGCACAATTTGTCATAGTAAAATCTTGGAACCAACCCAAATGCCCATCAACTGAGGAATGGATAAAAAAGGTGCGGTATTTTTATACAATAGAGTATTACTCAACTTTAAAAAGATAAACTTGAGGCTTTTATAGGTAAATGGAGGCAACTAGAGACCATACTCATAAGTGAAATAAATCAGACCCACATTTGTAAACATCATATTGTCTCCCTGATGTAAGAACATGAAGGAATAAATAAATCTCAAAGTGTACAATAGATAATAGGAAAGGGAAAGAAATTATTCAAAGCAAGGAACAACTGGGATGAGGGGAAGAAGAAAAAGAAAGTACTAAGGCATTATATGTGTGTATATATATATATGTATATATATATAGGATTGGTGGCATAATTGTACTGCTGATGTCTGATGGTTTATTGTATTGAAGGGAACAGTTAATGATTAAATGTCCCGGCCCGCGGGTAGTCAACGAAGGCTCCTAAAGAGGGGGAGCGGGATAATAAGGAGACAAGAGACACGAGAAATGGAGGCAAGACAAAATTCCGATCAAGCCTCGTTTATTGAGCAGAAGTCTCGGGTTTATATACAGTGGAGGAGCGGGGATTGACGTCAATAGGTAACCAGGCAACGGAGGGAGGTCCAGACATCACACGATATTACATCATTACAGGAAGTTGACCATATATAGAAGTCTATTACATAATTACAGGAAGTTGACCATATATGGAAACTACAGGAAACCGACCATATATGGAAACTAAAACTAAATTCTCAAGATGGCTGGTAGTTTACAAGATGGATGCAGACCGCAGGTCTCTCAGCAGTCTCCCACAATTAAAAGGTTCTTTTTATATTTGGACCAATTTTGCATGCTTATATCTGATAATCTGAGCAATTTATGTGAAGACAACAATTTACAGTATAACAACCATTGTTGAATTCCTACAATCCTGTCTAGTGAAACTATGTGTTATCTTTATTGTTCTTTTAAATTATTATTTTCTTATTCCCTTTAATGATTTGATCAATCTTCTATTCTTACATCTGGTAATCTGAGCAACTCCATTGAAGATAACAGTATGTAATATAACAACCGCTGTTAATTCCTATCATCTGGTTTGAAAGCTCATATCATTTTTAATGTCCTTGCTTTGTTTTGTTTGTATTTTGCTATTGTTCTCTTTTTGTACTATTTTCTTTAAAATAAAAAAAAATATTTATGAAAAGTGTGTTTAAAACTATATTCCTATTGATTCAGTAACATTACTTAATTAATATGTCTTAAAGATACATGTGTGTGCCCATGTATGCCTGTGTCATGGCTCATAGATGTAGAAATTAAATACTATGTGTCTTCTAACCAATAGGTGCACAAGTAGCTGGATCACAGCAATCTATACCATAAAGTACCATATAATTTAAAAAACACATCTGTGCATACCCATATAGAATGTTCTCTAAGAGATGCTGTTTATGGAAAATTGCAGATAAACAGATTTTATGTAATAACATTTATGTACACCTAAAAAAACATACTGTGTTTGTATATATACACAGGATAATGTGTAAAACATATTATAGCCGGGTGTGATGGCACAAGTCTACAATCCCAGCAGTCTTGGAAGCTGAGGCAGGAGAATCGCAAGTGCAAGCCTAGCCTGAGCAGTTTAGGGACTGAGCAAGTTCTTCTCTCAAAGTAAAAGAGAAAAAAGAAAAGAGCGAGGCACGTAGCTCAGTGCGAAGGCTTTGGGCTCAGTCCCTACCCTATTACCACACACACACGTACACATGAACACACACACACACACACACACACACACACACACACATGGATGTGCGTGCAAAACCATACTAATGCACTAAGTATAAGCGCAGTATTAAAGGACACAAAACAAGTGTCAGCAATGGTTATTTCTTGGGAAAGAAATTGACTTACAGGGAAGTAAGAAAGTGGAATATTTACTTTGTACATTACATACCTTTTTGTTATTCGTATTCTTTAAGGAAAAGAATTAACACATTTACTCATGCACTTCCCACAAAATGAAAACACTCAGCTCCTGGATTTTAGATGGAAGGTGGGGCGAGGGCAATGTGGAGGGGAAATTTAAGCAGACAATGGATAAGACAGAATCAGAGTGAAAGTCTGTGTCTTCCTCGCCATCCATAGCTCTACAGTCAAACTTCCAGCCTCTGGAAAAACCAAAACCTTCAACGAAGGATTAAGTTAGAAACTGAAGTGATTCTGGTGGCAAACACGGGTTAGTAACCCAGGAGAGAACAGTTCAGAGCAATACAAAAGCCGAATTCGTCTTGCTGGATGAAATGTGAACCTCCAGCGGAGAGATTTCTCCTAGGCCTTTTACTCCCCTGGTGGTTCTTCCTCCAAATGACAGAATTAGTGGCTCCCAGCAGTGTCCAACCACGTGTGACCGCCACGTGACGAGAAACAATTTAGGAGCCCTAAGTAAAGTGCAGTTGGACCATTATTTAGTATTAATTAGTATGAGACCAAACTTGGTAGAAATAATTTATTGTTTAATCATCACTGAGAAGCAGCAGTAGAACAATCTGCCGAACAGAAGGAGCAGATCACTTATGAGAGAAATTATTTAGATTTAAATCTTCTAATTTAGCACTCAATGACCAAAACATGACTCAACCAGAACTTCTTTGAAAAATGAACGTTTTTTTGTTTTATTTTCCCTGTGCCCTAGCTTAGCTCCAAGTCTATAAAATATCTAAAACAATTGTACTGAAATAAAGCAGAAGTTTAATCTGGTACAGAAAGCTCTGTTGTTTGTTTTAAAGACATAAGGATTGGGATTATCGTGCATTTATCCGAGTGAAATGGGTTCAGACTAATGTCAAAATTTTGTTAGGCTTTATTATGATATATGTTTGAGAAGTCAAAGCAAAAATCGAAGGGCAAAATTGCTTTTGAAAGAGGCCAGGTAGTCCTAATATTGAGGACAGCTGGACATGATGAATTCTGACAGTAAGGACAATTTATCACTATCTTTAAAAGTCATAATATATTTTGGAGAACTCTATAACAAAATATTTGCTATTTGTCTCATTTATATTTATAAGACTTCATTCATTTGACTATTTATTGAGAACCTCATATGTATATGGCATAATCCTGGAAGATATAGTCCCTAGCTTTGTGAATCCTATCATTTAGTCAGCAGTTACATTATCTCAGCCATCAACATGAGTTTAATATATTGGTAATTGCTAGATTCTGGGAAATATAAAAATGAATTTAACATATAATTTTTCTCTTCAATCAATTAAAAGATATGAAAGGTGCCCTGTTCATGCACAGTGCTCTAGTGCAGAGATCCCCAGCTTTCTTGGCACATGGGATCAATTTCAAGGAAGACAACTTCTTCCTGGGAGAAGGGCAGTGAGGGTCTGGAGGGGTTTCAGGGTTAGATTCACATTCGGAGCTCAGCAGTCTCGAAGCCTCCCCTGCAGGGTTCTCACAAGGAGCTCCACAGCTACCCAGGACACTGATGGCCTGGCTGGAGGCCCAGCACTCCTGGTAAAGCAGAGATGGGGAGTGTCTGTAAATGCAGATGAAACTGCCCATCAAAATCTGCTCACCTCCTGCTGTGTGGCCAAGTTCCTAACAGGCCACAGAAGGGTACAGTTCCTGACATAGGGCTGGGAACCCTGCTCTAGTAAGCAAGTCAGATTATGCTAAAGCCAGCTATGGAAGTTATCATTGCTAAACAATGTCCAAAAGTAAAGGAGCTAAATCTAACATCCTAGAGGGACATTATAAATGGTTGTATGCATGAGATTCTTTCCTACTTCGTGATAACATGCCTTCACTTCAAGCTATGAACAAATATTCATCAAATGAACATTATAGGTACCAAGTACTGAGATAGGTACCAAGAACATAAGCTTAAAGAGATACTGAGCCTTCTTAAAGAAGCAAACTAATAATTTCAGTACAGCGTGGCACATACCAGGACACACAAAATCAGTAGAGTGCATGCTGGGGAACATCCAGGCCTGTGTGAGAGTCCGGAGTCTGAGGGCTGGACACCTCCCCTAGTTAATGGAAGAGAGGGAACTGAAGGGCAGGCAAAAGAGTATATTTCTAGGCACTACGGCTGCATGGTAAGGACAACCAATAGACTGATACAGATCTAGAGTCTTAGGTGAAAAGCAGGGAAAGGAAGAAGTGAAACAGGGTGGCTAACATGAGGAGGACCTTGTGTTAAATTTTGACTATGTTAAAGGTCAGAGATGAGGGACTGAAGAATCTTCAAACTATTCGACTAGAGAACGCAAAGCACATTAGAATCAGGTCAGTCTGAAAGTAAGGAGACAGGTTATGAAAGCTGTATGATGTTCTGGGGAAAGATGAGATTTTATTCCAGCAGTGGCATCTGAGATGGAGAAATGAGGTTGATAAGCACATTTTGATGGTGTGATCCATAGGAATTGATGTGTAAATTGGAAAAATTTAACGGAAACAAGGTTTATATGACAGGTAGTATAAAATAAGTAATTTGAGTAAGGTTTAGCGTTGGGGTACAGCTAAGGAATCGAAGATGCATTTCTGTGTATTTTTAACATATATCTATTTATATAGCATTTTAGCAAAAAATTCAAATTCACTGAGTGTCTTGGTTACTTTTCTCTCATTGCTGAGACAAAATACCCAACACCCAAAATTAAGGGAGGAAAGGTTTATTTAGCTCATAGTTTGTGGAGGTTTCAGTCCCTGCTCGGCTGGCTCCAAGGCAGAGTGGCGCATGGCAGAGGGCAACAGTTCATGGCACAGAAAAACAGCAAAATCAACAACAGCAAAAGGGGAGGAGCAGCAAGAGCGCTTCCTTCCCTCCCCGTAAGCTGTGTGCAGGCTGCGCGCCCCAGGGCAGGTGCAGCACTCACACCTGTAATCCCAGCATTGAACCACAGATCAATCAAAAACCCTAGAAGCCTGCTTCATGCCTTCATGAGGCTTTGGGGGCACATCCAGACACAAACCATGACACTGAGAACGTCTGGAGATTTTTTTATACTCAGCTTATTATCAACTTTCTCTTTATAACCAAATATCTTAAAATCTTATCATATTCTAAATTAAGCTCGAAATTAGACATTGCATAAAGTGAAAGTTTCACAGGGGCACAAAGGACAAGATTTGTAAAGATTAAGAATTTTCCTGCCTGAATATATGTAGTAAATAGGGTGCTCAAAATTCAACTTTGATTATCACACTAGAGTGTCATATATTTTTCCACCATATTTAAAATATTACATCAAGGATTTTGAGCATAAGTCAGTGGTAGAATATTGTGCTTAATGTGTACAAGGCCCTTTGTTTTAGCACCAGAACCCCAAAATGCAAACAGAAGGATCATCAGATATTAATATCAAGTAAAAATGGACTGATACACTTAATTGAAATGTTCTTAATGTACTTACTATGCTTCATATTAATTCAAACCTCTTAGTTTATCAAGTCTCTTCAATATCAAACCAACAATAACTAATTGGATATTCCTATTCACTGTCTTACCAAAACAACACTACTTCTTTCCCACTGCCATTTTTTTCCTACTGAATTAGTGAGAACTTTGGAAACTCTTTAAGAGGTTACATGTTGAAAGCTCAGTAGAAAGTATTAAATCCATGAGTATATGTTTTAAACAAGAGTCAAATAAATTAATTTGTCTAGTTGGCCAGAAATACTGTTAATAACCATCAAACTTTTTCCTGAATATAGATTTTTAAAGACATAATAAGCAGTATATGTTAACATTTTAAGTCCTTGCCAAGAGAAAATCAGCATCAGCGTAGATTTCAATAGGAACTGGTGAGGCAGACCTGAATAAATTAAATGCACAATATTACTTACTTTATCCACAGAGAAGCTGAAAAGTTGTTTTCTTTCAGCAAAGAATTGGACAGCAATTACACTTGCTGAGTGACCCCAAAGGACACCGACTGGTTCAGAAACAACATAAGGATTCCAGAGACAAACTTTACTGTTAATGCCAGCAGTTGCTAATCAGATTTAGAAAAGAAAAGATATGTTTTTAATGGAATAAATAACCCACAGGAATTTCATTTTGCAATGAATTTATCACATATGCATAGGCGGACAAATGCATTCTGATGAACACTATGACATCCTGTCTTGAAGAAAAGAAAATCTTGCTTTTGTCCAACTAGTCTACCCTAATACAGCAAGCATTCTGCCAACAGGAAGTGATATGACGCAGGGAGGCATGGAGGCATGGGAAAGGGATTGGCCTAAGGGCAAGGGCATGCATGATCTGGAAGGAGAAATATAATGAGTTAATCTTTTGTTAACCAGTACCACACACTCCACAGGTACCCCAGTAAACTGAGGTTTATACTCATAATTACATGGAACCCAAGACAAAAAATTTCCCTCTTCCTCAATTTCAGGAGACCTCAGCTATCCACACATTTTATTACCTTCTTGAAAATGTAAAGTATACTAGTACTTTTGATGAAAAATTTTTATTTTCTAGTTACTTAGAAAAAATCTCTTTGATATTTGATGTGTTTAGCTGTCTTCCACAAATATTTGATGCACTTTAAACTTAATGATACATTTTTTTAGATTAGAAGGTCACTTTTAGAAGAGTTATTTTTATTTTTTAAATCTGCTTTATATAAAAGTGGATACATGTCACTCTACCACATATACTTCCAATCTGCTCCTAACATAGATGTGCTGGTAACACTAATGAAGTCACAAGCATTAAATATATCTGAACTCTACCTCATTTTGATAATGCTTGCACATATACATATATGTGTTATCAGTTTATAATTTACAGATTGTCCCGATATTTCAGTTAAATAGTTCTGTCTGAAACCCTTTATATTTCCTTAGCTATAGCACACCCTTTCATCAAAAGAATTCTAATAAACTAAAGGTAGGACCACCTGCACATGTTAAAAAACAATCATTAGAGATTCTATTCTGAAAAGTAATTAGACAACATCCTCCATTTTTTAGTGGAGTGTGTGTGTGTGTGTAGCTGCAGCGAAAATGCCCTTCTTCGGTGCGGCGTTCGGTGGCTCAGGAAGATGGCAAGTGCGACGCTGTGCAAACCTTCTTCCTCAGCATCGCTTCACATCCCCCACTGCTTCTAGTAAAAAGACTTACGAAGGCATTGGGTGCTTCCTGATTTTTCACCGCATTGCTATTCATGTACACTACGCTTCATAATGCATCATTATTATGAGACATTCTCAGGCAATAAAGTGTGAGCTGCTCAAGTTGGTCTCTCTGGCAATAAAGCCAAAAGGTGGAGAAGCTCCATGCATACGGATGTGCATCTCAGACCATTTATGAGGCCCTCACAGTTGCCATGATTTATTTACACACCAATTAGATTGAGTCGAGAGTGGTAATCAAAAGCATGAATGCCCTGGGCAATGCTGAAGGATGTCATTTCAAGATGATGTTTTGACTTCTCTCTCCAAGCCAGCACCATGGTATTTGTATTGTTGGTTGTACTGGAAATGATAGCATCCAAAGATGCGCTGTAAGTAACTGAAGAAAAGTTAAACAGAGGGAAGCAACTTTTTGTTGGTTTTCACAAGATGTTACCAAAATAGAACTGCTTAAGTATACACTGTTAAAATTAAACTCAGAAACACCTCACTCATCTCTTTTGCACCTGCCACCAAAGAATTCACAGTGAGAAGTTACAACAAATTCTGCTCTCAGACTTTCCTCCCATTCTATGGATACCTTCATTATCTAAAGGAACACATGGCTGGAAATAGTGTTAAACTAATCACAATAACCATTCAGGAGTCTGCAAATATAAAATGAATAGTGGACCAAATTGCCATGTTCTTTCTCCTGGACTTGGACCAGGCAAACAAAATCTTACCGACCACCTGCTGCTCCCCAAGGGCCCTGCTCAGAGGAGGGCTTATTTGAATTTTGTCTGCTGTAGCATGTTTGATCATAGAGTGGACTCCATGCCTGCCATGTTTCGCAAAGACAACCAGAAGCTCAAGTCAAGATGGCTGTCCTTGAGTTCCCTGTGACCCAGCGCCAGACGTTACGGAGCAAAACCCCACTTCATAAACAAGAACGGTCTGTTCCCTGTGGTTCTGAGGACCTGCCCATTCCCCTCAGACTCACAACCTCCAAAAGGCATGCACAGTCAGAGCTGCTCTTTGACTAACATCAAACCACCATGCAGTCCACAGTTAGGTGGAGGTTCTCTCTTGCATTTTAGAATGATTCGTGCTGGTGCAGAAAGAGTCCTGATTTGACCTAAAGATCAATGCTCCTGCCTCACACAAGGAAAATTTTTTCACTTTGTACAGCTTAAAGACAGTTGCTTTAAGAGAATGACTCTTAGAAAACGGATTTACTTCTTATGTAGAATGAAGTGTGACAGTCTAAGAAGAAAATTCTCAGTGGTACCACTGGCTTTTCTGTAGCAACCCTAATGAAGAGAGTCATGCAAGCATTATATTGCTTTCTCATGTTTTCTCCCCAGTGTGGTTCATACACACCATACCCTATGATGCATCGCTGTCAGACACTCTCAGGCGGTGACATATGGGCTTTTACTTTTAAAACATATGAAACTGAGCACTGACTGCCCCTTGCTCGAGATTAAAAGATGCTTGTTTAGAAAACAGCCTTGGACTGTAGAGATAGTGTTTCCCAGAATAACGAAGATGGTACCATCCTCTAAAATAGAAGGAGGGGTGCATTCTTCAGGCATTCCCAACCTACTGGCTTCC
Source organism: Dinomys branickii (assembly GCA_004027595.1). NCBI lineage: Eukaryota > Metazoa > Chordata > Mammalia > Rodentia > Dinomyidae > Dinomys > Dinomys branickii. The sequence goes on from PVLD010001664.1 coordinate 20,701, forward strand.
CTGGAATTGTCTTGAGCTACATATAAAACACACAGTACAGTTAGTGCATATAAGTAACAAAATTTCCTTTTTAAGTATTTTATTACAGAATTTTCAGTAAGAGGGGAAGCACCCTGCAGGCCCCAGGGTGGACAGAGTGCAAGATTCAAGTTCCTGGGTTCAGGCTCCTCCCTTGCACTGTGACACATCGCATGCTCCAGGCTGAACCTTTGCTGCTTTTTGCAGTTGTGGCGAGGGGCACTGAAAGAAACACACCAATGCTCAGATTGCTTGTCTGCTGGAAATAGCAAGATTCTTCTCCGGCCTATCTGTGGGATGTTTTAGTCTTCATTCCAAGTGAGCACCACCATCTTTTTATTACTGGTTGTACTAGAAATGATAAACTAACATTTTGACAGTTAATTTGAAAACAGCATAAAAGTTTAGACCCTTCACAGTTCCAGACTGGCATTGTTATGGACTGATATTTCCTCCTTCCCAGTCCACATGCAGAAGTCCTACACCTTCAAGGAGATGCTGTTAAGAAGTATTTCCTTTGAAAAAGGCATTTAGGTCATCAGGGAAAAGTCCTCACAAATAGGATGAGTGTTCTCACAATAGAGGCCTAAGGGACACTGTCTGGCCTTCCACTATATAAGGACAAAATATGTGTAAATCAGGAAGTGGCCCTCAGTAGGTACTACACTGGCCAGTGCCTTTCTCTTGGATCTTTCGACTTCCATGACTGGACGAATAAAATTCTGTTGTTTATAAGTTATCCAAACCATAATACAGTACTATGATACTAGTTTGAACAAACTAAAACAAGAACTTTTCCACAAAAGTATTTGTAAAAGTACCCCTCACTAAAAACATTAAATAGAACATCTAGTTTTGTTATTTTGGTGAAAGAATTTAGCTTGATTCATATGTGTATATATGTACATGCATTTATGTGTATAGATATGCACGTATATATGTACACATATAAATATTTATAAACAAATTCCAAATAATTGCCCAAGGCAAGAAAAATCTGAGAAGCACAAGGGCTCATTATTACTTTTCCTTTGACCTGTTCTACTGGGTCAGTCATTAAAAAGCAACTAGTAATTATTCATTAAAGAGCTAATACTGATAGGACCAGCTTAATTTAATCTATTTCATGTTTATCTTCCTAGGAAATAAATGGCTTACCATGATCAATTTATAACCAAATTAATTAAATTAACATTATTCTGTGTGCCATCTACAGATACCCTCTCTCAACATATGACATCCAGTCTTGAAAGATTTATTAAACATCTACTCTATGCCTTGTGCTGTGACAAGAATCATAAGAAAATAAATAAGTACAGCCTATGTCTTACTTGTATAGCTCTATGCTCAGAAAAAAAGGCAGGTAGATCAAACGTTAAAGAATATTTTAGCATGTAACAAAGTGCTAAAGAAAACTTGAATGTTGCAATAGAAATTAGAAAAAAATCAGTGTGGATTTCAGAGTTTTAAAGACGTTAAATGAACATAAAAAGCAGTATAAGAGATAAGAAGTCGTAACAAAATATCTGTGTGGTAATAAAAGGGAACTTTAGAATTTCAAGGTGAAACAGAACTCACTTCTCACGTTGCAGATAAAGAAATCAACTCACACACACAAGGTCAACAAACTGGCCAAGGTTAGCACTTGATTGTTGTCAAACTCAGATCTGGACTCCGGAGATTAACTCTAAATTTAGTGTAGTTTAATGTTACATAATATGCAATATAAAACAAAGTTTTGTGCAATAGTAACCAAACCAGAGAATAAATTCAAAAAATAAGGCCAGATCCGTGACTACTAGAACAGAGCTCTCAAATTTTAACATACACAGGAGTTACCTGGAGATCACTGTTAAAAAGCAGATTTTTCATTCTATAAACCTGAGAGTTGGCATTTCTCACACATTTCCAAGGTGTTGCTGCTGCTAACCCTTGAAGACCACACTTAAAGTAGGAAGGCACTGGAGTGCATTCCAGAGTACTGACGTTATGTGTACACTACTGAGTTATCTGCACCTCTTACAATTTGGGAAGCTAAACACTTCTTCAGCAATTTGATGAAAGTTACAGATTTTAAAACTTCCCACCACCAGTTATAAAGCCCAACTCTGGGCAGTAAACCTCTGAGCATAGGGAATTGTAGCTTGGGAAAAAAATCTCCACCTGCTCTCTCCAAGGAGTTCTTAAAGTTTCTATTACCCATAATGTCAAGCCCCCCATTAGATTCCTCTTTTTAACTTTTACCTCCTTAACATGCAATTTGACTGCCCTTTGATGCTGTGATCCTTTTAGTGATAAAGAGGGGCTTGGACATAGATGAGATTTCAGAAGAGCCACTGAAGAAGAGCTGCCTCGCAGAGCATAAAGCACGCAGAACAATTCATATGCAGCGTGCCACAGAGCACAAAAGGACTGCCAAAGGGCAAAATAGTTTATTTTCCAATCTAACTAGAAGCTGCATGGATGGTATGTTTCTTGTTCATCCTCCGTCCTGCAATTTCTCCTTGACATATGGATTACTTTTATAATTATGATGATTTATTGAATTTCTCCAATATACCAGGCAGCATGCCTGGAGCCCTGGCCCAGCCCTGGCCCTGTAATAATCTTCAGTGGGTAAATTACCCCAAGTTCACTGATGAGGAGATAGACATTCTGAAATCCACTTTGCCCAGGGGTGTGCAGCCAATTACAAGTGTGGATGAGATTGAGCTGGTCCTGCCTGGCTGTGAGTGCTCCTTTTATGGACTGTCGCATGCTCGTCTTCTACTAGGCCGTGATCACCAGTTCCAGATCTGGGTTTCTTTCTGTCTCCAAGCCCTTTCCTGCCCCATGAATCCAGACCAAGCCCCCACTTCATCTGACTCTTTCCTTGCTTGATATCTTCAGGTTTTCGCCAGTTAGCACCATAGGAACTGTATTCTTACGTCCTCCTTGTTCTCTCTGCATCGTATTCCCTCATTTACTCTCCGTCCTGCTTGGAAAGGAAGGAAGGAAGAGACAGAGGGATGGCGGGGGGGCGGGTAGGCCCCTTTTCAATTCCTATAAAAGTGAGTGCTTTACACCTCACTAAGGAGAAATCAATTTCAGGGGCATAAAGGCCATTGATCACCCATTACACCATGACAACTGTACTGAGATACCAATAAACTTGATGGCATGTATCACCATTCAGAAAGCAACTGCACTAACAATATACTGTTTACAGAAACCATGAAGGGTTATTATAATTTAATAATCAGCGACTCAGTGCTGTAGGAACTAAAGTAGATACCATAACACTATAATAACATCTTCAAATCTATGCAAATTCCATAGTATAATTATAATACAACCAAAATAAAGTACTTCTACCCTGGAAATTCCTTTGTCATGCATTGCCCCATTATCCCAGCTACCGTCTATGGTTTGAGCTGATAAAGACATCACAAAGTGCATTTGGCCGTGCTACACAGAGTATTGTTTTAAGATTTGAATCTGCAAGTTATCAAGTGACATTTATAGGCCTGCAGTGTTATGCACTGGAGAATCAACAATTCACACTTTATTTCTAAACCAAGCAATAACTTGTTCCCGATTAAATTATACAACACTGGAATTTCTGAGGATGCTCCAATAAAAGGTGAGGAAAACAAGCCATTTCATTGAAAATCAAATTAGCTGATGAATAAAATTGTTTTCCTCATTTCTTGGCATATGCTAAGGAAATGACAGGTTGCCACAGAAAAGTTTTAAAATATCAAGTTAGGCACTGGGATGGTCTGGTAAGATGTTTTTAATATTCTCAGTGAGTTTAGAGGCTAGAAGAAGAACATATTTTAAGATGACTTTATGTAACATTCTGAGAGGGGAAAAGACAACTTGTCTGATCGTTGTCCCTGTTTGTGCTGTCAAAATGACTCTGTAATAGCAATCAGCCCGTGTGGAAAAGTGTTTCAAAAGTGAAACTAAAAAGCCGAGTCAAGCTATTCAATGCGCTTCGAGGAGCACACAGTGCTGACTAATATGCGCTGATGGATGAGGCTGCGTTATGGGAGAGCACCAGGCCCTTTCCAACCAGGAGTTCTTCCTGCCATTTTTTCAGGCTTTGACGTTATGAACAACATGACTTAGAATGGCACCTTATCTTGAGCTTTCTTTGATGTGTTCTCGTCTGGGAGACTGTTACTCTCAGTTGTATTTCTTACTTGGAGTCTGGAGACCCAGCCCCTGAGACCACTACAGGTCTCTGTACAGTCTGCGCAGCCAGTATTTCAAAGAAGAAAGCAAAGTGAGAAGAACTGTATCCATTTCATCTTTCAAAATCAAACTGCATTTTAAAATATACAAATCCAGCATAGCTAAGCATGTTTACAAACAGTAGCACAATTAATTTAATGACTTTTCAAAATATTAAGTGGACCTGTGTTCACAATATAGGAGTCTCCCCTTCCACGCCCTTGTGGAACACGCTACAAGCAAACATACTCTCTTCAAGCCCTGGCCGCCACGTCACAGCCGATTTCAAGTGCGTTCAGCTCAGCAAGGGATGGCAGGAAAGGCAGCATGCTCAGGCTTCTCCGCGGCATAGCCCCGTTCTGCCCAAAGGACTGATTCAGGTGCGGGGAAGCGGAGCAGCACGTAAGCAAGGCACTGACTCTGGCTCCTCTTCCAAAACTAGCCCCTCTCAACTGTGAAGACTCCCCGAGCCGGCACAACCTTGGGGCTGTACTTCAAATTCTCTGGCACCCGCTCCATTAATCGTGCAGCAGTTAGTGACTTTGCTATCAGTTCTAGCCGTTTCGTATTTTTTTCTAGTCCTAGTCAAGAAAAGATGGGAAAATACCTTTCAACATTAAAAAACATGGGCTTGGTCTTGTCGTTTTTATGCTCGATCTTTCAATAGCTATACTCCCAGGCTATGGTTTCCAATGATATTACCTATGTTGGAAGACAATTATCAAAAGGAAAATCCTGGGCTGGGGATACAGCTCAGTGGAATAAGCGCCTGCTGAGCAAGTGCAGGGTCCTGAGTTCGATCCCCAGTACCGCCAAAAAAAAAAAAAAAAAAATTCAAAAGGAAAATCCTCTGACATTTGTGATATTTGTGTGCATTGTCCCCAATCTCTACATGAACTTCACAAGCATTTCAGAAGGAGACGTTTCTATTAAAATATGACACAGTGACTGAGGCAGGGCGAAACCATTTTTTCCCTCAAATTTTTAGGTAAGAAGTCTGAACTTTACCCCAGCCTGTTCAACTATTTCTTTCTGCCCTCAGTTGTATAGCTGCTCCTCACAGAGAACAAAATCTCCACGTCTTTCCCGAGGAGCTGCAGGAATACCGTTTCACGTCGCTTGGGGCGAAAACAGTACCAAAGTAAAGTGCCTCTGACCGCTCGCTCCTGCCCGGCCCGCGCTGGGCTAGGTTTGATTCGCTCCGCCCTTCCTCTTCTTCTTGCTTCAGGCCACGCTTCCTCCGATTTCCTCATCCTGAAATTGCTGTCTCAAGCAACAAATTTCATATTAAACTGCAAATCTCTAACCAACAGCTGAACCTAAGTCCCATTCACTGTTTGAGACTGTGGTACTTCCCGCTTTCGCAGCTACTTGAGCTTCAAACTTAAACCTTCAAGGAACAGAATCTGCTACGGCTCATGCGCCTGCACATACTCCGTCTTTCCCTTTTAGGTAATCTCTTCTTCATTTCCTCTGACGTCCACTGTTTGAACATAGAACATGGTTTTATCGTGTTTTTCTGGCCTTCGTATTTTCTTTTCACAGTAAATAACCTCCACTTTTGTAAGAAAATGAGTTCTACAGCTATGAAGCCTAATTTCTGTTGGTACTTTTTCTTTGAAAATATTTTTTAAAAAATCCACTCAAGAATTTAAACCTCAGTTGCAAATTGGCTTCTTTCACAATCAAAACATTGAACCCCATACAAGCAATGAATAGAATTATTAAGTAGCGACACAGAATATTTCAAAAAGAAAAAAAAAGAGACAGGAAAATTACTGCAATGTAACTCATATAAGCTTTACTATTTTGGTGTCTCCCAATATCAAAATGTGGTCCAGCTTCTCAACATCAACTTGATATACTGCAAACGCTTTCCTGCCCTGAACCCAGCCCAACAGGACATTTCCTCGCTCCAGCACCCTTTGGCAAACAAATTGCCTATTATTCCCTACAATAATTATCACAGACTTCAGTACACAAAGTGCCACACATACAGAGGCTCAGTTTTACTGACTGGCTGCTGGGTTTTGAGTGCTTCAAAGTTCACGATAACAGATATAAAACTCAAAGGAATTATTTTAAAAATGCTGTAGTTAGTCAGCATATTAGAAGATAAGTTTATTACGATTCAGAATCAATTGAACGATATCAGTGCTTAGAACTACTCCTTTTACACAGCAGTTACTTCCAAATTGAGTCCACATAGAAGCTCCTTTAGCTACAGTAAGGAATGTTAAAGAGACTGATTGATCTCAAAAAAGAAAAAAGTAAACTCTCAACAAGATTTATGGCAAACTTACTATTTAAAGAGCGTTGTGCTGGATGGCTTCCTCTAGCCAAGACGAAGTAATAAAGACTAGATTTAATCTCTAGAAAACTGAGCAAATTATTGGTAAGAGCATTTTCAGACGTTTGAAAATAGGATTAAAACTCTGTGAGCCATACAGTTGCCTCCAGGATTCTTAGAAGAAATTTCCACACTTAGATAAAGACCGAAGGAACCATCCAGAGTCCAGCAGCCTCCTGAGTTCGGGAAATGGAAGACTGAGGGGGATGAAAGGGTGGACAGTGAGTTAGAGGTTTCGGGGAGAGCTGTGATGGCCGGGTAACTGGACCCTCACAACAGGGAGGGGGAGAGGACAGAACAATGCAAGCAGGAAAGTTTCCAGAGAAACAGAAACCACAGATCCACGTAGCAAGTCTCCGCCCAGTGTAAACATGCACGTGCACGCGCACTCACACGAGCACCTCGAAAAACTGAGGCATCATAACCAAATTCCTTGAAATAAGTAATTAAGAGAGAATCTTACAAAGCATTCTGCTATGTGTTTATGTCATAGTAAACAAGGAAAATAAAAGGCACATTGCCGGCATCAGGAAGGATGCTTTAATTTATTTTCAAGGGTCAATGTAACCTGCATGTAATAAATTCAAATTTCCTTCTGCAGTTAGGAGGGTAATGAAAGGCAGTAGGGTTGGTACTGAGAGATTTAAGTGAAATTGAGGCAGGGTCAAAAAAGGATCTTTTAATTTTCTTCCTGAGCATGAACAAGGCATTTAGATATTACTCATCTTCAGAAAAAGAAGTCTAATTTTAAAGCTTACCTGGTATATCCTCAATCTTTTCAAAGTTATTCTGCAGGATATTTCCTCCCTTTCTCATACTTATGTAAGATCATGGGCTCAAATGATACACTTTTTCTCAGAGAATCATTACTTCATTATTATTACTATTATTTGGTCTGTGGCTTATACGTCAAAATGTATTTTTTTCAAAACCTGCAATAGCTTTGCTGTGTTCACCTCTAGTGCTCTGATTTTGATTTAAGTTCTATGACAATTTAACACACTACTCTGTGCCTGTGACACTTAGTGGATGACTAAGACTCATCATCTTTTGTTCTTCCCTCAATATCACGCTGAAATGAAAGGGTGAATGAAATCTAGCAAATGCATGATGTGATTGATGCTAAAGAAATATGATAACAGTACAATTCCTCATGTGGAATACAACTGTTGTGGACATACATTAAAGAATTACTATACCTTTCTAAAAGCCAAAGAGGGAAAAGCTACCATAAAATCCAACAATGGAATCCATTTTATTCTCTTTTTCCAAATCTATTTTTAAAATACCAACAGCATTAATTTCATTAAATCTCATTAAAGTCAATGAAACTGTTAATTTCCATCTTTTTCAGTGGGCATTCCTTAAAGTGGCAATTTGGAAGTGGGAAAAATCACCACAGCATTTTTGTGTCTGGACCAATACACTGGAGCATGTATTGCACATTTGGTTCTGCAATCACCAGATATAAACACCCTAAGAGTAAAGGGAACTGTGAAACTAATCAGCTCCATAATGACATGACTTTAAGTAATTTTGGGTTTTCTACAGATTCTGATTTCTAAGATGTCCCTGTCAATGAGCTGTCACTCAAATACTCTAAATGACCGGGTGATCATTACATCAAAAAGAAAGAAATGAAGAGAGAGAGAGAAAGAGGAAGAAAGAAAGAAAAAAATAGCAAAAGAAACAACTAAGAAATTCAAGGCAATTCCATTTTGAAGACAAGCCAATACAGTTCCCAGAGAAAGGAGAGAAAACAAAGTAATGTTGAGGGGACATCTCCCATCCTCTTATTAAGCAGCCTTGATGTGGCTCCATGACATTAGCTAGGGTCAGAATTGAGCTGAAGCTTAATGGACTGATTGTGATGATTTTCCTCCTTCTCCTGAGATTTCTTGAGTGTACAGTTCACCTGAACGTTTTGTGTGAAGCACATACTTTGGAAAGAAAGAAAAGAAATAATTCCTGCCAGTGTTCGGGGATAGCAGAGCGCAGCTCAAAACTTCCAGAGAAATGATTGTTTGTTTCTAGGTTTAAATGTTCTCTGTGAAGTATTTCCATCAAAGACCATAAACGTAGGAGTTAAGTGACTGTTCTGTTTCGTTACCCTCAGATTTGGTACCTTGCCTCACCCAATCTCCACGATGCCACTGGTGCCCTAAGATCTGGCAGCTTCGGTGAGACCCAGCAAGCAGCTCTTCCCAGCTCAGGGTCACGGTGGCTTCTTCATCTTCACAGGTACTGATGGGCCGTTCAAACAAGGAAATCGAGGCTGCTGTGAAAACAATGGCTTGAACCTGGAGAGCATCATTGAAAGACAGACAATTGTAGACATGATAATTGTTGTAAGAAGATTATATATTGTTAAAGATTAATAAGGAACAGATAACGCATTAATAAGAATTTCTTCAGTATTATTTAGAGGATACAAGGATACAGACAATTACAGTGAAACAACTGCAAAATTGGTTATCAACTCATTATCACTTCTTCTTAAGGTACATTTATGATTAAAAACAGTAAGACCGAAAAGCTTTCACAATTATGAAAGACAGTCATTCAAATTGAGCTCCTTCAAAGGTCTCTCTCGTATTTCAGTAAGCAATAATTTCACGTATCTTGTGTGCAATTTTATAGGAACAGTGAAATGAATGTATTGAATGTCTGGGCTTTGGTATTCCCTCCTCTAATGCATCTATCCCTTTGTTATATGGTACCAGAAATTAGCATTTCCTAGTTGAATGATACTGAGAATCCCAAAAGCTCATGAGCGGAGGTTAGAAAGAAATAATCTGAAAGACTTATGAGGGATAAACGTAGGCATTTAATATTAAATATTTATTGATGTTGGGATCAGATAAAGTACCCTATGATGTAAAACCAACAAGATTTTTTTCTAAATAAGAAATATATGACTATCCAGAGACAAAAAAGACCCACAATGATGATTTGTTTTTATAAGCAAAAAGATAAATTACATGTGTGACCTTGTCAACTATAAAATAGTTCAGTTAGGAGGTCATAATCATGGTATTTTAATTTCTATTTTGACATATGGCTTGATGATTGAATCTATAGTGTTCAATCTTATTCTTTCCTCACTTACCTTTCCAGTTATATCACCAAAGGAAAGAATTGATTCATTGGCATCATGAGGATTGTACCAATAATCCATACAAATTGGTGTTCCTTTCAAGCCTTGGAGTTTGTATTGACAAGGAAATTCTTTAGACAGCAGATCATAGAAACAAATCTCTTTGCTTGTAAATGCCACTGCTATCTAAAGTAGGAGAAGAATAGAAATCAGAAAAATATTCCCCTTGAATTTAGTGACATCAATGTGCAAAATAGACATGCAAATCTAATTGTCAAATGAGACATCGTTCTCTGAGGGTATTCAGCAGTATTACAGAAGTATAATATGGTGGCACAAATGAACTTCAGTCTAACTTTGAATGCTAACCAAAAGAAACTTTTCTCATTAAAAGCATTTGAACATCCCTTCTTCCCTGTTTCTACATGGCCACAAGTACCTTCCCTCCGCAGGGGACAGCAATATTAATCACAGAAGAGAAGCAAAGATACAGAGAGCCACAGCATCACACGGTCACCCCAGACACTTTATTTACCATGTTGTATGAAGCAAGAAGAGGTTTTTCACAGAAATGAGTTGATAAAAGCTGTGTAAGTAGTCTTATTGTAAGTCACACAAAATAGCCTAAAGGCTATTTTTAAAAGGGTAAATGATCAAACAACATAAAAATCAGTCAGTGTAAATTCTCCTTGTGGAAACCACACTATTAGATTTATTAGACAAAAGTCTTTAATTCAGCTACTAGAAATATGTTCAAAGAACTAAACAGATAGTGTGAAACAACTAAGTAAAAGCATAATGATGTCTAACTAAAGAAAATATAAGCAAACATGTATTAACAATTAGAGAAGATTTTGTTGATCTCTATTTTAACTAGAATGTTCAATAAATTTAGATTAAAATTACAAGGTAAGATTTACATTTGCATTTTTTCTTCTAACAGAATCCGAAAATATATGGACCAAAAACTGAAAAAATTGAAGAAAAAACATTGCAGTAATAACAGTATTCTATTTTTAATAATGGATATCAGTACTAGACTGAAATAGATATAGATCAACAAATACCTATTGAACACACTACCCCACAATACAGTAAAATATACATTCTCTTCAAGTGCATGTGAAACAGATTCTGGGACAGATCCACACATTAGGTGCAGATGTAAGCCTTAATAAAGTCAAAGTATTTGACAACAAACAAAGTTTGTTCTTTGAGACGATGGGAAGAATTGGGAATTTCACTGAACAAAAAGAAACAGGATATGTGCCTCAGTGTGGAGATTAAACAGCAGGGTCCTGAAAACCAAAGGCCGGTGGACAAATCGCAGGGGTATGGAAAACACATCGAGATGAGCGGAAGTGACGATGAATGTACACACATTTATGAGGTACAAGCAGTGCCTAAAATGAAATTTACAGTTGTAAACACCAATATAATAAAAGAACACCTCAAATCAGTATCCTACCTTTTCCCTCCCAAAGGAAATAATAAAGATTACTTAAAGCACAGAAATATTTTGAGAATAAAAGCAGAAATGCAATGGAAAAAAAATCAACAAAACTCAAGTTCTTGAGAAGACCAACAAAACGTTAGACTATGGGAGGAGAAGATACAAATTATTTAAAGCAGAGAAAAAAGAGTGGTGTCTGGGGGCGCAACTCCAGTACCTGCAAGACCTTCAGTGTAGAGGGCCTGCGGGGAGGGCAGACAGTACTGAGAATCTTTAGAGAAACAACAAAATAACTACAAGAGAAAAGTATGGGTAATTATAGGTCAACAAACTACGTAGCTTTTAAAATAGAGACAAATTCTGAGAAATACCAAAACTATCCAAACTAAGTCAAGAAGACCTAGAAAATGTCATAGCTATTACGAATTGAAAACAAAAGGACTGAATGAGATAAATCTCACAAAGACTGTCTCAGTGAGGGATATTCTACAAATATTTTAAAAATAATTTATACCAATTCTTCTGAAAATCTTCCAAACATTGAAGTAGGGGGAGTATTTTCCAAATGACTTTGGCAAGTTAATAATATTACCCTACTGCTAGGTTTTAAAACTTTTTTTTTTTTTTTTTGGCGGTACTGGGGATCGAACTCAGGACCCTGCGCTTACTAGGCAGGCGCTTATTCCACTGAGCTATATCCCCAGCCCTACCCTACTGCTGAAGCCAATAACATCATGAGAAAACTGCAGACCAATATCTAATATATAGATGGAAAAATACTCAATAAAGAACTAACAAATAAAATATTATACACAAAAGATTGCACAGTATAATCAAGCAATATTTATCCCAGGAAGGCAAGACCAGTTTAGCATACATAATCAATCAGTGTAAAACATCACATTACTAGGATGAAAAACAAAAAATTTATAATTTCAATTGATAACAAAACATTTGATGATACCCAATACATTTTCATAATAAAAATATTCAATCAACCAAATAATACAAGGGAACTTATCCCTGATAGGAGCATGTACAAATTGAACCAAAATAAAACAATCAAATTATAAAGAAAAAAACCAGCTCTGTACCCGACACCATGCTTCGTGGTGGAAAACTGAACGCATCATCCCTAAACTCAGTAACAAGACTGAGATGTTCACTCTCACCACTTCTATTCAGCATGGTACTAGAGTTTCCAGCCAAAGAAATTAGACAAGAAAAAGAAACTAAAAATAGCACAACTTGGAAAGGAAGAAGTTATCTGATGACATGATTTAGTATATAGTAAGTCCTAATGAAATCTACAATAACAACAAAGACAGACTATTTCATCAAGACTGATTGATATATATCATATATGCATATACATATATCATTTGATTTATATCCAATAGACAATCTGAATATGAAATTTCCAAAGGCAGTATTAAAAGAATGGAAAACAAAACATGTATTGAGATGTGATAATTGTAAAATATTCGTCTGCTAAATCTGTATACCCAAAATGTGTAAGGAATGCACAAAACTCAATGAGAAAAAAATCCAATACAAGTTCTTAAAGGATTTGGACAGACATTTCAGCAAAGAAGATATACAGGTAGCAAACATGCGCATATAAATATGTTCAAAGCAGTTAGTCATTAGAAAAATATAAATTAAAACCAAAAGATACCAGCATAAACCTTTTGAAATGGTTACAATTAATAGAAAACAATGTCTGATCATGATAAGTGTTGATGAAGGTATGATATATCTACAGGATGCACTACAACATGAAAAAAATAAACTACTGATATTCCCATCAACATTGATTAATTTAAAAATTAATCACACAAAGTTAAAGAATCCAGACAAAAAAAAGAATACACAACATATGATGCCAGTTATATAAAACTGTAGAAAATGGAAACTAATGTCTGGTATCAGAAATCAGATCAGTGGTTGCCTGACAAGGACACGAGGGGAACAGTTACAAAAGAGTGCAAGAAAATTTTTGAAGGTGAAAAATATGTTCATTACCCTCATCATACTTTGGTTTTACATAAGTAGACATACATGTGTTAAAACTATGAACTTGGGAAAATTTTAATGTGTGTAGTATATTCTGTATAATTGTACAAAGGGAAGACTAAAATCTAGTTACCAGTTCTAACAAGAAGGAACACTGCAAAACAAACATAACATGGCACTAACAGAATGCTGAATACATAAGGAATATATAAAAAATATTCCATTATATACTAACAGAATATATAAAAACACACAATCTGGACTAGAAGTATGTCTTAATGTTCAACGTTGTAATGCTTTTAAGCATTAGCACTCGATCCTTAGCAAAAAGAAACTAGGACAGTGCGGTAAACATCCGCAGACACCAGAAGGCGGCAGACTGCAGGGAAGGTGGACCGCCTCGGTTCACTAACTCTTGACAGTTCTCGTTTCACTGTGCGTGATTAGGACCGATTACACAACTTTTGCTTGCTCAGCCTCCCACCCTCATGTGGAAATCAGAGTACTTCGCAGTGACCTAGAGAGGACTTGCTGAGTAAAGCACGTTTCGTGAAGCTATTGATGAGGGTTATTTTTCCAGGCAACAGAATATACATTTCCCACTAAAAGACCCTCTCTCTTTAGAAAAATGGAGGCTCACAAGTCAGGCACAGGAAACGCACCAGACAAATTCTGGCATATCCTGTCATGCTGGGAAGCAAAGGAGCTTCTAAAGACCATCGCAGTTACAAACACACTCAAAACCTGACGTTTTAGTTCCTTCTAACTGAAGATGGTACAGTCACTGGCAAGGGACAAACATACAGTGGATTTTTAAAAAGTAAATTATTTTAAACTAATGAGTTTCAAATTTTACTGACAACAGAAATGATGATAGTCTTATGGTTCATCTTTAGAGGACACTAGAAAACCAGCTTATTGTTTTTATTTAATGAATAAAGGTGAAAAATCAGACATCTATCCTTTTTTATATAAAGTGCACCAAATGATAACTAAGCAATTAATGAAGAAAATTTCCTTGTATAGTGATATTCCAGATTGTAAAGAGAGAGGAAGTGCTTAAGCTAGGATATCATCATCTGACAGCTCCTATTAAGTAAGTGGAACTACAGATAATCCGAAATTACTACTAATACTCCGAGGCGAGAAAGCAGGTATTTTGTGCCGCCTGACTGAAGAACAGCAAGCAAGCCAAAACTACCAAGCACTTAGGATTGACTACCCAATTACTGATCATATAACATTAAATTACCCATGCACACGCAATCTGGAAAATCCAGATACGTAAGGAAAACTCTCATCGACGAGCACTGAGCTTAATAAAATGTCAACTGCAATATCCATAAAATGCAAGAGGAAAGAAGAGATGGAGAAAACTATGTAGATTAGAAAAAGACATTTTTCAAAACTGGGGAAAAAAAGCACTAGAAAAATATGAAAGCTACTCCGTAACCAATAAGCTGTGACCAGAGACAGAGACAGAGACAGAGACAGAGACAGAGACAGAGACAGAGACAGAGACAGAGAGATCAAACTCTTACCATATGTGGATTTTATTCTGATCTTCATTCAAACAAAATGCTTCAACTGTGTAAGACAACCAGGAGAATATGTACATGACTGGACACTGAATTGTGATAAGGAATTATTGCTATTAAGTGTGGTACTGGTTATGTTAAAAAGACATCCTTTTTAAAATATAGAACTGTTACGAATTGAGATATTTTAATGTTTTCAAATCCAAACGGGGGAGGCAGATGAAACAAGATTGGCCGTGTGTTGAAAGTGGCTATAAAAGGGGACACAGGCGCTAATGCTGTGCTCTCTGCATGCGAGAGCATTTGAAATTGTTCATGACAAAATTTATCTCTCTTCCTATGTTTAGAATATGGTTCTTTAAGCTACAGCCTTCCCCTAAAAAGTTCTTTCATTATAGTGTCTCACTTTGTTTACAGGTATAGTCAGGAGAAGATGTTCTGAGTAGGCCCTGCTTACTAAAATTAAGACGCTGATTAGTAAAGTGGTGAAAGTCAGACAAGCAGCTTACAGAGAAGCAGCTGCGTCAAGCACTTAGCACAGAGAGCCACGAGCCTGCTGTAAACCACACAGCAGAAGAGCCTTTACCAGCTACCGACAAGCATGGCCACATGGGGGGAGAGACAGGAGTCTGAGCCTCAGCAGTAGTGTCATTTTAAGACACCCAAGAGAATGGCTTGAGAAATCGAGCCACTCCCTCGGATCTCCATGAATTCCCTCCGGCTCAGTGAGAAGCACCAAATGAGTAATTCAGTTCTCTCTCACACTACCCGTGTTATGCTTGCTGTCGATCAGAAGCCCTGTCCCATCATTTGCCCCCTTTTTACAAGCAGTTTATTTTTAAAGACCTGGTACCTTGTTTGCATTTTCCAGGGAAACCAGACTTGTCACCCACAGGTGTTTGAGCTTGGTGGCATCGGAAGTAATGGGAAGTGTCTCTTGCAGCTTTAAATTTTCTCCCCAGATTCCGAGCAAGCCTTCTTTGCTAATGGTCAGGTAACGACTTGAATTCTTTAAGAAAATTACTTTTTGTATGGTGTCCCTGTGTTTTCCTTGGAGGAGCTCAAGGTCCTTCCACTGGGGAGCCACAGTTGCCTTTGCACGTCCATCTTTCTCATACAGCGATAACAGTATAAATGACGTCAGCTTGTCCCAATCAATCGCGCCCTCTTGAGCCACATCCACCTTGTCAAAGAGCTCCCCATACTCTTCCCGTGTGCCCCAGCCAACAGTCTCTGCCATCTTCTGCACGAACTCTTCTCTGGACATACAAGTGGTTTTCCTTGGCTCGAGGGACTAGAAAAAAAGAGTAAAAACATAAGGCACCACAGGTGCAAACGCACTGGATTAACCAAAGGTCAGACTGAATGGGCAATGCTAAGACTCAGAGAAAAGTGTCTTTTACTTCCAAATGCTGCTTTGCATCAGTGAATTTGGTCTGGGTAGCAGAAAACTCACAGGGCTAGAAACTGGCATCCTCTGTTACAAACGTCCTTCTAACTGGAGGAGGGAGGCAGGAGCATCAGGCAAGTCGCGATGACGGAAGCAGAGGTCGGAGGGATGCAAGACTGTCAGGTGAGGAGTGCAGGTGGCCTCTGGCAGCCGGGAAAGGTGAGGAAAAGGTTCTCCCCTGCAGCCTCCGGAAGAAAGGCAGTCCTGACAGTACCTTACGTTTGGCCCCATAAACCGCATTATGAACTTCTGATTTCCAAGCTTTCAATTAATGCATGTGTGTGTTTAACCCACTAAGTCTGTGTTTACTGGTGAATCATGAACAGGGCTTAGAGCAGCAGGACAGTCATAACATAGTGAAACTGTGACGCAAGAACGTGAACTTCACTTCTGTAAAGACATCACAAACAGCAGCGAAGTCACACGCCGCTGACTGCTGCTGTTCATGGCGATGCTCTGTAGCAGCGATGGCGAACCTTTCAGAGCTTTCCGTGATACAAGCAGCCCATGTCACTCAGTTCTCACTGGCTCACCACCACTGTCATATAGGGTCTGCACCCACTCAGTTAGCAGATGTGGAAACACTGCCTCTGTGGAAATACAGGGTCAAGTCTCCACAAATTTCTGCTCATTCTGTTTTCACAGGCTCCTCAATGTATCGTTTTGTTCTATGCGTACTTCCGTGAGAAGGTATCTTTCTTAATATTATTCTTAGTTAATCACAAGTAAGCGCAGGCCAACAGCATTATAAACTGTGCCTGGATGGAGCTCGTACACATGCTCCCTCAGTGGACTGCAGCACAGCCTTCCTGTGCCGTGGGGCGCTACACAGCACTCCACAGCAGGAGCTGCGGCTCCCAGACAGCAAAGCACCGCCCAGCAAAGGTCAGAATGCGGCTCTGCGTAACTACGCGGAAAGATTCTCAGGCAGAGTATGAGACCTGGAGTGAGAAGGCAGAGAGCTGCCGTGCTGGACCTCAGCTCACAAGCCGCCCGCTGGGAGACGTGTTTTTCCGTATCCTTCACATATGCACAGAGGACCAGGAAAGTACTGTGAATACTGACTTCAAAAGTAGAAAAACTCACAAATACAGATATAGTAAAGATTGACTATTTTGAATAAGCGTCAATTTTAATATCGGTAGGCTGTTTGGTCCAGTAAGATTTGTCATAGGAAAATGACGTTTCCCTAGATGGAGCCAGAGTCAACAGCACGACAGGCGGCACACTGCAGAGCAAGTGGAACAAGTGTAAGTGTAGTCCTGATCCCACTGGGCTTCGCCACTGAGCCTCCACTTCTCCATCTGTACAGTGGGTATGACGGCATCACAGCACAAACTGGCTGTGAACATTAACTGAGACAGTACAAGTGCAAGAAGTCAGAAATCAGAAGTTTAATAGAAGTTTGCCCAGCTTTCATTAACCACATTAATTTTCTGAAAATATTTAGTATTCAGCCCTTTGAACCAGTCAGAAGCCATTAATCTGTCTCCATTAGAGTTTTTTTTTAGTCTAGAAAGCTTAGATGGATGAAATTTTTCAGTGACCCAGATTTTTAGTGCAAAGAAAGAAATCTGGACCCAAAAGCATTCATCTGAGAAAAAACTGCCAACTGTTTTTGAAAACTAAGTCAACATTAATCTTTATTGTGAACTATTACATTCTGATGCCAATCTCTTATATCTACATTACCATCTCATTATTAAAACATTTTAAAAGGAAAATCTCAAGACATTTCCAAGATATCACTTCATTTTTTTATTTCTAAAAACAGGAACTTGTTCTGACAAATGCCAAGACAATTTCCTTGTTACATTCAAGAATGTAAAATTGCAAATATCACATATGCAACAACTTTTTGTGTCCCCAAAATGACATAAACAATTAACTGCATAGCTTTCTGCAGAGCGATAATCCAAATATAAACTGAGGACAGAGTTGATAAATACTCTTGATTTATGAAACTGAAAAAAATCCACTTGTATATTCAATGCCCCTAACAATTTCATTTTTGGTTTTTCAGCCACTAACATTTGTACTCTAAATTTGAAAATATAATCATGTTTTTTCCATATCCTTCATTAAACTTAAGAGTTTGCCTTCACGAAAAAACCTTATTTAAAAAAGCATTCTTCCATCAACATGTGGCCTATATTTATTAATCAATCATACGCCAACTTGAATAAATTAGTTAAATGTACAATTACATAAAGTACTTGATCTTTTGCATAAGCTTAAAAGCATGAATACATCGACTTTTACTACACAGTTAATCCTCATTGTACCGGCGGTGCCCTCTGGGACCAGAATTAATCCACTCCACCTCACTGAACATATCACTGTGTGGGAGACTGTGCAGTGTAGCCGGAGTTACACGCCTCAGCCTCACTCACCGCAGTGCTCAGGAGGAACAGCGAGAACTCTTAGAGCTTTGTCAGAATTAACTGGTAATCCCATGGGAGCACAGTACGTGGACATTTTAAGGCCTGCAGCATATTTGTACTCAATAAACACTAATTCTCTAGTAACAGGTTTAAAGAACCTTAAGGGCTCTAGAATTTGAGTATATCATCAATGACTAAGGGTTTAACTAATTTTGTGTGCATGTGTGTGTGTGTCTTAATGTACCCTGTGTACAAAGTTTTCAGGTGGAAATAATCACTAATTTTAGTAATTTGATCTTCTCTATCAAATGTGGTGAATTTCTAACTGGATGGTTATAGGACACTTATTGAGATTCAAAACCTGAATAGGAAATTCTGCCTATAGTAATCTGTCAGTGATATCTGAAGCTCCGTGATCTGTGACCATAACCACTCTCATAACAAAGGCTGGCTTTGGGCTTAAAATGAGAAAAACTGTGCGTACTCCTTCACCTGCTCTTCATCAGAAGCACAAACACTAAAACTGTCCTATGTGAGTCGGTGGAGGCAAAGTCTACCTGTGTCCAAAAACACCGACCCTTTTACGTGCAGATCAGCATTCCATCAGTGTGGCTGACTATAGCTTTCATTTTGTCATGAAGCACTTGTAGGGCTGCCTGTGATTTTAGGTGAGCCGGAGGCTCAATTCTGAGCATCTGGGCAGGAGGTAACTCCACAGAAAAGTAGCTGAGACGGTCCTTCAGTCTAAAAGGGAACTTGCATACACCACGATTTAGTTGGTACGAACTCTGAGTTTGTATTAGATTCACCACTGTGTGGAAAAATAATTTATCTTTGAGTTATCTTTGGAACTATACACAGAGATACACATGCTTGTATATATATATATATTTACATATATAATTGGATTGACATTAATTTAGTTAGCCTCTGGGTTTTATGCCTAAATTTGCCACACAAGGTTTGTCTGACCTTTGGCCAGCCAGTCTTAACCTCTCTTAGGACTTACAGGGGCTCCAATATGATACTCCATATAAAAGGTCATCTATACATTAACAATCATATTTAAACATTAGCTATTGTCACTGAAGAGGTCTTTACATCAAGCGGGGTACACAAGCATGTATTTCAAACAAATAAATAATAGGAATCTTTGAAATTTGATTTCATTATAAAATATAAAGCAAAAATAATTCTCATTCGTTTCACTTAAAAGCTTACTTATGAGGATTTTTATAAAATTCTTCCCAGCAGAAAATCTGTTACAATTCGGATGTGAAGACTTTCAGATCAATGCCACCTAACCGTGTTTCTGTTTGGGTCCTATTCATCAATATTCAGTCCAGTCTTTTTAAATTAAAAAATTAACTCTCTCGGCTCTATCAGAACAATTCTTCAAGTACAGGTGAAAAGCATATGTGGGATTAGAAAATGCTCTCATTCGGCTCTTCCAAGATTGCAGACTGTTGGTGGGTTTATTTTGCTATGTACATTTAACTACATTTAACCACTGGCTGAGAAAGTGACCGATTATTATCTCCAGTTGTTTTCTGAGAACCGAAAACTAGAATGAACGCTTGGTTGATTATCTCACTAGGCACAATTTTAGACGTTTGAAAATCTCTGTTTTCCTTAGTCTGTTTCAAAGAATACTGTTCGTTTTTGCCTAGAAAGCATTTTCTGCACCTACAGTCAGTCTGTTCTGGACAGCAGTGTATGTGCATGGGTCTAGTTTAAAGCATTAAGGTTATAAAATTCTCTTCAGCCTACAGTTCTGTTAGATTTGGGTTTCATTGTAACTCATATGAAAATGTAAATCTCAAAAGCACAAATATCTCTTGCAAGAAACCTGAGAGTCTTTGTTTTGGGCACTGAGAAGAGATCATGCACTTTTTCTTTTTTTTTTTTGAGACAGTTCAGCCGGGCCTAGAACTCACTGTGTGGCCTAGGTTGGTCTTGAACTTGCAGCAGTTCTCCTGCCTCAGCCTCCCACATGCTGGGATCATGTTCTTTAAGCCAGAAAGATGTGAGCATAAAAATACACTTTAAAATTATTTATTATTTGCTTAAATAATCTATGCTTGTTAAAGAAAATACACATTAAGCTAAAATAAAAGTCCTCCATTACTAACTAGGCAGAAATAAAAACGACTACGTGCCATTCACCAAACAGTGCGCCCTGCCCGTCCTTCACACAGCATTTGCCACTTCGGCCACACCGCGAAGGTGAGTCTCATGTTACTCTTTACCATCACAGCATTCTACGGAGAAGAAATATAACTACTGTTACTTATATTAGCAAAACATTTAACTATTCCCAATGTTTTGCTGTTACTTATAAAAATCCTTCATTAAACAAATACCCCATGCATACATTTTTGCTCCACTGCACAATTAATTACTGAGAAAAATTCCCTAGAAGCAGAAAAGCTGAGGCTAAGAATTGCACATTCCTAAATTTTTTGATGTGTTTTGACAAGTCCTCCTCAAATGTCTGAACAAGGTCACATTCCTACCAACAAAGTATGCGGCTTCCTACAGCAAAGGTGCTCCCCGAGCCAGGTACTTGTCTTCTTAGAACTTAGCAGCTATGGCTTGTGAGTAGTTTCAGTAAGCCTAGATATTTACATACCTGCTGGCAAGAAAAGCAGTACATTCCCCAAGCAGACAGTTAACTCTAGCTTTCAACATCTTCCAGGACTTGGAAATCTTATTTATATATTCTTTCTAACCTTTTCTTCTAGTAATATTTAATTATCAAATAAAAAAAACTCTTCTTTCCTCCTACTCTATGAAGAACTTGCACAAGATGAGGATAAAATCCACATTTAAAGCTAGAGCGAGAGCAAAGTCTGACGGGTCAGTCACCAGATATTTCCTGCCCCGTGGAAGCCTGACACGTGGTTAGCAGATCACGAGCCAAGGGCCATTTCCTCCCCCACTGGGGTTTGTTTCCAGACCCTGGAAATAAGCATCAGAAGGTGAGCTGAAGCATTTCCATCATCCGCTGGTGTACTCATTAGTAAATGTACAATGAGGTTATATCCCTTACAAAGCAACAGAAGTTGACTGATTTATTAAGCTAACAAATATCTATTAAGCACCTGTTCATGCCAACTACTATTCAGAACACTCAGCATTAACTTGGAACAGGACAGACAAGATCAACCCCGCCCAGTGTTCTCACACTGGGCTGTGAGTATGCAGGGTCCCAGTCACAGTGAAGCATGCAAAGTCCTGAGTCAC
Organism: Dinomys branickii; assembly: GCA_004027595.1. NCBI lineage: Eukaryota > Metazoa > Chordata > Mammalia > Rodentia > Dinomyidae > Dinomys > Dinomys branickii. Next base: position 42,471 of record PVLD010001664.1, read on the forward strand.
AAACATCAACTAAACTTGCTCTTGTGAATTTCAAACTGAAGGTAGCACTGAAGCATCCGGGGACACTCCATAAGCATAATCTTATAGAAATTAGCAACCTTCCCTTAAGTCATAAATTTTTTGCTTTTACTTCAAATCACTTCAAATCACTGCAATGCTTTTTTTACTACATGAAAAAAGGAGGAAAAAAAGCCAGTTTAAAACAGGATCATAGAATCTTGTTTTCTCCAGGAGCTGCTTGCTTATCATCGACTTCACCAAAATTGATATCTCTTTTGCCAGACATTCAGCATGATGTTTAGGTAATGTTCCGTAACAGCTGAATGGGTATACACCATCAAAATGCATCCTTTCCCCATCTCTATAATCAAATTTAAAATTAACATCCTGCTTTCTCATGCTTCATTCTGTTGCAGTTGCCTCAATTTCCCTTGGCTACCAAGCACACTGATTATGAATATGTGTCAGGATTCACTGTCAAACCCTGTGAACGTCTTTTGGAGCAGAAGATTAGATCCATTATTTTAAAACAGATGCATCAGTTCATACCACCCCCTGCAGTTTTCACCTACCAACAAGCATTCATGAGAGACTGAGCAGCAGAACGAGAGGGACTGGTCTGCTAGCTGAGGTCATGCTTCAGTGGAGCAAGTGGATTCCAATAGAATTAGGGTATTATGACTAACAAAGGCATAGGCCTTAAAATCTCCACGCTGGATTTAGGGTCTGGAACCAAATTCTCAAACCAAAAATTCAGTGATTAGGTTTCCTATCTAGGTGGTGAATTAGAAGTAAAGTGGAACTTCAGAGGAAAGAAAAATCAGTAACTCTATCTTCTTTTAAATAAAGATGATCATAATCCTGAGGTACCTAATTTTTCTGAGTCTGTAGAAGTTTTGCTGTGATCTAGGTGTAAGATGCTATTTACACTATCACCTGTGTTCGCCTAAGCTCCAGAGTTGGGGTGAGCCCGACCGGTGGCAGGGGATGCCAGCAGACAGCTGACCTGCACCGTCTCCATCTGCAAGTCCCTTAACAGCCGCATCAATATGCCTTAAACACACTTCACGTCTCGCTGTGGGAAACCACAAGACGGTAGCAGAGAACTTCATGCATCTGTACAATTATGAATTCATGGCATTAGAGAGTTAGAAAGAATTCAGCTGTAGAAAATCTACACCAAATCCTTTATTTAAAAGGAAGAAACAGAGATCTGAAAGGTTTAAAAGACCATGTTGATAAGATCACATAAGGGCTGGAGATATAGCTCAGTGGAATAAGTGCCTGCCTAGCAAGCGCAGGGTCCTGAGTTCAATCCCCAGTACTGCCAAAAAAAAAAAAAAGGTGGTTTCCATGTCCAAGATAAGATCACATAAAATCATAGTTCACAATTAGCAAAATCAGGCTTAGATTCTCAATCACTTTAGCCACAACATGAATATGCTGACATCAATAAAAACTGTTTCCCTCCAACAACAATCATAAGCCCGGAAAATATAAGACTGAAATGTGAAACAATCCCATGAGCTCGTTCCTGGTAAAAGTAATGTATTTAAACCCGGAGCTTTGTAATGATATACTTAAATGTAACGCAAATAAATTTTGAATCAATAAGAATAAAATGACTAAACCAGAAAGATTCTCATACATGTACTAAGATAAGCTTTCTCCTAAATTTTCAGCTTTTTCCTGCTCTTGCAAACTTCACAAACCAATGATTCAACACTTTGAGTCCTCATTATGTTGATCTGCTTTCCAGCCCTGGAAAAGCAACTTCTCAAGGTCTAGGCATCCAGGTCACTGAATTCTGATGGGTAAATGTCACCCAAATAGGCAGATTGGTGGCACTATGAGGAAATACTGTATCTCCATTTACAATGGCCCTTCTGTGTCACTAGAAAGCCTTCCATGCTTCCTTGCTGACCTTTTACTCTCTACTTTCTTCAAATTCCTACTTCATCAACATTTGCCTGTTTCTAATGTAGAAGTTTCACTCCTAAGTCACAGGAGTAAAGGAACAGAAGAAAGAGGATGAAAAGGAGGAGGAGAAAGAGGAGGCATTCGGACAGAAACCTCCTCTATTTTGTGAACCCTGTGAGTAACATTGTAGCTACCTTCTCTTCCTGTGATCTGAATACAACTTTCTCCCATCATCTTTTCGGTCATCATCCTATGCCCAGGTCTCCTGAATCATTAAAAGCTTCTCTGGACACTGTGATCTGCTTCCGGCCAACGCGGCACCCACTTCTCATAACTCACACTGGAAGGAGTGATGCTCGCACAGCGCTGAACTTCACTTCCTCTTGCTCACCGCTACTGCTCTCCAGCTCCCTTTCCTCACCTGCTTTAAAGGGGCTCTGGCTTGGGAGACTAAAAATGTTATAGCTGAATGTTATGGTTGATACAGTGTGTCAACTTGGGGAGTCTAGAGGTTGGGCTGAGTGGCTCAGCAGGAAGGCAGGGTGCTTACTTTGTACACATCCTGAGCCTGTGGAAGAGGAGGACATGGACATTGTGTGAGAGATTCACACTCCCTGAGTCGGGGATAGCCTGTTTGTAATGTAAGGGAAGGAAAGAGGTTGCTTGCCTCCCATTCCTCCCTTTTGCTGGTTGTTTTTGCTGTGCTCTGCTGCCATGAAAGTTTGCCCACTGCCATGTGCCACTCTGCCTCAGAACCAGCCAAGTATGGACTGAAACCTCCACAAACTGTAAGCTAAATAAGCCTTTCCTTCCTTCATTTTGGGCATTGGATATTTTGTCTCAGCAACGAGAGAAAAGTAACCAAGAACACTGAATCTTTCAATGGATTCTTCCCAGCTTTTATTTGATAAAGTGAAAAATGTACCAAGTTAATATTTGGTACCAGAATATCTGTAAGAGAAAATACCTCTAGACTCACATTTAGTGGAAAAATGAAACCTGAAGTATGGGTGAGACACAGATCAAGGACAGAAAAGATAGGGTCAGACTACTCTGAAGGAAAGGAGAACCACTGCTCAAAGGCAAAGCAATGAAAGAGAGAAGGAGAATTTGGCGTCTGTGTTTATTGAAACCACGTTGTTGTTTGGGCAGACGGAGAGGACAGGAAGAGAACGGTAGCGGGAAGAGGTAGTGGAGCGAGGGGGAGGGCAGGATGAAGGCCGTAAACAGACCTGCAGAACCCCACAGTGATGAGGCTAAAACGATGCTTAATAACAGAAGCGTCTTTGTGTCGTGGAAATGAAAACCATTCTCACATGTTCCCACTCAGCCTCACACCCAAACCTTCCACTGCATCTGCTAATTTCATGCAAATGTTTTCTGAAGGGGAATTCCCAGGTAACTAGGGAGCTGAGTCTCAAACTTGTATTAATCTGCTAGAGAGCAGAGATCAGAGAGACAACTGTAGTAAAGAAAGGTCAGAGGTGACTTTGAACTTGTAGAAATTTAGGAAGGGCATTGATATCCAGGATGGTAGCACATGGGATTCCAGCCAATGTTTCCACAACTCTGACACCGGGAAATGCTCACCCTGGAGGTGCGTGTGCTCAGCGTGTGCCTCTGCACAGTTTGCCTCTGTTGACTCCCCCTACTACTCAGGATGCACGCTTTCTTCCACGGACGAACCTGCAGATTGTGTTTTCATCATAATTTTTAATTTTGAAAATATTCAAACTAAGGAAAAGTGGAAAAGGGATGATTGTGAAGAAGCAGTAAACCGATACTTAGTTATGCTGACTTGAGTTGCCCATATAGGATGTCCACGTAGCTGCAAAACAGCTCTGTGTCTTCGTTTTCTTCTGACATTTCTGGTCATTCCTTTGCACTCTCTTTTTGTTTTCTGCTTTTGCCTGCATCCTTTACATGTTGCTATAATTAGCACCTTCCTCGCTTCATGCACTCTAATTATGTGGTCCAATTTCACAGCTTCAAACAGGATCTAACTGCTGAGAACACCAAAGTTTGTCTTTAACTAAACCTGTCTTCTAAGCATAAACTTTCGTATCTAATTACCTAGTAGATGGCTCAATGTGGACATCTTATATGGGCAACTCAAGTCAACATAACTATCAGTTTATTGTTTCTCAAAAAATCATCTTTTTTCCACTTTAGGTTGAATATTTTCAAAATTAGAAATTATCATGAAAACACAATCTACAGGTTCATCCATGGAATATTCAAACAAGAAAGCATAATATATCTATTAAACAAATCAGGATGGTCTCCATGAACTGATGAAAGTGCTGTTATGTGAATAAAGCTATATGCAGTGGAGAATGAAAGCATGCTCCCTTTTATGGGAGAAAGAAGAGAAGAGAAAATATACATAGATACAGATGTATTATGCAATAAATGAAAAAGAACCAACAAGCGGGAAACTTCCAAAGCTAATAAAATACTTACAGGTGCAGAATGGAAGGAAAGGGCAAAACAGGTAGGGAGAACTTTTCTGAGTTTTCTTTTATATGACTTTGACTTCTGCACTATAAAGATACGCTGTGTAGTCAACAAAATGCAATCAAAACAGGGATAATTTTAAATCCTAAAATGTAATATCTACTAGCCTAATCATGTAACAAGCCAATAACACAACCACATGGTAATATAATTTTATTGATCAATAAGCCCAGTTTTCTGACACATGTGCCCTCAACGAAATATAATGTAAGGATAAAAAGAACTGTAAACAAATTTTGAATTTAGCATTTTTAAGTGTTCTATTGATATAATAATTTCAAAACCAGTTGTTACGTATTACTGACTACAACTTGGAAGTAAATATATTGTTGCTAGAAGATCCAAATGTGAGAGAAAACACAAACGATATAGGTGTAGAATGACAAGAGACTAAAAAGAACTTTATGATGTTGGAATTTAATTGTAAGTGTTAATATAAATTCAAAATATCTGTAGATTGCTTTATGTTGTATAGGTATTGGCATAGATAGGTGTAGTTGTATTTTAGTTCTCTCAACTGAAAAGGCATAAAAAATCAATGCCATCCCTAACAGCAATGAGCATTCTGTTTTTCTAATTTATTCTACAGTGAACAGTACACAGGGACCCCTGGGCAAACAGCTGGTTCCAGGCCTTGGGCAGTCACTTCGCTTTGGGCCAGAAAGAAAAGAGGGATAAAAACAATGGTGGAAACATGTTAGAAGGATCTAGAAGAACATGCTTATTTCAAGGTGCTATATACTGAGTTAATTAGGAATAAAGTATTATACCTCAAACTTAGGTTTGAATAGCCGAGAAAATCATTAAATCTAGATGAAAGAGATGATTGTACTTGTCTTTTTACTTTTATCTGTTCTAGAGGCTTGATTTTTTTTTTAATTCAGGAGAAAAATTACCTCTGTGTTTCCTAAATGTGCACATTATCACCTGGTGCACACTCCTGGGCTCTGCGCTCCAGGTCTCCCGATGTGCGAATCTCTCGCTGGCCTCTTCTGCACAGGCGGGTCAGAGCCCCAGCCTGCCACACAGCGTCTCTTCCTCCTGCATTTGTGTTCCCAGAGCCACCCACCTCTAACCCAAGACTGTTCTCAGAGGACACAGCACAAAGGCCATTTCCAAAGTACCATTCTTATCACAGTACTCGCATGATTAAAGCAGATCAGTGGCTCCCTCCGGCCCACAGTCTCTCACACGGAGGCCTGACCACCCATGACACGATTCTGCCTTGGTGCTCCAGCCTCACTGTTTAGGTCCTTGGGCCTCTGCAGATAGACAGCTCTGACTCCTGCAGGTAAATGGCCAGGGGCATTTCAAATGCCTGTGGCCGGCAGTCTGGTGACACTTCCTCTTAGGCTTTGTACCTGGACGACCCCCAAAGCTTCATGAAAACATAGGTGGGGCTTTGGAAAGACGCCTCAGTTACGAGGACTGTACTGCTAGCATGGTGCGTGGAGGTGGGGTCTGCTTGGGGAAGATGGATCCTGGGCCCGTGGTTTGGAAAGGCTTGTCTGTGCCCCTGCTGCTTCTTGCTGTCTCTGCCTCACCTACAATGATGTAAGTAGCTCTCCACAGCTTCCCCTCTGCCATGTTGTCCTGACCTGGGTCCGTCTGACTATGGACTTAAACCTGAGTCAAAGTGGACCTCTCCTCCCTTAAACTGTGGGTGTCAGGTGTTTTGTCTTGGTGATGAAGGAAGTGACTAAAATAGCCTCTAGCAAGACTTCCCAGACACTTCCCCCAGGTGACTTCCTCAAGACTCCTCCCCTCTCAGGGCACTGAGCAAGTCACACAGTAGCTTTGAGGTTAATTCCAGTGCCTATCTCCACAAGGGAAGGCCTGAGCTCAGTTTTCAGTTGCCATGAGACATATGCAGCAAATAGTCTTTGTTAGAATGAGTAAATTTTTTAAAATGTACTATAAATATTTTATTCTGTATTGTAGAAGAAATATGTATCTATTTTACCCATAATAGCAAGTTTGGGGAGGGAATGATGGCCAGTAGTATAGAATAAAAATGTGCAAACTAACCGGGAAAAATTAGAAATAAATATGAATTGAGAAAAGTATAGAATTGCTTACTAAGAGAAAACAGACAAACTAGTTATCAGACCATGCCAGGCAATCTATGCGCTTAGCTAAGCCCCTTATTTTGAATTTTGGTTCCCTTATCTGTAAAATAAAGCAGTAGAATGGCTTTCTAATCTCTCTTAATCCCAAAACTCAATAGAAGGAAGCCCACAAAGAAACACTACTTAGTATAAAGAAATATATCTGCAAAGGTATTTCTTTTTAACTTAGTCTGCTCAAATTCAACATTGTTAGACATGGATTTAGAGTAACGCTGCAGCATCTTTCGGTTATTAACTTTGGACAGCTTCAGGAACCCAGGTGAGCTGCCCCCACACCTCCCAGTCAGGGCGCAAGGCAGGCAGAGCCCCAGTCACAAAACGGGGTATCAGTGGCCACTTCTCGCACCACCCACATCCCCAAGGGAGCTGAGCGGAAACCCAGACAGAGTCAGAGGCCACAGGGACTCCACACTCAGCCCTTCCCTGCCAGCATGGGAACCAGACTGGGTCCTGGGCAATGCATGAAGCCTCAGTGACCACGACCTATAGCCCCACCATTGTGGAGGCTGGGCTGAACTGAGGACAGCTTCAGGAAATCCAGTGAGGCTCCTCTGACCCTCCCCAACTGGCCTGGGAGCCAACTGAACGCAATAAAACTTCAGGAACCTTTGGGACCCCACCTAGCCACCACACACCAGCACAGGAGCCACACTGAGCACTAGGGAACTTCGGATCCTTGCCCCACCACTCCAACACCATCACGGGAGGGAACCTCTGGATCTTAAAAAAATAACAAAACAAAGGAGCAAAATGCAGTCTCAAAACTCTACCCCACCTGGTCCAGGAGACATCAACACAGGAGAGCCTGGAAGTCATACACCTGAAATTTGTGGAATGATAAAAAACTGAAGTTAAAATAAGCTCCATAAAGCCATAAAAGACATCAGCTCAGAAACAATCTCTCAGGTAAAAAAAGAAATGACAACAATAGTGGAATTATTGCTCAGCACATCCAAAGAAGACACTGATAAGAAAACAGAGGAGCATAGAAAACTTACGGAAACCTCGAGTAAGTGATGTAGAAAAGAACTAGAATGCATGAAACATTCAAACAGGTACCCAGGAAATTAAAAATTTCATTAAAAGCTGGCAAAACTGCCTAAATGAAGCTGAAGATAGACTTTCAGACCTTGAAGACAGCATTGCCACTAACAAACAGGAAAGGAATAATCTCTTAAAAACAATAAGGAACCAGGAAATAACAATTCAAGAACTGCAAGATGAAGCAAAGAAAAACAATGTAAGGGGCTGGAGATATAGCTCAGTAGCACAAGTGCCTGCCTGGCAAGCACAAGGTCCTGAGTTCAATTTCTGAGGAAAAAAAAGAAAGAAAAACAATGTAAGATTGATAGGCATCAATGAAACAGCAGGGGTCAACACAAATGATATAAAAAGGTTATTTGCAGAAATAATAGCAGAAAATTTCCCATGCATAGAAAAAGAATCAGACATCCAGGTAAGTGAAGCATATAGAACTCCAATTAACCATAACCAAAATAAATCACCCACACATATAGTGATCAAGATTCCAGAAACTCAACAAAAGATCAGAATGTTAAAAGCTACTAGAGAAAAGAAATATATTACCTATAACGGAAAGTCTATCAGAATCACAGACAATTTCTCAATGTAAATCATCAACTCAAGAACAGCTTGGAGTGAAATATTTTAGATACAGAATGAAAACAACTTCCAACCCAGATTGAGGTACTGTAGTGGACTGACAACTGGTGGTCAATTTCTAAACCCCAGCTGAACTGAGTAAGCATGGTGCTGGGTGTGGGGGCCCACCTGGGGACTGTTGCCAGCAGCATAAGAGGCAGACCTGGAGAAGGAGAGGAAAGGCTTTTGGAAATTAAAGAGGCTGTTAGGAGCAGAGAAAGGCCACTGGGAGCTGATAGAAGCTGTAAGATGTTGGTTGTTTTGGAGGAGCTAATCATGCTGGCTTTCCTGATGAACTTGGCTGTTTTCATCCTCTGAGGAGCTTGGGACTTCGTTGGCACTGAGAATAGCTTCAGTTCACTTTGGGGGAGCTCTGGTCCTCATTGAGCATTGCTCCCTGACTCTAGAAGGGAAGATGGTATACTTCCAGTCTCCTGGAGAAGCTTGCTGTGTTGGTTTCCCTGATGGGAACTCAGCTATCTTGATCATCAGAGGAGCCTCGAACCTCACTGTTGCTAAAGATGGCTGTGATACCTTTTGGGGGAACTCTGGTTCTTCTGAGCATAGCTTCTTGGTTCCAGTGCAGATCCCTCAGCCTGTTAGCACAGATCCTTCATCCCACTGGCACAGACATCCTAGATTCCACCACTGACCTTTGGGCCTTCCCAGCACAGATCTGTGAAACAGGCCTGCATGAGATATTGTTATAGGCCCTGGGCCTCCAGCTGAATTTGTGGGAGGCATCATTATGGCCTCTAGGTATTCAGCTGGACTCATGTAGGACATTATTGCAGGATCCAGGCCCTCAGCTGGATTCTGGTCTATAGTGTGTGGACAGATTTCCTGCACTCTTTTGTATATTGTTCTTTGGGTAACTCTTATGAATAATCTTATAAAATATGCATCCTATGTTATATTGTCTCCCTTGAAAAAATATATCCCAAATCAACACATGTACTCTGCAAAATTATTCTTCAAATTTAATGGAGAAATAAAATATTTCCATGATAAAGAACAACTGAAAAAATTGACAAGTGCCAAACCAATCCTACAAAGGGCACTAAAGGGTCTTGCTGAAAGAGATAAAAAAGACCACAACTTCAAGAACAACAACAGAAAGCTGAGCAAGCAATTAACAGAAGGAAAAAAGAGGAACCAACAGCAGGAAAATAACATAAAAAATAAACCAATATAAATCAGTTATAACCATCAATGTAAATGGTCTTAGTGAGCCAATCAAAAGAAACAGATGGGCAGAGTGGATCAAGAAACAAAATCCAACTGTATGCTGGATACAAGAAACACATTTAACTCAAAAGGAAATTCCTAGACTGAAAATTAAAGGATGGAAAACAATACTCCATGAGACAGGTACCCAGAAAAAAGCAGGTGTAGCTATTCTGTTTGCAGACAATGTGAACTTCAAACCAAGAATAATCAAGAGAGAAAGAAGGTCACTACGCACTTGTGAGGGGAAAGTTTCAAGAGGAAGAGATAATAATTATAAACATCTATGCACCAAATACAGGAGCACCCAATAATATAAGACACAAAGACATAGATCAACTAGACAAAAATTCAGCAAAGAAATAACAGAACCTAACCAAACTTGTGAACAAATGGACTTAGTAGACCTTTACAGAGTGTTCCATCCAACAGCATCCTACACATTCTTCTCATCTGCACGTGGGACGGTCTCCAAAATAG
>PVLD010001664.1:52505-191432 GCA_004027595.1 Dinomys branickii
TTATGTGAGTGCTCCACAGCTCCCTGGGGGGGGGGGGTAGCCTGTAAGGAAGGAGGGAGGCTGCTTGTCCGCCATTCCTCCCTTTTGCTCTTGTGGTTTTGGCTGTGCTCTGCTTCCATGAACGTTTGCCCTCTGCCATGTGCCACTCTGCCTCTGAGCCAGCCAGGTATGGACTGAAACCTCCACAAACTGTAAGCTAAATAAAGCTTTTCTTCCCTTCCCTTGTAAACAGGCTACCCCCACCCAGGGAATGTGTAGCACTCACACAATCTCCATGCCCTCCTCTTCCACAGGCTCAGGACGTGTATAAAGTAAGCACCCTGGCTTCCTGCTGAGTCACTCAGCCAAACCTCTGGACTTCCCAAGTTGACACAATGTATCAAACATAACAAACATGCTTAAATAAATGCAAAGGAATTGAAATTATCCCATGAATACTATCAGACCTTAGTGCAATGAAACTGGAAATTAATGACAAAAGAAATCACAAAAACTCCATAAACATATGGAAATTAAAAAGCACCCTCCTGAATAACCAATCAGTCACAGATGAAATCAAAGTAGAAATTAAACACTATTTACAATCAAATGAAAATGTTGATACAATTTACAGGAACTAATGGGACACAATGAAAGCAGTTCTCAGAGGGAAATTTATAGAGGTGAATTCCCACCTCAGGCAAACAGAACGAGTACAAATAAACAATCTTACGCTGCAGCTCAGGCTCCTAGAAAAAGAAGAGCAAGTCAAACCCAAAGCCCAAAGAAGACATAAAATCATAAAGCTCAGGGCAGAAATTAATGCAATGGAGACTTAAAAAAAGTACAAAGAAGAGTTGGCCAATCGAAGAATTGGCTCTTTGAAAGAATAAGTAAAATAGATAAACTTGAGGCTTTTGCAGGTAAATGGATGCAACTAGAGACCATACTCATAAGTGAAATAAATTAGGCCCATGTGTGTAAACATCATATTGTCTCACTGGTGTAGGAACCTGAAAGAGTAAGTAAAACTCTAAATGTACAATAGATGATAGGAAAGGGAAAGAATTGGTCAAAGGAAGGAACCACTGGGATGAGGGAAAGAAGAAGAAAGAAAGAAGAATCTAGATAGATTGATGATAGATGGATAGAAAGACAGACGTACATGGATACAGAAGAACGGCTGGGACAACTGTCCTGCTGATGTCTGATAGTGTATTGAAAGGAACAGTTAATGCTTAAATTTTTTTATATTTTGACCAATTTTTCTTCCTTGTATCTGGTAATCTGAGCAACTGATTTGAAGATAACAATATGCAATAGACCATCGATGAATTCCTACCATCTTGTCTAGTGAAACTCTGTATTATTTCTAATGTTATATTTAATAATTATTTTTTTATTCTCTTTAATTGTTTGAACAATCTCCCATTCTTACATCTGGAGCTGAGCAATCTAGTGAAGACAACAGTATGTAATATAACAATCACTGTTAAAACTGATCATTTTGTTCCGAAGCCCTGTATCACTTTAATGTTCATGCTTTGTTTTGCTTATGTCTGTGGTGTTGGTATGTTGCTTTGTTCTTTTTTGTTTATTACTCTCTTTAAAAGAAAAAGATTACATTGGCAGTGGTGTAGTTGCGAAGTGACCCAAGCCCCATGGAGCCCTCTTCTCACAACTTTCTACAGCTACTGGACACAAAGCCTCAGGATTTAGTGTTTACCTTGCTAGGTTTCAGTCTTGCTTGCATCTTATTTCTTTCCATCTCCTACTTCTCTCTTCCACAATGAGAATTTTTATCCTGTGCCATGATATATTGGGAGTGTTTCCCTTTCTTTGTTTACCCATGTTTGTGATAGATGATGAACACATTCACCACAGGGAGTCATAACAGGTACGAATGACACCCTAATACTATGTGTTTCTCCTCTTCCTCCCCTCCTCTCCCTTTCCCTCCCCCATCTAAAAGAAGGCAACAGTTCATGGCAGAGGACCGCATTCTAAACGCTAAATCCCCCATTCGAAACCCCCCCATCTATAAAAGATCCTTCTTCTATTTCACAGGTGGTCCCAGCTAAAACTGCCTTGAGTCTCAGAGGAGACTTTGATCTTGGACTTCTAATTAATGGTGGAACTGTTCAGACTGGTGAGGCTTTGAGATGGACTAACTGCATTTTTCAGGATGAGATGAGCTAGGTGTTCTGGCGGCCAGGGCAGTGTCGTGGTTTAGACCCGAAACATCCTCCAAAGTCCTCCTGTGTGTGGAATTGATCAGAGTGGGGGGCACTGTGCCCATCAGAGGACACATTCTCTGATGAGCTCAGACACTGTGTGTGCTCTCAGAGGTTTGAGCCTATCAGGAGAGGCGAGTCACTGGGTGAGGACCCAGAAGGGTGGATTCTTATCCCTGGCTCCTTCCTTTTCTCCTGCTTACTGACTGCCACGGGGTGAGCACCTTTCCTTCCACCAGGCCCTTCCACTGAGCTCTTTCTGCCTTAAAGCTAGCTGACCACGTTGAAACCATGAGCTAAAGTACATCTCTCCCTTGGGATCCAAGCTAAGCTCGTCTCAAGCTGACTGCTCTCTCACAGTTTCCTGACCCTTCTAATTGTCTTTAAACAAATAATGGCATTGTGCTTAATCAGGACATATGCAGTAAAGGGAACATATAAAAATTACAAAAAAAACCCAGGATCTTGGTAAAGCACGATCCCAAGCAGAGTGCTGAAAGACTTTCCTGAGGCAGTAGTATTAAAGCATGAATTATTGTTCAAGACCTATAATTTCTATAAATTACATGGAAATTTTTTGAGACATGTTCCAAACTAAGCCATAAACCTGGAATATGTTCAAGTAAATAAAATAGGACTGATGAGACTCAAACATTCTGGGTGCTCTCCTTCCTGAATTCTGGGCGTCGGGTACTTTGTCCCGGCAACGAGAGGAAAGTGATCAAGACGACTTGCTTACCAAATCCATTCAGCATAACCTTCTCTGATCCAGAATTTCATTTGTAAGCATCTGTCACAAAAGTACACAGAGAAATTGGAAAAGACACAAAGCTATTAGAACTTCTCATACAGCTCAGCACTTCTCCTTTGGAATTCTGAAAGTGACACTTCAGAGGGTTTGGTTTTCATTTGCGCTGACATGAAACTTCACTTTCTTCAATTTTCGTGATGATACCACTTTTTATTGTCACCCATAAAACTTAACAAGTCAGACGTGAGAACCAAAGAATTCCCTGGCTAATTCCAGCTGTGCCAGTTGCAATGATACCAGACTTGCCCTTACATTGTTACTGTTAATTTCCTGTAGCCCTTCACCATTTTTCTGCTGCCATCAAATACACGTGTCTTGCTTCCATTAGGGGGACTGCTGAGGATGTGCTGATCTATTTGCCTGTTTAACAGGTGGTGAATTGAGTAAGGCTAGTAAACATACACTGGACCTTATAACAGAGCTGTAAATCCAGGTTTACTTGTTCACTCGCTCATACTTTTCTATTGATATGCTTTTAGAAAGGAAAAGCAATAGGTCATTCCCATCTTCTTATCTTCAAGTTTTCCTCCCTTGATTTCATTATGATAGTTGTTGACTACTTGATGATTACGTTTTAACTCCAAGATAGCAGAACACAGAGCTTGAATACTAGTAACATACTTGTGTTGTTAATGAACTCTTTGTCTTACTTCATTCTTGTTCTTTAGAACAACGCCATAAAGGAAGGTTTCCTTAAACAGATATGTGGATCAAAGAACTGAAATGAGAAATTCCATACAACCCAGTGAGCCCCCTGCTAGGTACAGTACCCAAAGGACTTAAGACAGCACACTGCAGTGACCCAATACATGTGTAACAATGTTGATAGCAGCGCACTTCATAGCAGCTAAGTCCTGGGAACAGCCTGTATGCCCCAAACAGATGACTGGCTAAAGAAAATGTGGTATTTATACATAATGAAATACTACTTTGCTATAAAGAATGACAGATTTGAGACATTTATAGAAAAATGGATGCACCTAGAAAATACAGTGTTGAGTGAAATGAACCAGATACATGAGCTTAAATACCATCTGGTCTCTCTCATTTGAGTGAGATAAAATTCAAACAGAATAATAAAGAATGGGTAGGAGTGGACAAGGACATTGATGTCCTGTGATAGGAAAGTGGTGCAGAGGAAGAAATGCGAGGGGGAGGGGGAGGGGAGCAGGGAACGAGTAAAGATGTGTGTTGCACAGGAACCTCATAACTTCATTTAAGGGAAACACTATATGCCATAACATGAGCTAAGATTAATAATATCAACAGGAGTGAAAACTGGGATAAGGGATTGGAGGAGGAGGGAGAGACAGGAAAAGGGATTTTAAAACAGGAAACAAGCTGTAGTATGTACGTGTATAAACTGTATGAAATGCCACCATGTACTGATAAAATAAAAAATAAAAATTTAAATTAAAAAAGGAAAGTTGCCTTGTGGCTGATGATGGTCACACTACTCAATGTGCTTAAAAGTTTTCATCCTACTTCTTAGTCCTGGCTCTGTCCCATGGGGATAGAGAGTGATCTTTGTGTCTTTATGTGTCATCAAGAAGTAAAAAAGCCTTATACAAGAAGTAAAAAAAGCTTTATAAATTTCAGGTTGGTGAGAGGATCAAATAACATCATGCTTACAGAAGTGCTTTATAAAAATTTTTCCACACTTATTTTTAAGTTTTAAATTTTTACTTTTCCTTTTGTCCCCACTGATTTCCAGAAAGAGTTTAGTTCAGTTATAACAGAAGGTACGTGGATAGTAGGGCAATTAAAGCACAGACAATATAACAATTCACATAATGGAAATAGCAGATAGTTATTCTGGAAAATCTGCAAGACAGGACTGGCAAATTGAACACTATTCAATTGAACACTAAACTCAGATTTGAATGAAGGCAAAACACAGAACACAATTAAGCATTTGATTCTCCTAAACTACAAAATAAAATGTGCTGATTCGTTATGGGAGACAGAAGTTTTCTTCCCTTTTCAGGCTGAGAGGACATGGTTATAAGACTGTGTTGTGCACATACGTGTCTACACTTACCTTACAGTTAGGTACGGTCACGTGACTGGATTCTAGCTAATGAGATGGGAGCCTGGTCCTCAAAACCCCTTCTCCATGTGCTCCCCGTGTTCCTTCCCTTCCTATCCGTTTGATGCATCACATGGTTGGAAGGGAGAAGATGGAAGAAGATTCAAGACTTGAATCCTGACTTGGAGCTGCTTCTCAATTAGAAAAACATACTTCCTATTTTACATGAGCAAGAAACAAGCCTCTATTATGTTTAATGTATCTACAGCTGTGTTACCTAATTTAGGGTTACCACAGTGAACTACCCAACTACATGCCACTTGTACAGTGAAAACATGAGTGCTGAAGGGCCCAGTCCAAGACTGAGTGGCCCCAGTGGTCTCAGGTCTGGTGAGGACGACACATCACTGTGAGAGGGTGTGGCAGAGCAAACTCCTCACGTCCGGAGGCAGCAAGCAAGAGACAGAGGTTTCTGTGTCCCACAGTGTCCGCTATGAGAACACCCTCAATGATTTAAGGACCTCAGCTGTACCTCGTAAAGGTTCACAGCCCTGCCCAATACTTCTGCCCGAGATACTGAGCCTTTGACACATGGACTTTTAGGGGTCACTATCCAAATCAAAACCAACCAGTCACTGCATAGCGAATGACACTTTTGCCAACAGTGGATGTCCCACTAGAGCCTGGCACACTTGCAGGTGGAGCTTTGGGAGGTGACTGGGTCATGTGGGCGTCATACTACTCAGTGTGTTAGAGCACTGATGACTTTACAGCTAAATGTGATGTTGGGAGGGGAAGCCTGGTTGGAGGAGGAGGGTCACTGGGGATGCCGCCTGGAAGGGTGTATTTCCCTCTCTTGATCACTCTCTGCTTCCAGCTGCCCTGCCATGAACTTACATCTGCGATGTCCCTCTGCCATGCCACCCTGCCTTGGAGCTAGTTAACAATGGGTTGAAAACTCCTTAAACTGTGGGTGTCAGCTACTCTGTCAGTGAGAAACTAACCAAGCCAAGTAAGTACACGCTATGATACTCACCCAATGAAATCACCTGAAAATGCAGTTTTGCGAGTCCTATCTTTAAGTGATACATAGGTATATTTTACACAATTGGCCCACACCAAAAAGACCAAATTCTTTAATTTGGAAGATTACTGGATACTATAATACTAAATTTTATATTTAACTATCAGGTTTATCGCAGAAAAAATGCTAAACTATCTTTATGCAATAGCTCACATCTTATCAGAGACAAGTAAAATCTCAGTGTTCTGTGAGAAGAGAATAAAACAAAATGAATAACCTCATTTATGTGTTTGATCTGCTAGGTCATGGCGTGGAAGGGAAGCACTGAGAGAGGAGGCCCGCTGTGCAACGTGAGGCACATCCGGTGCGGCCTGCTCTGGGTATCTGGGCGGTGCGGTTGCAGTGGGCAGTGTGATGGCTGGAGGATTTAGCTCCTTAATAAATTGGGAGGAATCTTGATGGTTCAGAAAGAAGAACAAATAAGGGAAAGTGAGGAAAGGACCAAGCAGGCTCTCTGTATTCCCTGAAAACCTACTCTGCCTGCAAGGGTTTGACAGGATAAGTAAATCTCAGCTGTGTCGAAGTAAAGAAGCATAGTTCTCAGGCCCTGCTGTAAAATCGGTCTGCAGACATGTTGGGACTTTGATGCAGATAATCTAGAATAAGGATACCATACCTTTTATAAATATAATTATTTTATTTCTCCTCAGTCATAATATTAAGACTTGCAGAAGCGCTTCCTGCACTGTTTTCATCTTTTGGGGTCAAGGCAGCCTCATTGCTGTGTGTGTGGATTCCACCCATTCCCAGGGCACTTTGTTCCAAGAATTCCCATGGGTCTGTCTGCAGACACCTCCTCTTAGAGGGGTTTTCACTAGGACTTTTTCACATTGAACTGGTGGGATCCTTCTGCGCTTGAGTATAAACACACCTTATCTTACATGTTAGGTTAGGGGATTTTATTTCTGTGGGAGTTAAAACTAACGATTTGCCAGGGCTGTGGCAAATAACAGCTCAGACAGGAGGAGGCTGGCCCCTAGCTTTGGGCTCACACTCTGAGCTGGAACAGATGTTCCAGGACACTATTTATAGAGGCAACTCAGGACCCAATCTAGAGAGCTCAGCAGTTGTGGGCGAACTACAGCTCCAGATCAAGCAGGCAGCAGAGCGTTCAGTATCAAAGCCAGAACGTTCTTACACAATGAGGTCAATAACAGAGGCTGCGAGGAAAGAAATATGTGAATACCTACATAACGGGTGCATAGAAAAAATATATATCTGAAGTCCCAAGGGGGATTTCCAAAAGTTTTATTTCTTTTACACCATAATTTTCACTTCTCAGTATTCCTATAATATCGGCAACTACAGCCGCTCCTTCTCTCATGACCTAGGTAGCTTATAAAGTTTCTAAGAAAATGCAAAATGTGATTGACATCAAAATAATATGAATATCCAGAGATGATGGCATTTCTCTAAGCATTTCAAGTTCTATAGGAAACAACCCTTTTACAAATGATAAATAATACAAGTTTCACTCCCTTTAGGCTGATACAAGTCCTTCTGAAACCATTTCTTAGAGGAAAATGAAATCTGCAAGTTACTTTGCCAGTACTTCTGCCTGCATAACTTCTTTGTTCCAAAGAATAGGATCAAGACATCAATTAACATCTTTTGTTTGTTAATAAAATAGGAAATAGGAAATGAAAGATGATACATTTTTACTCTTCTAGGAGAATTTTGCCTTTGTTCCCATCTCCCGCGACAAATACAAGGAATGTAGGAAAGTATTAGCAAGTGTCATCAGAAGCTTATTTCCTATAGAAACATGAATTAGAATCAAGACGTCATTCAACTTCAAAGTACATAACCCTTAATATTACTTGAGTCCTCCGTCTTCGTAGACAGGACTCCTCCATGTCCTTTCTAATAATGATTCACTTAATCCTTGAAAAACCCATTATATCCACATTATAAATAAGAGAAGCTGAGGCCCAGAGATGCACAATGGCACCAGCGAAATTGGTATTCGAATGCAGGAAGTCTAACTCGGGGCTCTCAAACGCTAAGTGACCCTGACTCATTTACATTACTCTACAAGAAGCATCACTGAGGGATTTACTCCCAAATGTTACTGATGGGAATATGGCATGGACATTTCACTGGGCAATATGAGCACAACAATCACTCACAGTTCAAAAGACAAACTGCATTTTTGATTTAAGCATTGCTACTGCTGTTTTAGGAAATGAGGTTCAGCCAATATATGTCAGCTCTTAAGTCTCAAATAAACAGTCTGGGTTAAACACACACACACACATACACACACATACACACACACACAAACAAAGACAAAGGAACCCGGGGCAGAGTCTGGCATTTCCAGAGACACGCCTCTAGTGACTGCATCATGAAGCACCGCCTGCAGCGTCCCTCGCTGCTGGACCACAGCCAAAAGCACTTTTACCTTTGAGTGCAGTTTCTACCTCACCCCTACGTGTGGGCCTAGCACTCGTAACAGATGGGCTGAAGTCCACGGATCTCATCCAGGGCATCATCTTCCCGGGTGTCCGCCTTGTGTTCAGAAACCATGTTTGCTCAGGGTCCCAACTCCATACTGGCTGGATGTGGTCATTGGTTTGCCCTACACTGTTCTAAAAATTGATCAATGCCATTTTTTCTTGAAAGTACACTCAAATATCAATGTAAAAAAAACTGCCACAGATACTCTGTGCTTGTGAAGTCAGAATTGCATTTTCTTCTCCTTTATGTCCCACCAGTGCCTACTTCTCCAGCTGGCAATTTCATAAGTGGTCCTGCTTTAAAAGATCTAATGTAAAAGACAGGAAAACTAAAGAAGAAAAAAACCAGCTGAGACTGAATTGTTTATTTTATCATGGGTTCATTTAAGCCTAGCGTGCGGTTTGGGAAGACACCCACCCAAATTTTGAGTAGCTGTTTCCCTAACATTCTGACTTTATAAAACTAACTCTCCTAGTAGAACTTCGCATTCAAATTATTTGTGCTCTTGGCAGCAGAACAAAGCCGCTGCACTTCTGTTCATTCCAGTGTCAGAGCTGTCATAATCTGCAGTTCCATTTTTCTGACTGTCCTCCAGCTGTCAGAATGTTTGCTATGTCTATCAAAATATGCCAAATGCATTGGGGCATCGGGCATGAGCAACACTGAAATCTTTCAGACAAATAAGGTTAGAGGAACAGCTAATACATGGCGATTAAAGTGAGAAAAGCGAGAGGCCACTCGGAGCCCAGTCTAGAGAGCTCAGACCACGCCTTTGCTACCGAGTATCATAGAGTCTATTGTAAAGAAATGATTGCTTCTACTGAGGCTTAAATTTACCAATACAAATAGAACTGAAAGTACTATACAAAATAGGATTGCCAGAGTTTCCATGGTTAGCAACTGTGCTCTTTATGTTTATTTATTCATTTATTTATTTGTTGGATAGCTAAAGATTAACATATAGTCCAACTGCAGGTCAATATAATTGTTAGATTTCATGTTTTATTCAAGGTGAATTAATAAATATACCAAGCACCACCTGGAGAACTTGTAACTGAGACCATATATTGGTGACATAAAGGAGCAGAAGGGAAGGGGACTCACGTCTGTCTCCACTCCACAGCACTGAAGGGCACTTCTCCCTACCACGTTTCACACTAGAGATCACTTTGATGCACGCTGCTCATGAAGCATAGCTGCAGAACTCCAAACTAATTAGCTAAGGTGGGGAGAGGGAAATTACTCAGAGTAAATTCCTATGGCTTATTTTCTACGTGGAAATAAGCTTCTCATTTTGTTTTTACGGCATTGCTCCAGGACTGACAAGAAGCACAGAAAGCCAGGCCCTGCTGTGGGACGAGGGGGAGCAAGCGACCAGTCAGCCCTGGGAGGGAGGCCGTGTCCCTCAGACGGAGGCAGGAGTGCAGTGCGAGCTGGACGTGGCTATTTGCTTTTGCCTCACTCTGTGTCCGTCACACAAGGCAGCTATTACTGGGGTCACCAATAATCTGGAGAACTCTGGCTTTTCTCAGGCACAATCATAAATTTTAGTTATCCCCAAATATGTTGAGTTTTAAGAAAAAATTTCCAAGATTAATTGTCCTTCTTTGATGGGAATAATATTATGTGCAGCAATTTTGTTGTTTCTGGCTTCGGGCTTTGTTTTGCTGTTTTCTGTACTGGGGATCAGAAGTCGGGGTGCTCCAGAACATCCCAGCTCTTTTTATTTGATTTTTGTTCTTGTGGGGTTTTCGCACTTTTGTTGTTAGTACAAGTTTGCAGTACAGAGCAGCTACATTCCTCATGCGGAACTGGTGCGTGTTCATAGCGCGTCTGATTTCTGTTCATCCCCTTCTCCCTCCTCACTTTACTTCTTAGTCCCTTCCTCTCTCTTTTTTTTTATCATATTTGACAGCAGCTTTCTTTTTATTGGTTATAAAACCCAAGTCCATATACAATATTAGGAACGTAATTAGATGTCTCTTTTGAAAGAAGGTTTTAGTCTTTTTTAAATGAGTCTTTTTAAAAAATGCAATTTTTAAACACTGCTTTGAAAACCAAGAAGTGCAGCAGTATACTTAGCTTCATCTATCTTTGCAAAAGAACTACCTCCTTATTTCCAATATCTTTTCTTTTGCTTTTTAATTATATTTTGGGTTTCAGGTTTTGAGTCATTGTCTCTTAACTTGCTCAGGCTGACTGTGAACTTGGGACCCTCCTGTGCCACCTGCCTCAACCTCCCACGTAGTCGGTGTCACAGAGGTGAGCCACCACTCCCACTGTGTGTGACAGTTTCAAGCTACATAATATTATTCATCTTAGAGAACTGAGAGACAAAGTACCAACCAATGATGTTAAATCCAAACATGGCTGTTCCCAATCCCTGCATTAACTATTAAATATATTACATATGAGAGAGAGAGAGAGAGAGAGAGAAAGAAAGAAAGAAAGAAAGAAAGAAAGAAAGAAAGAAAGAAAGAAAAGTGAGGGAGGGAGAGGGAAGGAGGGAAGAAGGAAAGAAGGAAGGAAAGAAAGAACAAAGGAAGGAAGGAAGGGAGGAAGGAAGACCTGCTGGATGTGGTATATACACCTGTATTCCCAGCATTCTGAAGGCTGAGGCAGGAGAATGCACAAATTCAAGGCCAGCCTGGTCTATGTGGTGTGGTTAAGGCCAACCCAAAGCACTTAGCAAGACCCTGGAGAGAGAGAGAGAGATCTGCTTCACCCTAGTGTCCTCTGTGAACAACCCACAGTCGCTGGCCACTGAGCTCAGCACTTACCTCGAAGGCCCTCTGTATTCTTACAAACTCCTCCACACCAAGCTGGTTTTCAAGCAGGCCTGTGTCCCAGTCTTCGTCTGCAGTTAGACTTGCTTTCTCCAGGCTTCCTGGCCCTAGATGGGACCCCATGCTCAACTCAGGGGCACAATTCTGGCAACTCGTAACAGACGCACCTCTTTCCAAGCAGTCTTCAATTCTGTTTTTGTTTTGTTTCCTTCAGCAGGTGCTTTGAAAAGATACACAGCTTAGCAACGAATTCCAAAATGAAATTACGACCTTTGTAAAATGAAATTAGGAGGCAAAATGGTCCAGGTAAGAAATGAAATCCCTCACCCCTATCCAAATTGCTTCTGTAGTTCATTTTCAAAATCCGTGATCCCCTGCTTATATTACAGGGTTTAAAAGGTGTTGTTAAAAAGTATGAAAACCTCCTCCCAAGTTTATAGCAGTTAACACTGACACACCTTTGGGTCTTCTTTTAAATGCATTAGAAAAGCAGCTTTTCAAAATTACTTGCTTACGTTAACTGTGGTTTTCAACTCCATGTTCCTGCCCCTGGGCATTAGACTGAAGCAGCTGCAAAGTTCCCGACCAGGCGCCAGAAGCCCACCTTCTCAGCAATGTGGAGTTGTTTGTTTCATTTGTTTGTGATGCTTTTGTGTGTTTCCAGGCAACCACAATAAAGCCAAGTAAAACTTTCCTTTCTGCTTCCCGAGTAATAATTGAAAGTGTGAAAGCATAATGTAAACACTGAGTTACTGCTTTTTAAATAACCGGTTAGCCCACTCATTTTGTAATGAAACTACATCCCTCATTGTTTAAAGACTACTTTTACTACAAATGTGTTTGCTGTGAGGCATGTTATCGCCTATGAACCAACGTGATTAGCCAAAGAAAGGAGCGTGACATTCTGGAACTCTATTTTTTCCACACAGGAATGTGTAACTCTTATTTAGTAAGAAGACTGTTCCTTACATGCTCTTTACCCTAATTTCTATGTGCACGAACTAAGCAAGGCTCATACAACAGTTTTGCCCTCCTTGAAAACATGCGAAGAAAGCAAAGCATGACGTCATAACCATCATGATGAAACTGTTTACAGCGGCGTCACAGCTAATAAAAAAGGAAGAAAAAAGGAGAAAAGCACTTTTTGTGAATATTTGCCATATCCCAGGAACTGCTCTATGCACTTTACATTCTTTATCCTACTGTTTCATCTTCGTTTTTTGAGACAAGTTCTCTCAGGGCTGCCCTTGAACTCAGTATGTGGCCTGGGCTGGCCTCAAACCGCTCCAGCCTCCCAAGTGCAAGGATACATTCTTCATCTTGTTTAACCTTCAGAAAACTCCACAAGGATGGAGTGATCATTATCTCCATCTTATGAATGAAATGGCCAAGAAAATGCTGAAGGTCAGACCGGAAGTCAGTAAGATGTGAAGTGTGGAAGACAGCAGAAAGGCCCCAAGCCTCCGAGGCCGCGTCACGGACGGATGCCCTCTTTGCACCTTGCTGTCATCTTCATGCGAGCTGGAAAGTTGGCACGAGGTATTCTGCAGGGCCTTTTTCTGCTGTAAGAGTCTGTGAGCTGCTGTTCAAAGGCACACTTGCTCTCAGTGGATTCCCCACAGCACAGGGAAGGATACTTTCTGCCAGCATTCCCGAACCACCCTTAGAAAAAATGCAATTGCTGTCATTAATTCATTCATGTATCTGTCTATACTCTGTTGAAAAAATTATTCCTTAAGACTCTCTCATGTGTTCATAGACTCATGAGAGCAATGACCTGTCTAGTCCATCTCTCAGGCTAATTCCAGCATTTTGCTGTATATAGTGCTGTGTGGAACAGGAGTCTAATGAGTAGGTTAATAATAGTTTAGATCAACGGGGTCAGCCTCATAAATAATTTGTTTATAAAATATTTTATAGTGCTACTCTGCAAAGTCCGGCTTAGTTTAGTAACAGGCAATAATGAGGGAAGGAAGAGGAAATAGCAAAACCACTCTCTGAAACTGCACCCAGAGAGGCAGGTATCCCGCTGGCTGATAAAGCAAAATTTTCTAATTATTCTAATATCGTCAAACTGCCTGGCTTATTTAGCTTCCATAAAAGTATAGTTCTAAATATGTGCACTAGTAAAAACAGGAAAGTGTAATAAATAGCTAACAAATTATAGTAGGCGATAATCAACTGACACACTTTTCTTTCTATAAAATTATAGCAACAGGAATAATTCTTGATGGTCTTAAGTAACTGTACAACTAATTTTCAGGTTACATTTTTGCAGCACTGTGAAATCCATAACTAGCCTCTTGAGTGCTGACATTTACTTCCTTGCTTGTCATGAATCAGTTAGGATTTGGTGAAAACCTGACACAGGACCAGCCTAGTCCTAGGCTTTATGACGAACATGGCAGTGATGAAGAGTCTGCGCTTTCAAAATGGTGACCATTTAGTCCGGAAAAGGGTAACAAGCTGGCATTTGCTCTGTTGTCCCGCAGAGATGGACCAGCACTCACTAAGGCGGTGGAGCACTAAGCGCCCCGAGGACTGAAGGAGCCTGTACTCACCTTGGCCTTTGAAAGCTTGGGACAAAGGAATTCTCCCCTCTGGGCAAACCCCTCTTAGTCCTCCTCCCAGAGCTCCAGTCTACACTCGAATCCCGCTCCCTTCCTCTCCGGCCCTTGCTCCCCACCTAGGTCAGCAGAGACCTCGCTTTCGCAGCTCCTCTTCTCTTACCCTGCAGTTTTGCTGAGACCCATTCTGAGGAATGTTCTTCAGCTTCTCCTAGAATTCTCCCTTCACCGCCACAGTAGGTCTGAAACCAGTTTTCCAAATGCCTTTTTTCTGCCAGTCTCACACCTAGGCTGCCTCTTGTCCCAATCTCCACCTCTCTAGGCCAGAAAAGGCGCCTTTCCACCATCTGCCCCCGGAAGCCCTGGCTTCCCAGCGTGGCCCCCGTGACGTAGATCACCCCAGTGTAAAGCGGCCTTCTCTTTGGCACTTCATAAGCCATTAACAAATATTAGTGTCCTTCCTTCCTTTTTCTGATCTTCTCAGTTAGAGTTAGTTGTTCCACTCTAAAACCGTGGCATGTTTTTATACTCTAACCACAGCACTTTTTATTTTTGACTTGCAGTATAATGTAATTAGCTGTCCATATATTCCTCCCACTACGTTAATTCCTTAAGAACAGGGATAATTCCTCACTAAAGCCTGAAGCCTTACATTGTTC
This sequence comes from Dinomys branickii, assembly GCA_004027595.1. Taxonomy (NCBI): domain Eukaryota; kingdom Metazoa; phylum Chordata; class Mammalia; order Rodentia; family Dinomyidae; genus Dinomys; species Dinomys branickii. The sequence continues at coordinate 67,115 of PVLD010001664.1, forward strand.
AACACAAAGCTTTGCACAAACCACACAACAGTACCCTGGTGTATCCTCATTCATAGAGAACCATAGGTGAAAGGGACTTTCACCCGCATCCTTGAGTGATGAACAAGCCGTGCTGGGGTAAGTAGTACTGAGTCAGAAAGGAAGGGCCACTTCAGTGAAAACAAAAATGGCAAGCAACAAATCTGAGATTGTATCTTTCAGCCACTTAATAAACTATCCAAGCACTTTTGAAATAAAGTATTTTTTTACACACACAAATTCCATGTAATATACAAACGCGTCGAGGCTCTTGCTTAGTGCTCATCGCTGTTTTTGCACCAAAAAAGCAAAGATGAGTGAGATGTGTCTCTGGGCCACCACTGTGACACGACAGTGAGTGCTGGTTTGAAATTAATCCTATCTTTTGGGAAAGCAGACTCCCTGTTAAACTTAGGCAACATAGTATTAATCCTTTTTTGATCTGCTAAATGTTTCAAAATAACAGAATTGTATTTTCATAACAGCATTTCTCAAACTTAGGTATTTGAACATAGAAGACATGCACTTTTGATGATCTAAAATTACTGAATATGTGATGTTTTGACTCTATAATTATAAATCACTATGTGTTAAATTTTAGTCTGAGTAAGTGACAGTGGACAAGCTACGTGCACATACATGGGTGCAAAACGGGAAACTCTGATTAGCAACTTCACTGTTTCGACTTATCTGAAGAAAGGCTGCTGTGACTTTACCAGCAGGCCCTCAGAACGCACCAGATGTAATACTGACAACCGATGCTTAACAGTCTCCTCAGGTTTAATCGGTCTGTGCCAGTGTTGACGGGCGTTTCCAACAGCAGTTACCTTCTGCGCCGCTTTGCTTTAACCAGGCTTCTCATAGAAATCCACTGTCCTGCTTTTCTGTCCTCCGCGGGACATCTGTCATCAGCCAGGCTTTCACTGGGGAGCCACTTTCTGGACAGTTACTATGATTGAGGCTACCGCTTTCTTCGCTGCCTCTCTGAGAGAACACTGCAATCTCTGCTGCTTCGAGCTTTGGAACAGTTTGTCAAAGTCACCTTGGTATTGAACACGTGTATCCATCTATAGAACCAATAAAAAAGTCATAAAATCATTGTGTGAAAGAAGCCACTGAGAATCCAGTAAACACTTAGTTGACTACCTCGCTGAAGAATGACAGAAAGAAGAGGGCTGGAAATGAACAATTAATGAGTTCCTTGTGTGCCAAACACAGTGTTCAGCACTTTTACAAATGTTACTTTATTCAGCCTCCATGATGTTTTTGCACTATATTTCACTTCCCCTTGTTAACCGTTAAGAAAACTGAAGCAAAATTAAGTGTTGTATTCAATTGCCTACAACTTGAAAATGCTACAATAATGCCAGTGGAATGATGCTAATTTTTCTGTTAAAAACCCTACAGGGGTCATTTCGGTAATAAGCCGGAGGGTTTAGAGTTTGGAATTGAAAGGTTCAAGTCCTCGTTCTCATATTTCCAGCTGATAATGCTGGACAGTTGAGCCCCTTCTCACGGCGAAGGTAACAATGCAATTTCTGAAACAGAATGGTTTCAGGGGAAAACTGGAAAAATATGGTGAGAGCTTTATGTAAATTGCAAAAACATTATGCATGCAAATTAACATCAATATTAATACTGTACACAGTAAGTAAAAATCAAATTCCCTGTAAACTCAAGGAAATCAGGTAGGACTTCACAGAGGGAAGCAAAATTATCCACATCATGGCATTTAACATTGAAGCTGAAATTATATAATCATTTTCACTGCTTCTAGGGAGGCCTTTAGTTTGAATATTTCCCAAAGAATAATGCTAATCCATACTTTAAGGTTATTAAATGCAAATGTGTGTATGCAGAAAGAGCATCACTTTGAAAAACAATTTTTTGCCTAAGAATTCATCAGAGCTAATGACAGTCTCCCTAAGAAGACTAGATCTGGTTGGCACTCTTTAGTTTTTTTTTTAAAGGCAAAGGCAGAATTTAATAAACAAACATATGGAACCCAATACAATTATTCTGCCAGCTTCACTCTCAGGTTAGAAATTGCATGAGCTCTAACAAAAGCTGTGTTGTAACTTTTTTTTATTTTAAAGATAAAAAAAATCTAACAAAACAACAACGAAGACAAAACACAAAAACAACAGAAATGATACATGACCTCAAAACAAATGAAGGAATTAACAATGGTTGCTACATTACATACTGTTATCTTCAACGAAGTTGCTCAGTCCACTAGACGTAAGAATGTAAGCTTGATCAAACAATCAAAGACAGTAACAAGTGATAAAAAAAAAAAACATTGGAAATGATGCAGAGCTTCACCATACAAGATGGTTGGAGTTCAACAACGGTTCTTATATTGTGGTTTTCAGATCAGTCGTTCTGATTACCATATACACTCAGTCTAGTTTTAATAATAGCAGAAATGATACAGTAAAGTCAGTGTAACTACTGCCTGTCACAACATGACTTTCTTAGACTATTAGATACGTGAATCTCCAGAACGAGGTGTTTGGTTTATATATCATAGAAAACCTTGGAGACAAGGACGGATCTTAATTCAGTACGGACTTGCTGAAAGGCTTAGTCCCAAGGAAATATACACTTGCATGGGCATGTGCACACATGCCTACACACAGCGTGGGATGCAGAAAGAGAGAGAAAGGAAGGCAGTGGGGGGGAGGAAAGGAATAAGACTAGGGATGGGGCTTGGTGGGTGGGTGACCTCACAGAGGAAAACCACAGGCAGCTGGCGATGCGGGAGGACACCGGCGGCTAGCCCGGGGGCAGAGTGTGCCATGGAATAGAAGGTCCTCCGGAGCCGGCTGTGGCAGTGTGCGCCTATAATCCAGCACTCTTGGAGACTCAGGCGGGTGGTCCCAAGGTGAGCCCAGCCTGGAAAACGTAGTGACCCCCTGTTTCAAAACAAATAAAATAAATAAAATGAAATGGAATGGCTGGCAGTGTAGCTCAGTGTGAAGACTCGGGTTCAATCCCTAGCACTAGAGGAGATAAACATCTCTGCAAGGGATGAAATGCAATAGAAAAAGAGATTTAAGTTCATAGGTAGGAGACTGGACTTTTGTGCAGGCTCCACACGTCAGTGTGACTCTACACATTCACCTGCTGTAGGCCGGGGATATAACTCTGTGGCACAAGTGCCTGTATTGCAAGCACAGGTCCTGCGTTCAATTCCCAGTGCAAAAAATAAAAGACAGACACAAATGCAGTTACCCTTTGTAGCTTCAGTTTCCACAGTCATAGCTGGAAATAATTCCTACATAGATACGTCAAACAATTGCTTTATGTTTCAAATGAGATCATTCATGTGAAAATATATGCTAGCCAGGAAGGGCTATGTAAATATTGGTTGGTCAGTTTATTTGTGTCATAATGTTCTTATGTTACATGTCTAGGGCATCACTCTGACAGTACTGATGGCTATAAATCATCGATCTTAACATTAAGGAGCATAAATCCTAAATTACGACTTTAGCCATCAGTATGAATTATACAGGTAAAAATGATACAGGTGAAATACTGTGGAAGTTCAGCTAAGAAAAAGGCCAAAGAGCCATGGTGGGTGGAGCAAAGGTGCTTTTGAACGAGATGACATTGGAGATGTCCGGATTAGAGATGGACTTCTATGCCCTCAAAATGCGCATGTTCAGGTCTGAACTCCCAGTGTCTCAGAATATGACCTTCTCTGGAAACACAGTAATTGCAGATGCAATTAAATCAGTGAGGCCCAGGTGGGCCTCTAATCCAATATGGCTAGTATCTTTATAAAAAAGAGAGACTTGTATATAAATGCACTTAGGAAAAGCATGTTAGGACTGTGGTTTTGCTGCCACAAACCAAGGAACTATGATAAGCTAGTAGGGCAGACTGTAGCAGATCCTTTCCTAGCCTGCAGGGAGGTATAGCCCCACCAGTGCCTTGATGTTAGACTTCTAGCCTTGAGAGCTACAAGACAGTAAATTTCTACTGGTCCAGCCTCTGACTTTATGGTTCTTTATTGTAGTGGACCGACAACTGGTGGTCAACTTATAACCCTCAGCTGAACTGAGTAAGCGTGGTGCTGGGTGTGGGAGGCCCATTTGAGGACTGTTGCCAGCAGCATAATAGGCAGAATTAGAAAAGGAGAAGGAAGGCTGTTGGGAGCTGGTGGAAGCTGTAAGGAGCCGTTGGTTCTTTTGGAGGAGCTCGTCATGCTGGCTTCCTGATGAGCTTGGCTGTTTTCATCCTCCAAGGAGCTCGGGACCTCCTTGGCACTGAGAATGGCTTTGGTTCACTTTGGGGGAGCTCTGGTCCTCACTCGGAGCATCGCTTCCTGGCTCCAGAGGAGAAGATGGTGCACTGGTGGTCTCCTGAAGAAGCTTGCTGCACTGGTTTCCCTGATGAGAACTCGGCCATCTTGATCACTGGAGGAGCTCAGGACTTCACTGTTGCTGAGGACAGCTGCGGTACCTTTCACGGGAGCTCTGGTTCTTCTGAGCATAGCTTCTTGGTTCCAGTGCAGATCCCTCAGCCTGCTAGCACAGATCCTTCATCTTACTGACCCAGACTTTCTAGATTCTACCACTGACCTTTGGGCCTTCCCAGCACATACCCATGAAACAGGCCTGCACGAGATGTCATGGGCTCTGGGCCTCCAGTTGGATTCATGGGAGGCATCGTTATGCCCTCTAGGTATTCAGCTGGACTCATGTAGGACTTTATTGTGGGATCCAGGCCCTCAGCTGGATTCCTGGTCTATAGTGTGTGGACAGATTTCCTGCACTCTCTTGTATATCGTTCTTTGGGTGACTATCATAAATAATCTTATAAAATATGTGTCCTGTGTTATATTGTTCCCTTTGCAAATATCCCCAAACCAACGCAATTATTATGGTAGCCCTTGGAAACCAATTCAGCTGGTTATATAGAAATATAGGAAAGTTTATGGATATGTATAATTTAATGTTTATCAATATAAAATATTAATATTTATAGTCACCATAATATAGTAATATAATATTAAAGACTTGGCATGGTGCTTGACACCAAATAAATATGTACTGAATGACTGTTTTAGTAAAGAAAAAGGAAATTATAGAAAGAATGAATTGGCATCAGATATTTTTAAAAATCCATTTCATACATTTTTTTCAGATTCTATTTTCTTTGAGCCAATCTTCAACTTCCCTAAAAAAAGAATCAAAAAAGATCATTGCACTTGCTACCACTTCACTTTATTTAAGAAATTCTGTGTAAGAAATCACAGAAATAAAAGGTAAAAGGTGATATAAAGGAATTCAAACTGTAAAAATCAAAGTTCTGAAACCAATTGTACTTTTAAAAAGCGACAGCTATTGTCCCAAGGAAGAGCAGCGCGACATTAAATGCTTCCTCAGCAGCGGGTGCTCTGAACATGGGGCTGCTGATTAAACGCCCCGAATACCGACAGCCTCTGTTTCTCAGCAGCAAGAGCAGCAATTGTCAAATTAAGGTGGGAAATGACACCCTAAACCAAGCTGTCGCGAGTGTACTCAGAGAGAAGCATCTTACAAAATGCAGATACCATTTTTGCAGTGATTGCCTAGGCCAAATGCTGTCAGAGAAAATGGATCTCAATTTACTCAACACATTTTGGTCTTGTAATTTTCAAGATTAATTCTTGCCACCATTTGAAGAAATATGAGACTCTTTAAAGGCGAGCTTTAAAAATGTGCCCTTGAATTAGGGAGTCATGCATGTTCTAGTGGATGGTAGGAGTCTTAATTACTGTGCTCATGTCCACTTTGGATAAGGTGGGGGCAGTTAGCTCAGAAGAAAGAGCTCATCTACCTTCTGCAGAAGTACAGCACTGGTAACGGTGTGGCTTACAGCTTTATCAAGTGGTTTGAACTTTAGGGAAGTAAGTTAAATTTTCAATTAACAAAAGATGATACAGATTTATGTCAATTGCCAGCTCTACGACTTTGGGAAAGTAAATTCTCTGATTTCAGAATCTTCATCTGTAAAGGCAAAAGATTAAATCACAAGATATTTAAACTTCCTTCTAATACTTACTTAAATCACTTATACTTTCTTGCTTTGCAGAAACAACAAAAAGGTACTCTGTCCCAGTAATGCTGCATTCATATTGGAAGTACCGAGACCATGGCGATAAACATTATACTGTTTAGATGATAGTGACTGAGATCATTAGACGGATCAACTAATGCATCTGCTCTTCAAGCATCTGTGCATCTGCCACAATTTTGTCCCCGCTACCTGCTTCTCCCACTCTGTGACTAGAGAGGACTTTACTATTTGCTCATGGAAAATGGATTCTCTCAGTAGAGTGACGTCTACATGTATTTGTTTATTCAGCCAGTCACTCAGTTCTGCAGACACTGACTGAGCAGTCATTTTGGCAAAGCACACTGTTGAGCACCGGTCATATAAAGAGACACGGGCAGGCCAGTTTCTGCTCCTATGAAGCTTGCAATCTGTTGGTTAGATAAGCAGAAGCCTCCTGCTCACTGTTGCAGGAGTAATTGTGATAGATAAGCAAGGAAGAACATGCAGGGCTTACATCAGGAGAAGACATGATTAAATGAAGCCTCACCCATAACAGCACCCAAATTACAGTTAGATGCTAGCAAATAAAAAATAGCAAGAAGAGGCATTAAGCAGAGGAGGCAGTGCTCGGAAAGATTTAGAGGTGAGTGTTTATAATAGGTTCTGGGGATAAAGGTGATTTAGTCTGCAATATGCACACTGCAGCATAGAACTAAATTAAACTCCTAAATCCCAGCACTCTAGGAGGCTGAGGCAAGAGGATCACCAGTTTGAGCCCAGCCTAAAAGTTTAACCTGGACAATTAGCAAAATCCTGTCTCAAAACAAAATATAATAAAAGAGCTAGAGATGTCAGTCAGTGAGAAGGCCGTGTTCCATCCTCCATATCACACACGCACACGCACACATGTGCACGTGTGCGTGCACACACACACGCACACACACACATGCACATGTGCACACACACATACCCCACATAGTTTAGATGGTTCTCATAGCATGGGGAAGGAGTACTTACAAAAGGGGGAAGAGTCTGGCTGGAGAAGTGTCTTAGTTACTTTTCTCATTGATGAGACAAAATACCCAATACCCCAAAGGGGGAAAGGCTTGTTTTGCTCATGATTTGTAGAAGTTTCAGTCCATAGCTGCTGGTTCCAGGGCAGGTGGCATGGCCGAGGGGCTCGGCAGAAAAGAACCAGTCCACAGGAGGGCAGGCAGGAGGCAGCAAGCAGAAAACAGCAAGCCTTGCCCCACTCAGGCTGCAGACCTTTCAGGTGATGACACCCCACACCCTATCCACACCCAGAACGGTCCTAACTCCAACAGTGGCTAATTTAGTACTACACACCCTTGATCCGAGTATCACATGTTCTGGGTCAAGCCAGCTCCAAAAAGCCACACCTATGAGCACGTGGGGCTTTGAAGGTGGGTCATCTAGATCCAAGCCATAGCAAAGAGTAAGCTGGCCGACCCCATGGCACCCACGTTGAGCTAGTTATTCATTCTAGTTAACTGGGATGCTCTAGTAAATTTAAAAATGGGAATGTAACATGAAGAGATATGCTTTTATGAAAGGTTGAAGTCAGTCACTGGTTGTTCAGTGATGACCCAGTCACTTCCTGTACAGATGAGAATTTCAGATCTAAACCACAACAAACCCTTCCTAAGCCACTTTATTACTATCAGCAACTGCCTTTTTCTAAATGTCATGTGAAAAAATCCTATTTATTTAAACATTAATTTCTTTTGTTACCTCCAATTAAATTAATACATTACTAATATATGAACAATTAGCAGTATGCCAGCAACATTAAGTTTCTGATGCCCAAGTAAAGGAGGCAGGAATCAAGGAGTGGCCATGCGTGCCAGAGTGTATTTTCTTTCTTCTTTGGATGCTTAGAGAATGGACAAAAGGGGGAAATAAGAGGGACAAAGGTGAAAGGATCAATGCAGATCAGGATTCTGTCCAATATTCACAGTAAAGCTATACCTGAAATTGTTTTACTATATTTCTCACCTTTTTATATTTTGAACACATCAGCAATAGGTAAGGATTGTTTTTCACTTGTGTTTATTCGTTGCCTGGGAAGTATTCGTTGCCTGTTCATGCTTGTTTTGTTTTTATGTAGAAAAGAGAAATGAAAAAATAAATTAAAAACACTAGTTGTTTTATTAGTTACAGGTAGAGTTTTGTGGATCATTCTTTTCTAAATTATAAGTAAATAGTCGCTTCCTCTTCTTGAACTTCTGATGAGTCAGGGGAGCTCTGTGACTGACAAGTTAAGACCAGGAGAAAGAAAAGCCCTGAGTAGCTGGAGTCCCCTCTTGCGTTTTTTCCTCCTCCTCCATTGTAGAGTTCACCTTACAAAAGGTGGGTAGGGAAATACACAAGTTGGGAGGGATTCGGAAATTAGGAGAAGAAATGTAGCATTTGGCACTAGGAAAATGAGTGTCCAAGAAGGTTCAGCTGCCCGACGTGACCATTAGGCCATGCAGGTCAGGCTCTGGGCATAAAGGGCAGGTTCACAAGGTTCAGCCTGGTGATGGAGATTTGTTATGTAATGGCCATATATGTCATTAGAAGAGTGGCCAGGTCCCGAGCTCCTTGGACAATGGGAACAGCCGAGTTCCTCAGGAAAGCCTGCATGGCGAGCTCCTCTAAGAGAATCAACAGCTCCTTACAGCTTCTCGGCAGTTCCCAACACGCTCCCAACAGCTTCTACCACCTCCCAACAGCCCACTTCCTTCTTCTCTCATTCTGCCTCTTACGTTGCTGGCAACCACCCTCAGGTGGGCCCCCTCACCCCGTGCCATGCTTATTAAGTTCAACTGGGTGTTACAAGTTGATCACCAGTTGTCAATCCCCCACACCACTGAAAAAAAGGGCTAAGCAATAAATATTTGATTAGCGTTGTGCACAGAAGCACTTCCTACTCACATTTGCAAAACCAGATGCACTGGATAATTACAGAAAAAAATGTGATATTCTATAAGCTTGTGAATAGCTGATTTCATTTAAAAACATGACTGCTCTTTCCCTGTGGTGGTACCAAATGACTGGGTTTATTTTCTCTCAGACCTTAGTAGACCTTGGCTGAAAAAGCTTGGTACTTCTGCTTGGAATATAGATGTCAGACTGTCAAAAATCATAATAACTGCTTAAAACAACTTTTGGAAAAAAGCTTCATAAAAAAGGAAAAATGCATAAACACAACCAAGAGGGGATACAAGTGCCATTCAAAAAGGAGGTGAATTAGATCAATATCCGGCCCTCACCGTAGCAATTTTGATTCTAGCTGGAATTCAATCTTCACAATTTCTTCTGTTTAAAATTCCCTTAGCATAATGTCCTGTTGGTAATTCGTCACTTTTTAGGTAAAGTGCCTAGATAGCCATCTTTTTTGAATTACTATTTGCTTTCCTCTTCAGGGTCATCACGAGAGACTCCAAATAATTATTTTAAACTGAGTGAAACATTTCAGTCCATTTATAAGGTAGTATTACTCAAAATAATTGTCCAGGAAATTTTTCCTGTTCCTCTAACTTCTTTTTTGTAGGTCTTGTAGTTAAAAGGCACAGTATAAAAATTCGGTTTTGTATTTATGTGTTTTTCCTTTGTGGGCTTCCTCCCTTTTCTTCAGTGTTAATTTTAATGAGTGGGACTCTCTACCCTAGCTATCCCGTAGAATATCTGAAGGTTCCTCAGGCTACCCCGCGTTCACCTCCCTGATTATTCTGTCTGTTGCTCTAGCTTCATTAAGACTTTCAGTCACCTCTTTAATCTTCTCTACAGACTTTCTGCATGTAACACACGTTTGACCTTAACAGAGCAAAGGTAATCTACTAGGCCACTCCTTCAGTACTGCGGAAGTGCCAATTCACTTGAGCGTTGTGTTGAGTGCTCAGCTAGACACTATCCTGTCTTTCCTCTTTTGTATACCAAGTACTTCTCTGTGTATGTTTTTTAACACTGTAATGTCAATAATATAATTTAACAAATTTCATGTCATAGTCTGACTTATTTTCCAATAAATTCTTTCCACGACTCTGATCACAAACTGAACTGGATGAGACCTGAATCAAATTTCCCCAGAAGGTCAACATTGAGCCCAGCCATTGAATTTGATTTGGTTTTCATCTAACTGGTTTCCAACCAGAATTGTGGAAAAAATCAAGTTCGTGAACAAAGGTACTACTGTATCTTCTTTACGCCTATTTATTGACGAGTATTAGAGCTTGGCTATGTTCCTGGGTGAGGGTCTGGGAGAGTCCAAACTGTGCTATTAATGTGTCAAATTAAAACATTAAGATTGTTTTATATTCAGAATCAAAATTATTATACCAACTGGTCTCATTAGTGATGTTACAGTCACATTTCAAAGACAGTGGAGTGTTTCACATGTAAGTTACAAATTCAGGCATTTGTAATGACCACTTCCAGGTCGCCGTGTGTTTTCCCACCACTGGTGAGGCGCCCTCCTTGAAGCCAAGTGATCAACTTTGCAGCAACTCAGTTAGGCCATCGGGTACCCACATAAATGGGCAAATACTACTCTGGGTATTTCTGAGATGTGTTTCCTAAAAACAAGATCAGCATTTGAGTCAATAAGTTGGAAAGTGGATTGCCTCTGTAATGAGGGTGGGCCTTATCCAATCAGTGGAAGCTGGAAAAGAATAGATCCTTCCCCGAGGAAGAGAATTCTTTCTTCGTGATGGACTTCGAATACTGGAATACGACTTTTTCCTGCTTTCATATGTGAACTAACATATTCACACTGACTCTGAAGGCTGAAGGCCTTTGGATGGGAATTCCAGCACCGGCTGTCCAGGTTCTGCAGCCTTTGTGGAATCAAACCAGAAGCAAACCATCAGCTCTGCTAGGTCCCTAACTTATTGGTTCACCGTGCAGATATTGGGACTTGTCACTTTCCCTAGTTAACACCAGCCAGTTCTTAACAATACATCTTATGTGCGTAGGAAATTATACAGCATATGTGTATGTACCCAACCTGGGTACATGTGTCCTGTTGAGCATACATACATCCTGTGTGTCCCGTTTCTCTGGAGAACATTGACTGGTACAGTCTCACTGACCATCTTCCATACTGTCTTCTACTGGAGGAGAGAATATAGAAAGAGAACAATGGACAAAATACAGTGAGGATCATCGCTGTTATGGCTGTGTCTAGATCTCCCTGCAAGCCTCATGCAGCCATAGGTGGGGCTTTTACAGTGGTGGCTAGATCTAGAGTGCGTGGGACTGGTCTTGATTCACGGTGCAATGCTAAGCTCAAGGGCACTAGCACTAAGGTGTAGGTGCTACTGCCCCTATATGGCCGGGACAAATATAAGGGATAAAGAGAGTGGCAGTCATCTTATTTGCTGTGCTACCTTCCGCCTCCATGAACTGCTTCTCCTCCGTGAGGCTTACCTGAGACACCACGCTGCCGTGGGACCAGCCAATGATGGACTGAAATCTCTACCAACTGTGAGCTAATAAACCTTTCCTCCATTAACTGGTGGGTGTTGGGTATTTTGTCTCAGCAATGATAAAAGTAACTAAGACAATCTCCCTAAAATAGAGTAAATAAAAGGGATTAATATTTTGTTGTGAAGGTGTGCCCCCATATTTTATAGATGAAGAAACTGAAACACAGGAATTCATGATTTATATAAGAACATATAGCTAGGAAGAGACAGGATGGTGATCCTATACACAGCGAGGCATTAGGAAAATAAAATGTACCCTTCATCTCCAATGTACACATACCCCTAGGAAAGTGTAATAGTCCAGAAGATGAAGGCTCTATACCCTTATACGTGAGTTGCTGTTTTCTCTTCTGGTATATTTGCAGGATTAACAAAAACTTAAGTACAGCATCTTCGTTTGAGTTTGCATATGTGTTTGTGTATGTGGCATGCTATCTCTCCTCTACAGAAGTGGGCTCATATGTATTTAGCCACCATTTGTTTTGGTCGGTACTGCCTGTGAACTCTGAATCTTCATTCTCTGTGGACTAGTCTCCATTAAGCACATAGCTACCTAACACTATCACACACTTCTGTTGTTTTAAACAGCACTGTTCTTTTAAGGAACCGGTATCTCACTTCACTTTCCCTGTAGTAGTCCTGAGTTCTGTACTTCTGGTGCTATGAACTGGATTGTAACATCTAAAACTTGTATGTTGAAGCCCAAACATGCACAGTACGGGATGGAAACAGGACTTTGAAGAGGCAATTAGGTTTAGATGAGGTCAGGAGGGCATGACCTCCATGACAGCATTATACCCTTGGAAGACAGGAGTGGAGGCTATCACGTGCCCCCCCTTCTATAGTTTAAGTCTAGGCTGTCTCTCAAAGGTCCATGCATAACGCCTTGGTCACACCAGTCACATGGTGCCGCCACATATTAGGAGATGATGAAAACTTTGGGTGGGGCCTTATGGGAGATCTTCAGTCACTGAGCGTGAGGCTGTAGGGGGTTGTGAGTCCCGCTTATCTCCCTTTTGCTTGTGACCATATGCGACCGGCTTTGCTCCATCCTGTGTGTTCTCCCCAAGTCAACAGGGCCAACAGGTCACGGACTAAAATCTTTGATGCTGTGAGTCAAAATAAACACCTCATTTTTATAAGCCGATTATCTCAGGTGTTTATTACAGTATCCGCGGTTGCCAAATACTGTCTATGTACCCTTCTCTTTCTCTGTCATGTGAAAACGGACAAAATGGCCGGCTGCACGCCAGAAAGAGCCCTCAGCAGCACCCACCATGTTCATGTTCTGATTCAGACTTCCAGATATGAAAAAATAAATTTTTGTTGATTAAGCCCCTAATCTATTGTATCTTCTTTTACCAGCCCAAGAACACTGAGGTAGGTTTAGTGGTCATTAGTAAAACTGAGTTTTACTCAAAATGTACACTACTGCATAACGTACCAGCTGGCTTGCACAGTCCATCTGGGGACGGAAGCAACCGCTGGATTCCAGGCATCGGCTTTTGCTCAATCTCTCCTCTCAACGGACAACAAAGGGTTACGATCTAGCTCTCCCGCTTTTAAAGGTACTTTCCAGGGATTTCGGATTAGCACCCTGAAAACTTATTTTAAAATTGAAAAAGGAACTTGTAGGCTTGGAGAACAATGACGGCCGGGCCTGAACTCCTCTGGTTAAAACGACGCCTCAGCACGGAGGTTAAACTAAAGCTTAGCGATTACCTTTAGTGTCCCTAGGCGGCGGCGAGCACTGCAACCTGCCAACTGCCTGTAACAGAGAAAATCCCAAAAGAGCCCCCACTGCTCCCTAACTGCTACCACTCCGTGTGGGGGGGCAGTAAGGAGAGATGTAACAGTCTGTGGAAAGGAGTACAAGGTGCCTAAGACTTCAAGTAAGATTTTGCTTAGCAAGAAGTGTATCATTAGAGGCCAAAACTCTAAACATACATGGGTATCTGGTAGACCACAAAACCACAGGCAAGAGATAGGAATGGAAGTACCAGTCAATGTGAGGCACTGCTTCTAGAAAATGAACCAGTGAAAAGAAGACAATATACATAAATTTAAACATCTGGGTACATAAAAAAGAACTGGAGAAATGCTGACCTTACCGTCACCAACATCAACACAGTTCACTTCTGCTGCCAAAAATCTCCCTCCATACAATGAAAATCTGCTAACGAAACTGCACAGCACATCCCAGCAAAATGCATTATCCTCAAGCACGCATATGGTATTTTAAAAAACTAGACAGAATCACGAGTAGAAGTACTAAGAAGAGAAATGCACATATCTAGGAAGAAATAAAAGTTGACTGAGTATAAGAAATAGAAAAAGAAAATAAAATTGTACCAGAAACACAGACTAAATTACAAGGACCCAATAGTACAGAGAATAGATTTGGATAAAAATTTAATTAAGACAGGAAAATCAAACACGAAAAAAATGAGTAAAAAAGTTTGCAGAGAAAGTGGTTGAACTGGAAGCCAGGCAAAGAGGATACAATATGTTTACTTGATAGCTCAGAACAAAACCCAGTGGAACAAAATGAATATTTAAAACTGTAATCTAAGAAAACTTTTCAGAAATAAAAAAATTCAAACTATACCTGAAAGTGTCCACTATACACAAGGAAAATGGGACTTAGAATAATTCACTTTGATATATATTATAATACAACTAGTAAATTCTAAAATTAAAGAAAAATCAGCAGGGCTTCTAAGCAAAGGGATGGAAACCATCTAAAGGCAAGAGAAACAGACAACAGACATAAAAAACAATGCATGAGGCAGGGCATCAAAGACATTTTGAACAAACTTTTTAGGAAAGTAAATGTGAAATCAGAACATTATTAACAACCAAGATGCCCTTCAAATATCAAGATTGTAGAAAAAAAAGTTGAATATCCCAAAGCCCAGAGGACCTTTCAGTGGTACCCTTACTGATACACCTCAACCGACCGACAGACGAGTGAGACCACCTGGGCAGCACACTGACGCGGAGCATTTCATGCGCTTAACTGGGAGATAAGACAGACCATGACACACGTATGGGGAGAAGAACTGTGTGTAACACAGGCAGAAGAACTTTATGTTTTGCCATAGTAGATAACGCACTAAGATGAGAAGAGAAAAAAAGGGAAAGATAAGAACCGCAACTGTCACTTGGGTAACAGGTGAGGTCAAAGGAAATGTTTTCAGAGCGACCTGCAGAAGCTGAGTGCGGCAGTGCACGCCTCCAGTCCCAGTCTTCTCTGAGGCGAGTGCAGGAAAATCGCAAGTCTGAGCCCAGTTTACACAATTCAGCAAATTAGCAAGACTCTATCTTAAAAAAAAGGGCCAGGGATGTATGTCAGTGTGAAGATTCTGGGTCAAAACCCTAGAATGCAAATACAGGAAAACCCAAAGGGAACATAGGTGCAGAGTTTGAGAATAAAAGAGAACGGAACTGTAAAATATTAATACGAAGAAAACACATAAACGCCCCTGCACACAGAGGGACAGGGGAGTGTGGCGGCCGTAACAGCACACACAGGAGCTGTAACCAAGAGACGAGGGTCAGGCCCAGACACACACAGGTGAAAGCGAGTTTAACCTGAGGCCAAAAAGCATTAAACAAGATGAAGACATTTTGTAATGCTAACATTCACCTATCACATTTAGGATATGGGAGGTATCTGTAAGACAACCATCCACTTAGAACAAAAACTGCAAGAGATGCGAGGAGAAATACAAAAATATCAACGTGAGTACAAAGCATTTTAAGTGAACAAAAAAAAGATATCTAAAAAGAATTTTTATATATACAGAATATATCCCAATAATAGAGAATATATAATCATCACATTCATAAAATATTCATGAAATAGTCACACTAGTGAAACATTCACATTTGTGAAGCAAATTAATGAAACACATTTGTGAAAAAATGTGATCATACTGTAGGGCATAAAGAAATAAATAAAAACAAATTAAAAGTTAAGTACAAAGGTCCTTCTGTTTGGAAAATAAATATATCCTATCTAACCGTTAGGCAAAATAGAAAATACAGACAGAAATTGTAGACTTTTTGAACAATGACTATAATACATCACCAGGAGACCTCTTAAACCACAGAGAAAACTTCATAGCACTAACAATTGTACCAATTTATTTATGTATTTTTGAGACAGGGTCTCCCTATGCAGTTCAGGCTGGCTTTGAGCACAGTTTGTAGCCCAGGGTGGTCTCGAACTCACAATGATCCTCTTGCCTCAGCCTCCCAAGTGCTGAGATTACAGGTGTGCGCCACCATACCCAGCAGCTATACCAAAAGAATAAAATACCAACTAAAAGAATTAGAACAACAAGAAAGTATAATAGTGGCCCTGAATCAAGGCCAGCGGTTTTCTGTAGCTGTTGGTTTCGAGCAGGAGCCTAAAGTGGTATCTTTCTATGGTCTGTTGGCCATTTCAGAACTTTAGAAATGTAATGGTCAACTCACTAGAAAGTAACAAATAACTAAATAAGTTTTACAAGAGGACTTCAAGATGGCGACCGGGTATGCAGCAGAGAGAGAACCTCCTGGAGGAATGCCACTCAGACAAAGGAATATAGGAATACAGCAACATGTGAAGGACAGAAGGGAAAGAGGTGGGTAACCTGAACTCGGGAAGGATCTGAAATGGGAATTGAAGCCCTCGGAAAGACTAAGCAAAACCTCTGCTGGAGGAAAGGATCGGAGATTCACCATGGCGCAGTCAGAGGGAGCGGAGAAGGAGGAAGTCACCGCTCCAAGCACACCCATGGCCCGCGCCCTTGTTCCAGCATTTGTAGCTTCAGCTTCGGAGGCCCACGCTCACGGAAGCCTCCCGACTCGGCCAGAGGAGAGCGGAGTTCCGAGAGCTGGTCCGGGGCTGGAGAGGGGAGGGTGCAGCCAGGAAAGGAGGCAGTGGTGGCTGAAAACAGTTGTTGAACCCAGTGTGAGAATGAGAGGTTGCGACAGCCACTGGGGCAGAGTCCCCACCCTGCAGCAACCTTCCTAATCAGTGCCTGGAGAGAATCAATGCAACTAGTACACAGCCCACCACACCCGGCTCTGCACCTGCCTCGAGGTGGTGGTCCCCGGCCTCTCTGCTGGGTGAGCGGCTACCAGCGGAGAGCAGTGGGGAACCTCAGTGGTGAGCCGCGGCGGCTCCCAGGGATCCGGCCGAGGAGCGGACGGGGCATCCAGCACCACAACGGGAGGGAGATGCAGATGGAGGTGGATCGCGTGGCTCCACGCCCTTCTCACTCCAACATCAGGCAGGAAGCACGAGCTGGGCTGCCGGGACTCAGCTCCCGCCCTGAACTCTCTCTGGGAGCACCTTGAGCAAGCACCGCCTGTTCCTGGCAACAATGGGACAAATCCACGGTCTTCAAGACTCACCCTAAACTATTAATGTGAGCACCAAGAGGGTCTCCTTACAGCTTGCACATATGAACCTTGCATGGACCCATAGCAACAAATTAGGTGAAAAGCAGCAGACTGGGAGTCTGCAAAGCAACAACATACTCTATACAGCAGACCAGAGAAAAATCCTCCAACTCTGTTCTAGAACTAATCTTTAAACTCAGTTCATACCCTGAACTAACACAGCGAGAATGGGCCGGGAGATCTCAAGCCCTTATACCAAGCATTGTAAGTTCGTCCAATGCCCAGCCTCAAGGGGTGGGGAACGGTAATACTGGAGATCAGGAGGAGGGAGGAGGAGAAGAAAGGGCCTCTGGCATCGAGGCAATGGGACAGAGCCAAACAGGTCACCGAGGGCACCCCAATGGGGGCACGTGCCCCGCGGCTGCTCCACTGTGGGCCCCACGGCTGCTCCGCTGTGGGACCCGCCCCCACCCATAGCACAGCGGCGGGGCAGAGCGGGATGGTCCGCTGTGAGCATAGGTGCTTTTCCACCTCTGACCATGGCAGTTTGTATGCACCCATTTATGCTATAGTATAGTCTGAGGTAGCTATATCTCTTCCCAAGGTGAGAGTCCAGGGGTATAGATAAACCCAAGAATAGTTATTATCACAGGGAAGATGACTGATTGAGTGGTAGGGCAACGGAGATGAGGGAGGAGAAAATTGAATGATCAAATGGGCCATCATCTGTGGAACTGAGTAACAAATGTGAAGGTAACATTATGTAGGACAGCATCCAGAGATAATTCCCTTCTATGTTCTCTATAATTTGTATTTTCTCAATCTTTTTTTGTATTAACAGAAGTGAAGATAACTTTATGTTATGCAGCATCCAGTGCTGATTCCCTACTACCTTCTCTATAATCTGGTATTTCCTTTAATGTCTGTGTGTTAACTAGTGTGAAGATGACATTATGTAATACAGCATCCAGTGCTAATTCCCTGCTATGTTCTGTATAATTTTGTATTTTTGATACTGTTTATGGCTTGTTCTGGTTTGTATGTCTCCATTCTTTTGTCTTTAAAATAAAAAAAAAAGAAAGTATAATAAAGAAAAAGGAAGAAAATAAAACAGAAGGGTTTAGAAGGCATAGAATAGAAAAACAGTAAGTCAAATTAATGCTTACAATCCTGGAAAACTCGAAAGAAGTGACTTACTGTTTCAGTAAAGAAAACAAGTGCAAATAGAATGAGAAACGAAGGGGAACTGCTGCTATCAAGGGAAAACAACTGAGACCTGAGCCCACTGTGGTTCTTTAAAACAGGAATTTCTTTGAAACAAAAACATGTAAGAAACTCCGCCATTTATAATAAAAAGTTAAAAACATTTTATAGAAGTTATCAAGAACTAAACAAAAAAAATCATTAAGTCCAGATGGTTTCAGAGATGATAAAAATAAGCACAGAATAAAAATAGTCAAGGTCATAACAATACCAAAGCTGTTCTTTCAGGCACAGGCCTATAATCCGAGATTTAAGGGAGGCTCAGCAAGACTGCGAGTCCAAGAGTAGCCTGGGTAAATTTGCACCTCAGGGAGAGTGTCTCAAATATAAAATGGGCTGAGATGCAGCTCAGTGCAAAGGCCTTGGTTTTAATTCCTAAGAGAGTAAAAGAAAAACATATTAACTTGTAAATACTATCTTCACTTGTAGTAAATCAAACCCAAATTAGTTATCAAGAGATACCATTTCTCACCTATCACACTGGGAAAAATTAAAATGCTTTATGATCCACTGTCAGTGAAACTTTAAGGAAATGGCCCCATATACTCTTGGCTGAAGAGGAAATGCTACAACCTTCCCGGAAAGAAAACTGCAATATCCAGCAAAATGATGCACGTTCACATCCTTAGTTTCAGTGATCGCCTTCTAGGAACCTCCCCGGATACACCTTTAACAAATGTGTACGTGCTTTTGCAGTCATTTACTGTAGCATCACTTGTATGTTTGCAATGTATTAAATACCACTAATACTTACATAGAGTAGATAGATCACATAAACTATGTTACACCATTGAATATTATTTTAAAAGCACACCGCAAACAATTCTATTCACTTATATAGTGATTTCTGAAGATGTTAAGTGAAAAATACATAAAAGCACATAGATGAAGTAGCTAAGCCCATGAAAAGATCTTCAAAATCACTGTTATCAGAAAATGCAAAGGAAAACCACTGACACTACAATGTTTATAACATCTACAGTAAGTTAGTAACAAGCTATGGGGGTGTGAGGAGATGAGAACATTCACATTGCTGATAAGGACATAATGGTGCAGCCACTTCGAAGCCTGGCAGTTTGTTTAAAAGTTAGAAAGAAATTTACCACAGAACCCTGCAATACCACATCTAGGTATGAACTCCAGTCTCCTTTCATGTGATGCTGGGACCATGACAGCAAGCAGGCCGCAACCAAATACAGCTGCCCGACCTCAGACAGAAACTGAGCCAAAAGTAATTTCTTCTTCACAAATCACCCGATCTGCAGCACTGTGTTAAAAGCAACAGAAAATGATGGGGACCAGTTAATACAGCGATCCACTTTGTCAGTTCCCCCGTTTCAGCTCTGAAGGTTCTCTCGAGAGGCCTCTTAGCCAGCCCTCTGCGAGGACTGAGATGCTCGGGGGCTCCTGAGGAGGGTGAGATGGTCGGTACCCCACCCGTGTGCTAGGGAAGAAGCAACAGGCAAAAGGAAAACTGGCTGGTTTCCTTCACAAAAGGGAAAGATCCTAAAAACAGTGAAGACTGACATCTACAAGGGGTAGAAAATGGGGCAAAGGGGTACAAAAGTCCTACTGTTTTTGATACATTTCTGATTTCTACAAGCACGTAAGGTGCAATATACTTGAAACGCATAAACAAGCAGGGCAAGGGGGTGGGGGAAGGACCTTATACCTGGTAAGCACACTTTAAACCATCACACTGAAGGAAAACAAAGAACCCATATAATTTATAAAAACATAATGCAATAGGTTACCCTTATTCTGAGGTAGAATATAGGTAGGGAGGGAACCATATATAAATCTTGTTTTTTATAGTGATTAGGCAAAAGCAATGCTAAACCTATTTTAGTTATTGAGTAATTAAATAAACTGATTGAAACCAGGATTTTGAGGAAGAAACACTGAAACATGGAATGGAAATGGCAAGGAAAATAACTTGTGAGGCTGATCGAATTAGATGTGGTGGCTCTGGACTGGTAAGTCACAAAGCACGTGCTCACCTGCACACCCAGACATGGTGGCTCTGGTGACTGGTAAGTCACAAAGCGTATGTACACCTGCACACCCATGTGTGTGAACATACGTGCATGCACTGCCTTCCCCAGGTGTCTACCAGATGGACCAGAAGCAGACAATAGTGAAGAAAACACCCAGGGTCCAGATCTGGGCACCCAATACCCTACAGTAGGATTCTGCGAGGAAAATGACTCCACACGGACTGGAGGAGTGTCCTCCTGCCAAATCCAAGACAATCTGGGTGCTAAACACATTACTGGATTATAAGGCAATGAGAGGACAGCAAACCACGAGTCTGTAACAGCACCCAACACAAAACCCAGGATGCAGATGGACCAAAGGGCCGGTGGAGAGGGATGAAGCAGCGCCTCTGCTCGTGGAGCGGTGAGCGGCACTGCAAGAGAAAGGGGCACTGGAGCTGGAGACCTCCGCTCAGCGACTGGCAGCGCAGGCCGAGGGCAGGCTCGCGACCCACCGGCCTTTCCTCCGGGAGGAAAAGAGCTCCTGCACTTACGCCCCAGGCAGCTTACTTTGGAAGGCAAAAGACAGTCACCATGTGCTAGAGAAATACAACCCCATTACCAGGTGACCCAAATTACGATTATCCGTGAGGAAAGGGATGTTGTATGCTCCCGGACATCGCCCTCTCGGAGACACAGGCACCCGCGCAGCATGTGAACCAGGATGAGTCACTTAAATCTAATCGGGAGGAAAACCAAGCTGAGTGACGCTGTATTACAAAGCGGGAGGGAGAGAAAGGCGGCTGTGCTCTTAACAGAGGTCAGCGCTACGAACAGTCCCAGTGGCCTCAGACACGGTCCAGAGGTGAGGAGACTTAAGGCAGGGAAAACAAGCACACGATAAACGAAGACGGCAAAATCTCCGTAGGGTAACCTGGGTAAAGTGTATGGATGTTCTCTGCCCTACTTTCATTTCTGCAAAATTCCTGCAACCTTGAAGTTACTTCCATACAAAAGCAGAAAAAGTGAAGAAGGACCAACCTGGCTTGCCACCTTCACGTTGTCTATAAAGGGTATACAATTTTTTTAACCACACAAGTATCGTTTACTGTTTAAGGGTGGGGAGAGGACACTTTGAAATAGTAATAATCCTGAAAGTTTGGATTCATATAAAGGTCACATCTGTCTTAATTTTTCTATCTGTGCACTGCGGCAGGGTGCGGACACCAGGCAACAGTTCCCACAGTGACTCTGGCGTGGAGCACAGTGCAGGGGAACAGAGTCTGGAGACATCGGAACTCCAACTCCGGTCCAGCAGACACCGCCGAGCAGACTTCCCTTGCGCAGGCCGTCAGGTAACTCACGGAACTCCTCAGAAAAACAAATTAAGTAAGTGTGTCTACATGAGCGAGCGACACAGAAGAGGTAACCTGCAGCCAGCCTCCTCCTCTCCGCTCCACGCAGGGCCACGCCGTCTTTTCTGGAGACTCAACCTGGGTTCTTTCCCCATTGACCCACACGCAGCCTCCCGGGGATTACCAACGTAACCGGAAGAGCCCAAGAACACGCGTCTTTGCCGGAAGGGTGTCTCTAACACAGATGACCGACGATGAACAGGAGAGGAGCGAGGCTTAGAACACAGGGGTCTCAGGCATAGCGGCGACTGCAAACTCTGCGACAGGGACAGACAGTAAAACGCAAGGCGGATTTGGGTTAGTGAGCGGGGCTTGCTGCAAAGCACACACCCTCTCCCTTCTTCGCCCACTCACGGCTCTTCTGCTGATTATCCAGCATCGCCTTCCAAGGATGAAGGTCAGTTTTTATCAAAAATAAGTGGTGATGACCAATTCTGGTATTTTACTGCCTCTATGTCCTTGAAGGAAAGTCAGCAAAATGTTCATAAACTACAAACCAAATTCTATTGGATTTTTGCTTCTTTCCACATATTTCTCTACATTCAACAAGATGATTTAATTTTTATAGTAATTCTTTAAAAGTATGTTTTTTAAAATGGAGAAAAAGTAAATTGTATTAGGATAAATTATATTGTCAAGGGAAATTTAGTTTAATATTTAAAATCTTTATAAAAGATAAACAAATTCTGATTTTTTCCTTTATTTTATAATTGAAAAATGAAATCACATGACTACTTGATACTTAATTTCCTTAAAACTCCTCTATCGTGAAACAAAATTATACACGTTGAAAGAGTGTATATAATATTAACACTCATGACAATTTCAAACCAACTACTGGCATAGCCTCAAATTACTATTACTTGCAGTTATTTGGGGGAAAATGTGGAAAGTGTCTTAGGGCCCAGCGCGCCAGAGTAACTTCTCTCGAGCAGTCTGCGCTGCGCACAGCTCCACGGTGCGCTGCGGTGGGCGGGCTCGGTGAGCCCTCAGGGGGCTTTTAGGACGACTAGCAGTGACAACTAGCAGTGACGGAACAACGCTCAGCACCTTATGTGTGGTAACTCCAAAACATCTTCATTGACTGCTTTTTCTCCAAAGTGATTAAGGACAAAAAATAGAAATTCTTGTTGCTTTATTATTTGACAAATTGCTAGTAAGCTCCCATTAGAAGTTCTTTAGACATTATACCAAGCTGTCTTGGTCTTCTGATCATATATATACACACACATATATATATGCATCTTTTTTCAAGTAAAGAAATGTTTAACAGATGTAAACTATTTATTGAATATTTGCCACCAAATATTGTTAAATACATTATCTTGCAGCATATCGCTTTCAAGTTAAAATGTCAGAAACAAACACCAATATTTACAATTCTTTTAAGGAATGTTATATAATGACACATTAAGGCGTAAATTCTTTTGGCTTATAATTCTTAAAAGAATGATAATAGCAAAAGTGATGCAAAATCTTCAGTGTGAGATTATGATTAAGCTACATTTTACAAAAATATGGTGTAAGATGGCAATAATCCCGTTCAACATCCTGGATTAGATCCCTTCAGGAGGGCTGATAATTTATACAGTCAAACTTTAAAATTTACAGGTAAAGGCAGTTTAATACTGCCAATGAGAAGTACATCTCTTAACATATACAACTTTCAGGCCACAGTCTTGAAGGTCTGAAGTATCAAGTTGGTTTGATGAATTAGTCGGTTGGCACTGATGAACACATTTATTGCCCTGTTAAAAAAGAAAAAAATGTTAATTTCATTCCAAAAATTCACTCTTGAAATGTTATACTCCATTTAAACTGTCAATCATAGCAACAAAGTTAATTTAAGAAAAAACAGTATGTACTGAGCGGTATCATAATTTGCACCCCAGTGAGGGGTCTAACCTTTCTCAGCTTTCCCAACTGCCATCCAGGCATTGCTGCCCCCTGGTGGTGTGGACTCACAGCGACAGGTCAATAAGTAACTGGCCAAGGGGGTTCGGTGTGGTCTCCAGCCATGGTTTCACGAAGGTAACACCACCTAACTAGGTACACTAAAGTCACCCTCAGATTTATATATCACTGAGCACAATAAACACTTTACCTTCAATCTGACTCAGCCCATCTCTTACCTTCTTTCAAAAACAGGTGACAACTCCAAATTACGTTTACAATTAATGTATTGTTGAAATAAAAGTTCCATACTTTGTGGTTTCAATAGATGGAATCTGACAGTATATAAAAACTGCTTTCTGCTCCCCCAAGTTCCCTAGCGGCCTGCTGTTATGGGATTAGAGTCCAGAGTCATTCCCACTGCTGGCCCGACTAGTTTTTCAGTATCACCGCTGCGGCTTATACTTTCACCCTGGACACAGGAAAGGAGCAGGGGTAGATGAGATGGGTCATGTAAATTCATCCACCTATTGAAAGACAGCTTAAAGACTGATTCATAATTCTTCATTTTAGGGAACGTATAAAATTTGTAGCATTCTCTTTAAACATAAAACACTGGAATTTAAGAAGCTGGTAAATGGGAAAAAGGAATAGGAAGTGTGTGTAACCCTGATGCACAGTGAATAATTTCAG
Organism: Dinomys branickii; assembly: GCA_004027595.1. Taxonomy (NCBI): domain Eukaryota; kingdom Metazoa; phylum Chordata; class Mammalia; order Rodentia; family Dinomyidae; genus Dinomys; species Dinomys branickii. The sequence continues at coordinate 91,307 of PVLD010001664.1, forward strand.
AGTGAAAAGTAGGCTGGAAACTAACTTTTGCCTTTCAGTGTGCTTAACCACAACAGTTTGTAATTAAATAGAACCAGAAATAACGACGCCATCACATGAACTATTTTTTCAATGTATTCTTTGCTATTTGGGCTCAGCACAGATGCTAACTTACTACACTTAAGTCATCAAGATTCACAGTAATATACAACATAATACAGTGCAATCAACTTTAATCCATAATATAAATATTCCAACTTGTTTCAACTGTTATGGCTAAAACTGACTCTGAAAATTAGAATTCTAACTTATTAGTGTTTGGAAATATTATAATAATATTGTAATGGTACATGTATACAAGGATCTTAAAACTCCAAAAAATACAAAAGAATGTGATGTTTGTTCAGAGGCAGATTCAGAGGCAACTACTCACGTTCCATCTGGTGAGGCGCAAAAGCTGCCACAGACAGTATGGGAACTTGTACATGTAGCTGTGTTCTCAAAGAGGTCTACAGATACTGAAACTGAATTCTACCACAAATGGTCCTGTCCACAGAATTCCTAAGCTTTCTACTTTAACTACAAAGAGCTGTCTGTATGACAAGAGTTCTGCAGAAGTCATGGCCTCTGCATCAGTTAACCTTTTCTGTTAAGTGTGTATGAAACTGCTAGGTTTTCTACAGTGCTCCACAACCAACTGCACGTAAACTTAAAGATACTGTCCACCTCACATTAGTGTCGTTCTTACTTAAACAGACGCCCCCACAGGCCACAGCCCTGCAGCCCCTTAACATCACCGGGAGCTCTCACAGACCTTCAGGTCCTGCTCTTGTACCAGGTCAAATGAATCGTACCTCTGGAAGTGGACCCTCTCCAAGTTTTAAAACACTGACCACTAGTGAGTCTAACATGGAGACAGGATTGAGAGGTACAGTTTTAATTCTAGTGCACTAGTTCTCAACAGGCTTGCAGCTTCAATATTGCCAGAAAAATTTTTTAGAGGTGCAAATTCCTAGGCTCCACCCTGAATCAGATGCTACTCAAGTTGGAGAACCACTGCTCCATGGATTGGTAAAGTACGTCAGGGAGTAAAGAATACTTTTACATTTGTACACTTTTTCTAACTCGATAGGGTATGTGATAGGTATAAATTATATGAAATTCAATTTTAGTGCCTGCATAAACTTCCATTACAACACAGCTGTACCCACTAGTCCCAACTGTCTGTGGCTGCTTTTGCACTACCCCAGATGGAAGATGGGCCTACATCAGAAATGTTCACGACCTGGCCCTGTCCACAAAGGGTGACAGCAGCTGCTCTGGACTAGACTACGGCTGCAACGAGTCACCACTCATTTTCCCACAGTGCACACTTGTTAGCAGCTGCTCTGAGGGATAGCAATATAGTAGAAGGGCTTAATTTAAATTGTTTCAGTATTATATAAAACCACAGAATATACTGAATTTTAAAAGAAAATAGAGTACTTACTTGCCATCTTTAAAATATGTTTTCAGAGTATCACTGAAACTTTTGGAGTACTTTACAAATTCTTTCTTCTGGTGTTCAAGTGCCTATAGTTATGAAAAGAAAAAATACTAAATATGAGAAGTAACAGTCAAAAAATAAAGACCAGGGGGCAGACTTCATATCATAAATAAGCATTCTAAGAGTATCTACTTAAACACATGTAATAGCGTACTAGAATTCAAGGACAAACTGATTAATGACATAATTACCAATAATCAAACTCTTAGTGTTTAATTCAGTACCAATTAAAACCAATATTTAGGCTAGCAACTAGCAAAATTTCTACAAAACTCACCCTGCGGTTCTGGTATTGGTATTTCTTGAAGACATTATTCACTGTATCAAGAAGTTCTTTTATTGCACTAGCTATATCCCTATAACGAAAGGAGAAAAAGAACCTTTAAAATCAGCTACATTTAAAAGAAGTGCGCATGCATGCATATTTCTGTTCATATAATTAATATTCACACTACGCTCTCAATCACCATATGCATACTTCGGCAAGGACCAAGATTTAGCTGGTACGAGTGCGAGTTGTCGTCTGTACAGTTGTGTGTCTGATTCTCTCATAGACCAAATATTCCCAGCTAACACTAACTTTCCTAAATAAACAGCGCTTGACTCAGCGTTACTTAATGAATTCAAGCTACCATATTTTCCACTTTTGTTATTTCATGAACTAGTCCATGAAATTTTATATCACACGTAACTGATTTCTACATTAACATTTTACACTACGTATCTATCAGTTTTGAAGCTTAAAATATTTCCTCCTGAGAAGTGAGGAAATAGTCTTCTCCTTTTCTCTCAGATACATCACTACCTTCTATCTAGCAAGTGAATATCTACCTCTTTCAAACCTTTGCTATTTCTATTTCCTTTGCAAAATATATTTAAAGTGGAGGAGAGACAGTATCTGAATGTCCGTCTACCTTAACCTTTCCAGCAGTCATACTTTTGACTATATATGCATCAACACCTTCTCCTTTCTAACAAGACACAGAACATAAGTCAGTGATTTGCACTTGAACTATCTCTCCTGCCCACACACTCACTTTGAACTACCCCGGTCTCTCCTGCCAACACCCTTCTCAAACTCCATTTTGACTTCACAGCCTTTTCTCCTGTCAAACCGAATGTTAGGAAATTTTCATTCTTGAACCCTCTAGCATTCTCTAAAGATCTTTTTTAATTCTTCGTTAGCTGTTAGTCATTATAAAAACTTTTGCTGTTTGAGCACAGCACAAAAGTGAAGACATAACTGAACAAGATTTAAATCTAGAACATCTGAAACATAACCTTCTTTTGCTGATATTTTAATGGCAAATGCCAGGTTTAAGTTATTTCATATCTAAACATTTCAGTTTTAGTCTCTGAAAAATAAATGCAAAACAGTAACAAAAAAAGTTCAGTGTCCAGGTTTCTGTGTTTCCCAGCATATTTTTCAGTAAATAAGCATGTGGCAACTGAAAGATTATGGACCTTTCTGAATTATTGTGAACAAAAGTATTTTAGCCTGTTCTAAATAACATCTGATCAATACTTACTTATTTATCTCCTGTATGATAAACATTGTTATTAGGCTGAAATACTAAAACAGTACATATTCAAGTAGGATGATAGATTTTACATGGAAATGCCATCTGTTCATTTATTTTTGCTTCTAGTTTAGCAATAGCAGTATTATGTAACTGAGCCTTTCATTTTTAAGCAATTGTCATGTACTACTGTAATGAACATAAATCCATCACTATTTAATAGTGTATTTTTCTGAGAAAAACAATTAAAATTTTATGTTAAATCTGTGCATGTAAGAGGTCCCTCAATCCACATTTGAGTCATCTAAAATGGAACATGATGGAGCAGATTACACAGCAGCCACACAGCTGTTTAAGGCAGTGTCACTGTGCAGTCACCCTAACATTCTGCAAAAGGGGGGATTATGAAAATGTGCTTCCAGGAGCAACAGACAGGATGATGCCATCTCTCTACCTGCTTTGTGGAATAATGAAAGGTGGACTCCACAGATGAAGAAGCAGTTCTGAACCAGGCTGCCTAACTCATCCAGGGAGGGAAACAAAGGGAGAGAAGGAAAGGGCTCGCTAGATCCCACTCTAGATTTGCTCTTAAAAATTGGGAATCTGTAATTTCTAAAAGAGGAGGAAAGAAACCAAAATGCAAAACAAACATCTCTTCCCAAGTGACTGTGCTGAGAAGCCACATGTGAAAACCATCACCACTGTTTGAAGACCAGGAGCTTAGATTTGATGGTTTGCCTCTAACCCTGGCCTTCTGTTTGGACTTTAGGCAGGAATTACCTACCAGTTGAAAATGTGCTCTAAGAACAATTTGCAACTACTGAGAGAAAGGCACTTTTATTTATGATACCAAGGTTTACACTAGGGAAGCTAATTAGTAGTTACCTGACAGTCTATTTCCTTCAAGAGAAAATACCAGCAAAAAGAGAAACAAAAACATGAATAAAGATTTGAAACAACTAAATAAATCCTCTCACTGTGTACAAACTGGAGTAGACGATTCCGTGAGAGGGACAGGTAATACGGATGGGATAGGGAATTCAGCAATCTGCAGTTAATTTAGTGGGGAACTTTTGGAAAACATACACTGAAAGATAAAAGGCATCAGATGAAAATAAGCATAAAAAAACTGCATGGAAAATTAAAATGTCTAATCATGCCAACCAATTCTGTATGATCCATGCTGTATATTTAGTTTGGTCTACAGTAGACAACACTGGTAAAGCCATTTTTAAAGCCATCATGAAAACTATTGACCTTATATAAATTCCAGTGAATGTGACCTTAATAATACGATCTCTAACATCACCTGCAATGCTTGGTATAGTAGGTCTCTGACACATGAATTCCACTTTATTATTGGAGGATAATTCAAATATGAAAAGGTAGGTATTTTAAGGAAAAACAGTACTTGCACAACATGTTATACCTGAAGGATGAGGCATTTTCTATTTTGGTACAATTTTACCTACTCATTTGTAAAACAACAATAACAACATGTATCAAAATGTACCCAGAATTATACCTCAGGCATCTATGCTATTCATACATGGCTGAGTGTTAAGTCTCAAAAATAACAGACACTGAATGGTTAGGATATAAATTTCCACTGCAAACAAACTCCCCTGGCCGCCACTTCTCATTCACTGGTGCTCAGCACACTACAGACGACAGAATGCAAGTGTTACTATTCTTCTCGAAGGGGGAAGAAAAGCCCTGAAGCAGCCTGTCAATGACAGCGGACGAGCTTCTTAGGGTGTAGCCCTCAACTTCCCTATGACTGAATGCAGGTGTTATCTCTACGCTCAAGGTGTTATTCCTTACTCCACTGGAAACGTGGTTTTCAAGTTAATCTCTCTAGAGCAGTAGAGCATTTAGCAGAGACGCCTCAAGCACTCCACAGGAGAAAAAGATGTCAAAATAACAGGACGAAGGCTCTGGGCCTACCATTTCTAAGCCAGCTTCAATCACAAATACTGTTGTATCTCTTAGATACTGGCATTCTACATATGAGGTCCTATGTAACACGTTTCTCTCAAATAGTGGAAACTTTTCCATCACAAGATTAGATAAACATTAAGAAGCGATGGAAAGCAGCGGAGAAGACCCTTCAGAGTGCTAGGATTCAAATTCCTCTGTATCCTTGGCAATTTCTCCATTTGTTTGAGTTGCTGCAATAAGTTAACATATGTAAACTATTTAATGCACTGCTTAGAATTTAACAGGTTCTGTGATTGCAATCACATGACATTTATTCTGTAAACTTCTATTTCAATGATTTGAAACAAAACCTGAAAATATTATTTTAAAGTTCAAGTTTCCACAGAAATGTAGCATGGCTCAGCAACAAATATACAATTAACAAAGCAAATGAAAAAATAAAACATTAAATTACTGTAAGAGTAGACATAAACAACTTTGAGAATGCTGACACCGTAACCTTTTACGGGTAAAAAAAATTTACTTTAACGTATTAAAAATAAAATGCCACAGTTGGCTGTCTTCTTTCTTAACATATTAAAAATAGTTTAAAAAAGTCAGTACGTTCTTATAAAGTTAAAATATAAACTCCTTAAGGCGACATGTCCTTTGATTTTGGCTATTAAAAGCCTCTGCTCTATTCTTGAGCCTGAATTACTGTCTAAGAGAAGGGCCATTTCTTGATACCTGGTTTAGATAACTACCATGAACCATCACTTTCTACACCGGGCCACACTCTGTACCATTGCCTACACTAGCTAAAACAGGGTTTTGCCGTGTGAATCTCAAAGAATACTATTTTTGATAGATGAAAATTAATTATTTATTCAAGTATACCTTATATTCTTCCACGTCAGCCTCTTCCAGAATCAAGTCTGTGCTAAATTTCTAGGTATGGCTTCCCCCAAACACTGCATTAGTAGGGACATCATAGTTACTGTTTGTTTTGTTTTCTATCAGTTGAGGCTAAAACACACACCAGACTCTCTAATGTACAGATACACGTTAGGAGACCAAGTAAGAGTCTCCCCCACGCTCCTCCCCTCACATACGCACTCCTGAGCATCACGGCGCCCAGCCACCGGCACGTTCTACGGCTTACATACCTGTGCCTCAAACACAAGGATCTGGGGGTTGGGTCTGTTCAATCTTAGAAAACGCTGTTCACATGTACGAATGCGTTACTTACCCTAATGCCTTACGCAATAGAACAACGAAACTAATCACATGTGTCAGCTCTTGTCACCACTCTCTACGGTTACCCTAACCGCTCCATTCAGCCGCGTCTGACACGGCCACTGCGCACCAGTTCGCAGTACATCCTTTGCGCACATCCCACTGTTACTTCTAAACACTCAAAACCACATTATACTGCGAAGACGCGGCTTACAGGTTCAATGTAGCATTTACAGATTTCAAGTTTTATTTCAATCTAATATTGCTATCACACCAAAATAAAAACCTCTACAACAAATGAATTTTCTGGAAGTACATTTCAGAAATGAACTGAAACAAAAAAGCACTTACTTGATCGTCTGCAGAAACCTCACTCTGTCGTTGATCTCATCTGGGATCTTACTGAGAATCTGCTTAAGTGCTCGCGCCTTTTCATTTAGGTCCTGGAATTCTGGCTCTGGTCGTTCAATCATATACTCTGATAAAACACACACATTATAAAATACATCAAGCAATTCCCTGACAAATTTAAGTCTAAGAACATCCAGTGATGGTCAAAGAGGGTATGGGAGGAAAAGGGTACATAATTAGGAAACACAAGGGGGCAAAAAAGAATTATTTACAGTTGAGTTTAGTCCTATAGTAACATTAGTGTTCCCTCCAAGTAAAACAGTATACAAGTCAATATGGAAATTGAAATACTATAAAATCATATACATTAATGATCTAAAGCCCCTACAATGAATATAATTATAGTTCATTATATCAAAACCTCACAACAACCTATTAAAATTTTCAATGTATTTTTGAAATTTCACTTAAAAATGCAAACCACCACAAATCTAACACTAGGGCTGAGATCAGAATCTTTTTCTTTGGAAGGAGGTTCAATCAGACTTGGCAAAAGCAAAATAAGCTTACACCAGGTTTAATGTAGGTTTGGAAGAACTATGACTCTACTAACGCAATAGAATACAATCTAACAGGCTGCAAGTGCTGAAGTCTAAAAATGATGAGGGCTTTCTTCTCAAATGTAGATAGCAGCTAAAATAGTTAGGTTTTTATTTTTCTCTACTAATAAATATGAGAAGTTTAGGGGAAATGGCCATTCATGGTTTTAAATGAATACCATTTGTAACATTTTTTTTTAAAAAACTGATAAAAGTAAAGAATGGCTGTTATATTACTCTTCAAATCTGTGCTAGAAAAGGAAAATGCTGTATTAACATTAAAAAACTAAAATGCTCACCACTTTCAAACATGCCACAAAATAAAACAGACATTCTCTACAGCTTATCTTTTAGTGCAACTAGAACTTTCCAAATATCGTGTTAACAGATAAATTAATGCATGCAGCATCGACAAGTACTTCACATAACTAAATCTAACAAATGTTCTAAAAAGTAAAGACCAAGAACTATCTTTGTTTTACATAGACTGTTTCCTCTCATCACAAAAAGAACAAAGGGAGGATACAGAAAGGGAAAAAAGAAAGACCCTTTCGTCAAATTATGGTTTGAAAGAAGTGCTTCCCAACAATTACCAAACTAAGCAAGGGTCTCTTTCTGGTAATACCTTCTACATCATCCGCTGCCATGCGGAGAAGGGACTCTGTGAAGTTAACTTCTACACTTTTTTTCTCTAAAATTTTCATAATGATGTCTTGTGTGAGACCGGGATTTTCTTTTTCGGCCTATAAGAAAAAGAATGGCAGTTTTGAAATACAAAAACAGAATCAGTATTTTAAAGCCAAAGCTTATTTGTCAAGAACGCCTGCGGAATGCCTTAGACAGATCAACGACACGGGCAGCTGTCTTTGTTAAAGTGAAGGCGTGATGGCATTTATTTATGTCTTGTTAGAACGTGTGTATCAGTAACTTCCCTACATCCACAGTCAGACTTTCCATGTGAACAACTATGTCACACTTCTAACCATTATATTCCCTGGGAATCAAACTAACAACCAAGGAGTAAAGATTTTGGTAATCAATCAATTATTCTTTTCATGGATTTAAATACATTAAGAATTTTTAGCTTATCTAACATTTCAACTTGGGGATAAAGCAGTAACTCATCTCACCAGTATTTGCAGGTTCTCTGTGTTTAAATTAACAAAATACCAAGACAATCAAAAATAGTTTGAGACCAACCTAGGTAACTTGGCAACTTGTGAGACCTTGCCTCAAAATGAAATGTAAAAAAACCCTTTTAAAGTGCCAGAGCTATGGCTCAGTCACAGCGCAAAGACCAGGCCCAATCCCAAGTATTACCCACATGCACAAAAACAAAACATATTCAAGATTTGTTTTCTTTTGGACACCTGCCAATTTAAATCTGTATGCTGAGGATTTCCTTTACTTTTTTTGCCCTAACATTAAACAGCAGGTGAAAATACAATTAATGACACTCCTCAGGCTGTAACCATCTTGCTTCTGTGTCCAGCATATGCAGCTTCCAGCTCTTCAGTCCTTCACCGTATCGTTCCTGTTACTGCTTTCTTCTGTTCCTTCTGCTCTTTCCACCGTAACACCTTATTTTTTATTAGCTCTCAGATATCAAGAATGGAAAGGTTGAGGAATGGAACAGGACAAGAAAATATATCTATTTATTTCAATTCAGGGATCATTTTAATTGTTGCTCAACTGCTATGCAGAGAAATTATTTTTACAGAGGATTAAAAACAATAACCGAGTTTAGTTTTTTAGTAATGTTTATTTTCTTTCCATGGATACACTTAAGATAAAACTTATTTAAAAAGTTGCCTCTAAAAGTCCAAATACAGCTGAAGATGACCTGTTACAGTATTAATTTGGTAAACTGTCAAAAAAATTACACTACTGCAGTATTTGGTAACGGTGGTTTATCTTCTCTTAGCATTAAATCTACCTACACAGTGAATTATGTTGGGGTGGGCAGGGAAGCATTCTCTATATGCTTGCAGGAAATGTCACAAAGAAAGCCTCTCATTACAGGAAGATGCTAAAAGAGTTAAACACTGTAAATCTGAACACAAAGGTTTCAGCATCAACTTGGTCTGGGGCCCTAAAGTACCAACACTGGAGGATTATAAACGCCTCACGATACCCTTACATGCCAAAATAAACATCCAGTAGTGCTACTAAACAGTCAGATCCAAAAAAATTCCCAAGTATCATGTCCCTAACAACTGAGTAACCTTAAAGAAGTCATATATACAAATCAAAGAAAAAGACTGTATTTCATTACTTCATTCTGAACTATGGCTATCTACCAATGAGATATTTGTACCTACTGGGCAATACACAATTTCTCAAACAGCAGCCTTAGATTGGACTTGCCAGGCTCATTTCCTCTTGCATCTGTTTTCTTGCAGTACTCACTTTTTATCACAGTGGGCACCTAAAATCTGGTTTTATACAGATCAGACGTCCATCAGAGGAGTGCAGACAAATCTAGTGTGTTGAAACTGCACATTACTTTTAACACATTAGTTAATGCAGGTTCACACACATTTTGAACATCACTGTTATCCTTCAAAACTTTAAAAATGTTTTATTAAATCCATCTGACTTAACTATTCAGTCTTTGGGTACATTGTTTGGGGATATAGTAGTCTCCATGTCTTCTAGCCAAAGTCCTATTTAAGCTACCTGCTTCCAATTTAAAAACTTACAATTTACCCAATGTCCCAAATAGAACGGTGCTTTAATCAAAGACTCTACACTTTCAGATTTTCTCAATCTTGAACTCTGGGTGTCCAATCTTTGTTTTTTATTTTTTGTTTTTAAAGTGCTGCAGAAAAATATCCCGAAGGGTAAATAAATATACTCTGGTGGATCAGTGACGTTCCACCTGGCCAACTGGACAGCACAGCAGAAGGTTCAAAAGGGGACAAAGGTTAACAGGAAATCAAGAAGAACATCGTCCTTAGAGGTAATACTGAATGGTCTCTTTTTACTTTGGGGAAAACTATTTTAATTCTTGTTTGTTCCAAATAAAAATAGATGGTAAAGACTTATAAAAAAAAAATTGTTGTGAACCAAGAACTGGAAACAGGGACATACAAGACTTTCAGAAAAGGTTTTTACCTCTTCCAAACAGTTTAAAACTACAAAAATCTTCATCTTTTTGACACATGCTCCCTATGTATCACTTGAAATTGAATAAATTAAATGTGATAGTTAAAAATAATGCAAAATTGGCTAATTTATGTTTCTCTACAGTAATTTTCACTAATCTCAATTAAGAAACAGTTCTGTGAATCACACCTGGTGGCACACACCCACAGTCCCAGCTCTTTGGAGGGCTGAGGCAAAAGAACTGCTTGATGTCATGAATTCAGATCAGCCAGCACAGCATAGCAAGAACTGTCTCAAAAACAGAAAAACAAAAAACAAAATCTAGTAACTGATAACAAAATTCATCCATAGGTCAAAGCAGATTAATCACAGTCATATAACTGTTTCAGTGTGAAATCATCAGCTTGTATATTATGAGGTTTAGGATGAATACTGAGGAAATGGTGTTTGTTGCAGTTCATGTTTCAGAAATGTTTTAAACCTTACAGAGTATAAAGAAACACGCATAAGATGTCTAAAATGTTTACCCTTAAAAGAAAATAAACTGGCAACCATCACAGGCTGTTTAGATATAGAGATGACATACGTATTAACCACCATCATTTGTACCTCACCTTAATGAAAGCTGCTCTCAGTGTTTGAGCTGCAGACAGATTTACTCGTTCTAACTGCAATAAAAATTTAAAATCATTATTAGTATCCATTATCTTGGGCAAAGAACATTTGCAGTACTCCATTGTGTGGTAATCATAGTGATACTCCATCACTCACTTAACAAAAACACTTGTTAATAACTGTAAATAATCATAATTATTCAAATAGGTTATCTAGAGTTTTCAATGTAAACTGTGAAAATTGTGTCTTCAGTTCTTTATCCATTCCTGTTTTAAAAAATAAGATGTATTCTACCTTAAAACCAGATATACATACAGAATGCAAAATAGCAATTTTAAGTTCATATAGAAAAACATAAACAGGTTTGTTTGAACTACTGAATACAAGGGGCCTTACAGTTAACGTGAGGTTAATCTCTCAATGCTGTTTCTACAGTTCTAGTTCTGCTAGGAAAACCTACGTGAAATGTGTGCAGGTGTATGACAAATTACAGTCTGTTGACCACCTTGCTCCCTTTCAATTGCTCTTCAAAGCCCTTTTCAGGTATTACATTCAGATTAATCTATTTTATCAATTAGCAAATGGAACACTAAAAGGTTTAACATTCTAACAGAATCCTGGATCATCTGGAATTCAGAGAAGCTTATAACTGTCCCCTTATTTCATATCTATTAACAAAATTCCTGAAAATAGTAAGTCAAAAGTTGTATCTACATTATTTCATTTTTCTAATATATAAGATTTATAATTTCAAAAAATAAATGTCCTTTTATATATACTTCATATAATTCATTTTTCAGCCAACCAAAAAAAGCAAACAACTCATAAAAATAACTTCATTTGTTGAAGAGCTAACAGGCAAACTTAAAATAACCAGCTTTAGTAAAACTCAGACGTCATCACTCCCTAAGGACTGGGGTATTTACTTTACTAAAAACCGAATATGTATTTTACTTGGGACAGTATTAAATGCTGTAGAATAACATACGTAAGCACGAATGTCTAGAAAAGCTTTATGAATATATGTTATATTATGAAATAGTCCTTTTAATCACTTGAGGCAATGAAAGTATAAATTTTGCTTTATAAATGACATACACATATGTACACAACAATCCAATACTTTACTTTAAATCAAGCTAATTTCTAAACAAGATAGTGAGAAATGCCAAGAACTCTATCTTCCTATAGATTATGTACCTTAAGCCCAAAACAGAAATAACAAGATCAGCTAAAATAATTTGGCTACTAAAAAACACTGAACCATTTCTAATAGGGCTTCAGCAGTAGGAGAAACCAGAAAAGGTCCAGCAGCAGATGTGGCAAAGAATGAACTAGAAGTAGTCTATAAATTTAACACAGGTATGTTTCTAAAAATGAAAAAAGTGTTCTATTTCCACATAAGTCATGCAATTATAACACCACTTAAGATTAAAATTAACAGTACAGCTCCTCAGACCTTAAGTTGGTGCACAAAGGCGACGAGCAGGCAGGGCAGGATGAATGTTTCCATCCTGATAGTAAGCCGTTTCCTTATTTGCGTTTATAACCACAGTGACCTCTGTCAGCAAGTCAAAGGTTGACTCTGATGTATGCTTTAACATATCAGCATTACTAACTCACTGTCCATGGCCCTGACTGGCATGTGAATGACCAAGTAAAACAGGCCGGAAGCACTAGGGTAGACCTAACAGTTATCTAAAATAGGTATCAACACCTTTGGATTTCTTGGTTAAGTTTGTATGTATCTCTTACAAAAAAGAGGCGGTCATAGGAGTGTCAGATGTATATTACTAAATGAAAAACGTGGGCTACAAGGCACATGAACTCTGTTCAGAGTCATTTGGGGGTACACTGTATACCATACGTCATATCCTACAGTAAGCTCAATAGGCTTATTTCACTCTTATGCACATGCACTGCCTAGACCAGTACTAGAACACAGGTACGTGCCTATCCTGAAGTGAAGTCAGTCTTTCATCTACACATCTACCTAAACTACCCTTAAACCCACAATTAAAGCCTATGTTGTTCAGACAGTGATAACGCGCTATCACATTAAAAGTGTGTATCTCTTTTAGGCCGCCATCTGTGCTGCATTATTCACTTCACTGTGCTTCTCTGGACAGTAGCAGGTTCTGATGATATTCTAATGGATCATCATTTATTAAGCATGTATTCCAGACTTTAGAGTATGTTCATATAGACTACCTCAAATTCTCACCATAAATCTGAGTTACCATACTGACTGCAGAGGAAAAAACTCAAGTTATACAAATCTACCCAATGTTAAACACTTACTAAATTCAGAAACAGAGCTCAGAGCAGATCTGCCCTGCTCCAAACCCCACACACAAAGCACTAGTGCTACCCCGATGTCCCGTAGCCCCTTCTCAGACTAGGGTTTACCCTCTGCGAGTCTGTTTAATGCTCAGCCCTATAAACACCATCACCCTCTTCAGGGTCTGCCATGTGCAAGAAGCCAGCGTGCAGAGGCATTAGGAGACCGCAGCCCCTTACCTCCGAGCGGTCGATCTCAGTAAGTAGCCTCACGGAAAGTGATGGGATCACTGTCCACTGAAGTTGAAAGGAAAATCATTACAAAGATGATATTTGAGCTGACTTTTAAGTGGCTTAGCCTTTTAAAATCATTTTCCTTGGAAGTTCTCTTTATGGTTTTCTTCAGAGCTTATAACAAAGACATGATTTCATTTAAGTTTAGAAAAGAAAAAAAAATTCAATTCTGTTTCTAATACTTTTAATGAATCCAACACCCCCTGAGGGGTTGGGCTAACAATCCAGCTAGAGAACCCTGCAAGAACCTTAGCCTGTTTGAAGATGACAGAAGTACTTGGTTCTGTATCAGTCCACAGCACATACACTGTATTTTGGGTCCAATGCAGGAGGAACATCACAGCTGAATCTTGCAATAATGGATAGCAGAAACGGGAAAGGCACTACCTGGGCCTCAGCCATGCAGGACTTCACAGCAGCAGCAGCAGAACATGGGAAAGTCAGAAACTCAGAGCGAGAGACAAGAGCACAGAGAGACAGAAGTCTGCAACGCCTCCCCCCAGAGAGAAGGGAGACACAACGGACAGGCTCGCTGACGGCTCGTTAGGCCTCCCTTTAACCTCAGATTCTGTCTACTCTCCGCTTACGAGCTCTTCCTGCAACTTACTCTTGGTAACTTTTCAGAACACTTAATACCAACTCAACGCTGCCAGATTTACACTGCTGTTCATGTTTTACGAATCTTTTACAAGCTTCCACATACCTTCAGCTCCATGGGGAGTGCATTCATTACACTGCTCCCTCTAGGATTATCTATCAATTCACTCCCACATTTTCTGACATCAAACTAGCTTCCTAAACCCGTAATTTGGAAAATCCAATTAGCCCTATGGTTGCTCAAGTTTAAGGAGTCTTCCATAAAACCTCATGAAAGCTATTTTTTTAAAGGCCAAAATAATTAGGTTAATTGAGTCCATACTGCCTATAAATCTACCTGCTTCCTCAAAATCAGGCAAGATCTGATATTGTTATATTGACATTCCTTACCCTAAACTCTTTCCCTGAATTATTGGCCCACCTTTTAAACAAAAAGTAAAAGTTCCAGGGACATTTCTCCTGACTCAAGCGAGAAAGAGATGAGTCAGGTGGAAAAATAAGCACACCAGAAAGGCAGAAGCAGACGGAGCCGACCAGTCACCCATCAGCTTTCACGCTACCGCAAAGCAAGCAAATGCAACCAGCCGTGTTTTGTACGCAGCGAGTTCTCTAGGTGCTTCAAAAGGAGTCAGTTCCTGAGGCCGTCAGACTGTCTGCCACAAAAGCTATGTGGAGCCCCCAAACTAGTTTAAAAATACATCACAAAAACATTACTAGCAAGTATACAAAACTCAACAGTACCACCACAATTTTGTCAGAAAATATACTGTATGTTAAAAGACTCCTTAATAAGAAACACTACATGTCTGTTACAATTCTAAACGGTCCAATACAATAAATCATTTATTTCAGAGGCTTGCTGCAGAAATTAAGTACATTATTATCTATGCTGATTTTACAGACACGGAAACTGAGCTCAGATATATAGCTGTATGTGGCAGAGCAGTAACTGAAGCGCAAATGTTTGCTACGACCATCTCCGCGTGGTAGAGTGGGGGTAAAATGCAACGGCTTCATTGTGCACAAGTTATTTATATGCTAACAGCGTGAAGTCTGATTTTTTTCCCAAAGGAGAGTAGACAGGGCAGGTAGGTAAAGCGGAAGTGGTGTTCCCAGGTTTCATTTGCTTACCAGGAAAAAATTAAAGCATTTTATACATATGCCAAGAATTGGCAGAAATAGCTGATTCAGAGCCTCTGAATGGAATGATATTATTTATTCAGGAATATGCATTTGTGTGGTTTACTAATAAACAAAATGTATAAGCCCGTGGTGACCTAAAATTCATTTTTAGTTGTAAAGCTGTTTCTGAAAATACAATATAAATTGTTTCAGAAATTGTACTTCATCTTAAAACAAATCCTCTAGAAAGTCACAGGAAGAGAAGACACAGCTATTTTATCCTAAAGCAGTGTACTGTCTCTCTCTCCTCCTTCCGATACAAAGAATCACTAAGAAATAATACTTACATGAGAACCTGATCTAAGACTTGGCATTAGATGTCCAGAAATCAATTATTCCATTATGCAATAAGGAGGCCTGTTTCCCAGTATATTTACGGTACAACCAATGTATCTGGACTCTGAACTCTCTAGCAGCTGATTAAACAAGAAATGCACTCCTTCTCAGCTGTCTTAGAGAGCTTTTTCAAGTCTTACAATCATGAAGCTCCCAGAACGCCATAAATAACTTTGCCTTGTAAGCTGAAGTAATAGTATTAAAATTTCCCTGGGTGTAAGGGTGTTCCACTAGACAAAGTCTATGTTAACAGGATTTTCTAGACTACCACTGTAGTGCTTACAGATCAAATGTTAAGGTGAGAATGAGTAAGCTTTTTCTAACTTAACACAACGAGGATAAAAGTTCGTGAATCATTTGGATTTAGAGTAAAATGTTCATTGCTGCTGTGCTACTACTTTCTGTTAGGTTAATGTGAACCACTTTTGTGTTTAAATCAACAAAATCAAGAAAAGCAGAGTCATCCTAAATTACAAATTCCTGTGTAGTAGACTTATAGAGAAATTTGTGGTTGAACTACAAGTTAAAGTTAATGTGTACTTCATTAAATATCTTATTTAGATGCTAAGTAACAGATGGGACTTGCAGTGAATAATGCTACTATTGAACCAAATACTTTTTAATCAATACTTCACATTGGAAGGCACAATAGTTTTTTCATTCCACTCCTAAATCAAGGCCTAATTTTTATCACTGTCCAGGGGAAATCTATTCACTGTCATCACTATTTCTAAAACTCTGTGGACTTGTGAACATGCATTTGAATACATGACAGAAATAATTTTTTAAGGGCTTCATACTATGATGTGAGCTCCGCAAATTCAATTTAAGAATAAAACCATGGAAACTTCTTGTGGTATCTCTCAGGTCTGCTATACTCAGTCACTTCATTTTCAAACCTTACTTCTAATAATTAGCTCTTAGTCCAACGAGCTCACTGGGCAATGGGTTCTAATTTCGGTCCCATTAAGCCCAGGTGTTTTCAGATCTCCCCTGGAGAAAATCACTGCCTTTAGGTACAGAAGAGATTTACTAATTCATTTCTAGTCATGTCTTTTACTCAATTTCTTAACATGAATAAAATGAAAACAATTTTTATCAGTATGAATCCCTAATACTTCATTTTAACAGAAACCCACATTCTATATAAATCTTTTGCAAAGTCAAGATTCAAACAGCTACTTTTCTTACATAGGAAAAAAGACCATTCAAAATATTAGAACAGAGGTTTTCTCCTTTTTGTCCATTAACTAGTGGATCAAACCGAACCTCTGTAATATAAATTTTCCTCCTCTCAAGTAAAAACTCAAAATACCAGATAAAGACAGAAAATTCTCCCCAACAACTCTGCCCAAAAGTTTGTCAAGCTAGGTATATAGGTAGGGAAAGAAGGAATAACTTTGGGTGGAGTATTAAGTTACTATTTCCTTGCCTCATTCCAAGTACAAGGATAATTAATTTATTTGCTTACGTATCTGTGTTTCCTAACAGATTCATTAGAATAGTACATTACCTTTTTTACCTCACATCTACAGAATCTAGCAGAGTACTTAGCAAATATATGACTGACATTCAGTATTTAGTAAACAGAAATGATGCCCTTGTTTCTAATAATAGCTACTTGCAATAACTAAGTAAAATACTTTAAGACCAATAACAAAAAAAAAAAGTGGAATTAATTACTGGTTGACAGCTCCAAAAGATGAAATAACTAACCCTAAGAGTACCCCTAGCACTACCATGGTAGTGCTGTAATAGAAGCATGTTTTTCAAAAGATGTTTTTTGCTTAGTAATAAAACTAAATTTCCCAACCTCTTTTGCAGTGAAGTTTGGTAATGAGACTAAGTTCTTAGTGAACTCTTCTATAGGTCCCTCAAAAGTCCACTTTAAGGAAGTGGGCTCCGCTGGAAACCAGACTTCACACAGGACGTAAGGACGGACCTTCAGTCGCTGTGCTGCATAGTGAGACTCTGATAGTGGATGGTTGAGCACAGGATAAGAACCTGAGTTTCTGAGGATACCACCCTTGGGCCACAGAACCTTTTATGTGACCAATGACAAAAAGCCACCACTTTGAATTTTCCTCTACGGTTGTTGAATCTGAGACTACCTTAGACAAACAGGATTTGATGGTATCTGAAATTCCAAAATGTATGTCTTATTTGACAAATCTGTAGATTTCTTGTTGAAGGGGATAACTGACTCCAAAACTTAAGGTCATAAAATACATCAACTGAGATCAATCCAGTAATGTGGGGGAAATAGACCTGAAACTTAAGACTCCTACCATAAGAAAAGTATTTTACAAAAATGCATACATTGTAATGTCAACGTAAGGTGAACAGTTTTGAAAGGTACTTAGATAAAGTAACAAGTAAGTATTAAATTTTTTAAAATGCTGACTCCACTGAACATAGTCAAAAATACCTAAATCTGAATTTAGTAGTAGGTAGCTTTGGAAGGTAATTTCACACTTCAGGGCTTTAGTTCACATTAGAAAGAGGGGTATTAATACGTCATCCTTAAGGGACTTCCACCCCTAGAGTTCTTTACATATATTAGATTAATAACAATTTAAAAGAAAAACCAGTGTATTAAGTCCCACATAATACCTCTAATAGAAACGTAACCATCTCCTTTCCCGATACAATGCAATGGTGCCCTCCAAATACCAATTTTAAAAAGTGCTCGATGAGCACCACCAACAATTACTAGAGGGTCTTTGTGCCTGCTGTACTAGGTGCCCACAAGAAGTGAACAAAGTATACAGTGAATATTTAAATTTTGGAGAATTTATCATGGTAAGACTATTTATCTCCCTCAAAACACTACCCCTTGCTTCAAACACACTTTTCCCATCATTCCCGCCACTTACTGAAGCAGTTCTGGAAGTTGTCTTTCATACCATTATCAAATTAAAAAAAAAAAAACACCCTGCGAATGCCGCTGCCGAGTGTGACCCGACGGAGAGGCAAGCTCCTGAAAACACTAGGCTGTGTCTTCGTCCGCTGTATTCAGCAGCTCCAGCACTGCACAACTCCCGGCTCCTCCCCAAAGCTCATTTGACCAGGAGAGGTAAAATTCATTCTGAGTTGATCCTGCACATGCAGGCAGCCGTGGCAACACAACAAAGACACCTGTGACAGAGGACTACCAGGACTGCTCAGAAAGATGTGCACGGGACTGGCTGAGTGCGTCTGGAGCAAGGGCGAGTTTCACTTGAGCGCTACCCATATATTCCAATCGTGCCTCGCAGACTGTACTTACCTTGGACCTAAACCTTCACTCACCTCCTTCAGATCCTAGCTTACCTGTTCCCTTCTAGTTAGCCCTGACCCCTGAAGTAAGTCCTACTTGCCAATTCTTTCATACATTTCTTTTACTTCACAGGAGGTATCGGTTTTTATTTCTACAATTATTGTGTAACTTTTACAGGATCCTTTACGACTGTTTGATGCAGTGCCTCAGTACGGGGTGTTGTTTCCAGTTTCAGGCGCGGACACAACGCCTCACATGCAGCGGAGCTCGCTTGTACAAGTACTTTTGCGCGCAGCAAGCAGACGCAGCACACGTTGAAGAGCTGGCTGAGAGCACGGAGAAATGCTCGCCCGCTTACCTCATTAAACACGGGGTACATGACAGCATAGAGGGGCATGGGGGCCACGGGGGCGCTCTCGGCTTCATTCCTCATCTCTTCCATTGTCATCCTCACTCAAACGCCGGCGCAGGGGACGAGCGGTGCCGCAGCGCGGGGGGCTCTTCATTCGCCGCGGCGCTCCTCCTCGTGTGCGCGACCGGAGGGTGGGCACAGAGCACACAATAACCCGGTGAAAGGAAAAGGGCTTCTACACAACGAGAGACAACAAACACAAAGGATTTTGCATTTGCCGAAGTGCAGAGTGCCTATCTTATGAAACATCTCTTTTCCCGTAATGTAAATGCAAAAAATTACATTTTCTACGGCTAACCTGCCTAGTGAACTACTAGTTCACAAAGCACTCATTCAAGAATCCAATTCACTTGAATGCAGTGAACTCTGGAATAGAAAAATAACGTAGCCACTAATACACAATCTGGGCAAAAAAGTTATCAATAAGATGCATTCTTGTGGCATTTTTATGTAACATAAAATTACAACGATGAAATATACAATGTGTAAGCATGTTTTGAGTGTCAAAGATTTGAAATGAATAAAGAATCAAGTTATCTACATGTTCATTAAAATTTACTTTTCCTACTTGTTCATTAACTTTATCTGAAAACATCAACAACAACAAAAAAAGCAGGCACTAAAGCACCAAAGAAAATCATAAAATAGGGGAAATTAATTTGGGAGAATACACGTTAATTTTGCAGTGGTACTTTTTGGTATTTAGAAGTCTGGGAAACTCTAAATATAAAACAAAACTATAGGGAAGCCCAAACATGCCGGTAGTTGGAATTAAGAATTCAGACATATAAGAAAGTGACCCTTGAGTGTTTGAGAAAATGTGTTGTTTAAGAGAAAGCACCTATTTGCGTTGTTAAACTAAAAACAAACCCAAATGATAACATGAAAGAGAAGCTGTAGTTACAGAACTATATTAAACACGTTAATTTCAAATAATTTCTAATACTCATGAAACATCTGAGCATTATGAAGACTTTTTCACATGCATTTAGTCCTCAGAATGATCTACTTTACAGTAACTGCCATTCCAATATTACAGATGCAAAAATAATATTGGACAGAGATAACTTGCCCAAGGCCAAACATCCAGAGACTGAAGACTTCATCCCCAGACTTCTGCGACCAAGAACTGATAATCTCACATCAAAAAACAAAGTTCAAGGTGAAAATAAAGAATACTCTCACCCCCTCATGGGCTCAAAGAATCCCAAAGTTACTCATTCCCTAAACAAATGTATTTACAGCACTTACTAGCTGCATCACACAGCTGCTAGTCACTGTATTAGTCAGCCTTCTCGTGGCTGGGATGAAATACCTGGCACTTGCAACTCAGAGAAGTTTATCTGGATCACGGCTGTAGAGGGTTGAGTCCATGGTCAGCTAGCTCCAAGGCAATAATGGCGAAGTGCAAGCATCTATCAGAGGAAAGCTGTTCAACTCACGGTGGCCAGGAAGCAGATAGAAAGGGGCAGGGATAAGAACACACTCTTCCAGTCACCTGCCTCCCCTGGCCGAGACCCACCTCTTAAGGGTGCCTTTAGCTATGAACTCATCAATGGTCAATCCACTGACAAGTGAGTGTCTATGTGATCTAATGTTGCAAAAGCACTGCCTTGAACACTGAGACTTTGGGGGACACTGCAGACCTAAAAGGCAACAGACATTAAAAATGTATCTGTGCCAGACGTTCCAAGACCCAAAATGGTCTGAAAGACATAGCTAAAGGCACAGAGAGTGCTGCTTCAAAAGCCTGTCTAATGTGAATGCTGCTCGGTTTCCTCCACACTCCTATCAGTGAAGGGGACTCAGTATCTACTGACATTGCTGAATCCCATCTCTGATAGTGGAACACTTTTCCTGTTTCTGAGCTGAAACTTGCTCTCTATTTTACAGAACAATGAAAAGCTAATTAATAAATTTTATTCTATTACAACGCAAGAGCAAAACATTACCTGACCTTGCTTTGATTTAAGCAGATTGTTCTAGTTTTAGCATGCAGTGGAGAAAGGAGACAGAGAAGTTGAAAGCAGGGAACACATCACACCTAGTATATATAATGTAAGAATAAACCAGACGTAGAGCAGAATACTAAGCAAGAGTACATAGGTAGATGCCAATTGTAGTCTTGCTGTCCCTGTGTAATTACTTAACACACCACTTGGTAAAACCTAACAATAAATTTGGAATAATTTCACAATAAACTTGGAGTAAGAAAGGGAGGCTAAAATGCAATGACAGCAGCCGAAGTGAAGAGAGTAAAGTGGGCCTCTGTCGAAAGCAGAAGCCATGTTACCAGTGAAAAGGCAAGTAAGAAGGAGCAAAATAAAATCAACGACAGCACCTCAGGGGTTATCACATTTGGCTAAAAAATGATTTATTTCATAAACACTTCATTATTAGGCATGTTCACACAGACCAGTGGACAAGAGAATACTGTATCAGGCCCTATATAGCTAATATGGAAGAAAAGAAGAAAATGAACAATTCTGAGTAGTATACAGCTAAGTTAGGTTTACACTATGGGAGAACTGAATGAGAAAATCATTATTACAAAAATGAGGAGTTTTCGTGCTAAGGATGTGGCTGAGGTATGGAGCACCTGCCTAGCATGTATAGCCCCTGGGTTTGATCCCCAGCACTGCCGAATAAATAAATACATAAATAAAGTTTCAAAAACAAAGTAAAGATGGAGCCAGGGATACAGCTCAGTGGTGCAGTGCCTGTCTGGCGAGCACAAGGCCCTGAGTTCAAATACCAGAACCACCCCCAAAAAACGACGTGGGTTTTTTTTTTAATATAAGGAATAGTCCTCTACCATAAAGGATAAACTCGAGCCATTTGTAGGTAAATGGGTATACCTTGACACTACACTCTTAAGTGAAATAAATCAGACACACATGTATGAACACCGTGTTGTTTCTCCGGTGCGAGAAACGAAGTATAAAAGAGGACCAAAATGTCTAATAAGCATTGTTAAACAGGAAGGAAGTGTTCAAATGGGGAAGGGGACTAAGGAGAGGAGTGGGGAGGAAAAACAAAGTGGCCTGAGCCTGAGTGGGGCGACGTCACTAATGGTGTGGGGGGCAGGAAGGCCCTGCCAGGCACGAGAGCGAACCGGTTCCAGCAGAATCTGCATTTTCAGAATCTTGGTAAAAAGGAGAAAACACACTAACAAGGAAAGTAGGCTCAATGGAATCATTTTTGTGTTTTAGTCTTCTGAACACATGCTACAGATATAAAGGCTGACAAAGGTTAGGGAATCAGATTACATGGCCATAATCACTTTGAGAATTCCTGCTGACAATTTTCCTCTAGACCACAATAAATACTATTTATCTTTTGTAAATACTGGCATTGGTAAAAAAAAAAAAAAAAAACAACTAACTTATATTTAATACTCTCCTCTAAAACTAATTTTACAATGCTACTATCAGTTCTTATTTAGCATCACAAGAATATTACTTCTGCAACATTATGGTTTAACTAAGTGGCTGTCCTACAGTAAACATAATCACATTTTAATATTGTTCCTATGAAAAATGCTCCAAAAAAGACCACTTAGAACTGAAATTTTTATAATTCACATTCACAAACTGAGGCCACTCAAGAGTTTCAGCATTTACATGAAACTACCAAGCACTGAGATTACTGAGTTATTCTTCCAAGTTTAAATTAAAATATGCTTCTGTTAATCCCTCCACATGCTTCATTTAAAATTGCTTAATGGACAACCTGCAATTACTTTAAATTAACAAAGAGCCTGCTAAGAAAAGCGCAAAGGTCTGAAGGAGTGAGGCCCGAGGGCCTGTCCCTCTCACAATCCTCCTCTTCTTTCCGCTCAGCGCGGGTGCGGCCTGGCCCTAACCGGTGAGCAAGGCCTCAACACAGTCTCAGTCTTCCACGGGCCTCTGGGGCAGGTGTTGATAACGCACAAACACACAACTGAAGATCACAGATTATAAATTCCAAACCAGGAAGTGTCTTAAAAAGAGATCTTAGAACCCCAAACCCAAAATGGAGTATAGTTGTGTGGTGGCTCACACTGATGCCAGCATTCCAGGAGGCTGAGGCCTGCCTGAACTATACAAGGAGACCCTCTCTCAAAACAAGAACAACAAAATAAACAAAAAAAATGGGTATTGTTACTAATCCATAGCCAAAATTCTAATAATAAAAAAAAACTTAAAAATTTAGTGTCAGTTCTGTGACAATATAACCAGAACTGTATTACATTTGCCATTTCAAATGTGTTGTTTCGTTGGAAAATTTTTCAGTTCTGAAAAGGCTTTTAATTTGAACTTTTAGTACCCACAGAATTAAAAAAAAAGGACCAAAACTGCAAATGAGAAGAACTTAAAAGGTATACTTTTAAACAAATTTTTCTTGAAAAAATATCCTTTTTTATATGGCAATACCAATACATAAGGTACAAGCAACTTTTTCATTTATACTTCTTTCTGTGACTATTCAAAATGGCCCTGCAGACTTCTAAAACAACATGAAACAGTTTTACATATCTTCCTGAATTTAAGACATTTATCACTGTTTCAAATGAAGACACTACCAAAAAATAAAAAAATCTTGGCCACTATACTGGCAAACTATTAAATGGTTATATTTCTGCCTACTTAATTAACTCCAGCCTGTTCACTTGAAAGTTACACCCAGTATATCTCAAGGCTCAGAATCGGCATTTCCTGAAACAGTCTCCCTTTACTCCATCTGGGCCATTAGATAACTCTAGAGTCAAAGCTATTTATTTCCAACTAACAAGACCGGACACAGAAATCCTTGTTACTAGTTCACGTACACCTAAGGTAGAAAATGTTTCTTTAAGAAAGTAAACTCTACACTGAAAATACTTGTAGGCTTGTCCTTTTCATCCTAAACTCACGTAATCCCTTACACTCTCCCTCACTAAAAGGAGAGATCCACTATGTACATCAGGTCTTCAACAGAATGTCTTCCGGCACCAAGCGGAGTCCGTACACTTACATTCCCATTCCTATGCGCCCCTCTTATTCCCCACAGAGACAGCACAACAGGCACAAGCAATGTCTGATGAATGAAGAAATGAATGGTACAGACAATTCTAAGTTTAACTCAATCTTGCTAATTCTTTTCGAATATTAAGCTTATCAAAAACAAATACAAAAATCTAATTAATGCTATAACGACTCTAGAACCACTCATATTTACCAGTTTCTTTTTAGCTATCTCTATGTCTTTCTACTTATTAAGCCAAGAGAATAATAATGAACAGATAATTGCAAATAAAAGCAGATTTCCAAGAGCAATTTACATGAAAATGAAACTAAAGACAAAACATCAGTTACTCTAAATTCGAATGTGTTACTTTTTATTAGGGCCCTGGGAACACAACTGGTATAAACATAATGGTTAACAAGATTCTAAAGTACAAGAATTTCCAACATAGGTTAACCCTGCTTTACACATAAGCAAGATTCAAAAGAGTTATCCAGCTTTTAGCAGAAAGTAAAGCTTTCTCTATGACAAAAGTACACAACTGCTTAAATTCCCAAACTTGGGAAGACCTAAACTATGACAATCACTTTCGTGCTTATTAAAAATATTTATTCCCTAGACTGCTCATTCAGAAGGGACTAGGAATCTGGTTTTAGCTGATGACCCAGATGTTTCTCATGAACAATATAAGCCAGGAATCACTGGTATGGAAAGAAGAGTAGAAAAATAAGCTGTAAGGCTAGTCTCCAGAGTACAAGTCCAGGTATGTAAATATATGCTTCACTAAGCACCTCGGGGTTCCTGTCTGATTATGTGCAAATTTCACTTTATCATTAGTTCCATTTCTCTATCAGAAACAAAAGGTAAAGGTATGTCATCTTAAAAGACCCTGTTATTCTAAAACTCAAGTGATAGTAAGATTTTGGTTTTGGTACCTACTATAGGTTCAAAAGTAGTTTCACGGGAAATTTTTTAAAACCTCAGCAGATCATAAAAACCATTGGCAAACTCTAGTAAAGAGGCTCCCAGGAGCTGACTCAAGGGCTCAGTAGCCCTACGCTTGGTTTCCGTCCACAACAAAGCATGAAGAATCACACACAGTATCCCCTACAGAGGCTAGATCTTTTCCAAGATTGAATGGGTCACAATACAGACATTTCACACACCGGGAAATGTCACCAGCCATCACAAACTTCATGCCTTTCTCATATTAAAATGTTGTAGAGACAAAAATTAGAGGAAGCTAGGAAAAAGAGAGGCAAAAGTACAGGATCAATAGATTTTACTTAAGCCAAAATGAGCTTGAAGACCTCAGGATACCCTCCAATCCATCTCCTTCCTCTGCGACTCATATTTACTATAATTCAATGAATTCTATTCCTATGATTTTCTCTTTTAATAAGGTTATGTTAAACTCAATTTCCTTGAACATGCTGGTGTAGCAGTTATAGAATTTTGAAAATTCTCTTTTAAGAAATCTAAAAATAATCTCAACAATAAGTATAATAAGTATAGTATTGCGCAGAAAACACTTTGGCACTGCTGTTTGTGTGCATGCCTATGTGTACATGCACATTTTTATAGGTTGTTTGAAAATATCAAATGGACAATTTATACAGATACACAGATAAAGAGTCCAACAACTTTCCATAAAGTTGGACTCAAATCCTGTTCCTGTCATTTTTAAACCACCTTGTCTCTGAACAAATCAATTTATAGGCTATGGTTTAGTTTCTGCTTTAAGCTATGAGAAATAGAGCTAATATAGCTCTATGAGAAACACAGCCAAAAGAGGAGGTAATTTCTAAACCAAGCCATAAAGTCTCTATTAAATTTTAAGTTATCAAGAATTGTATTTTGGCTCTTTTAAGTAACTATACAAATAAAGTATACATTCTGTAATGAATTCTTGTTTCACTGGAAAAAATTGTAGAAGAAGGAGACAGACTGAAGTATATCCTGAGGTCTTCAAGCTCATTTTAGCTCAAGTAAAACTTAAAAATTAAACCAAACTTCACCTATTTAATCAAATTTGCAAGGCACTCTCTTTGTGAAACCGTATTTTCCAGATATCTGTTATCAAAATTTACTATGGTTCCTACCTAGATGTCCCCACGAAGCCTCATACGATCATACATAGGCAGGACCTCCGGAAGGTGACACAGTTACAGCAGGGTTACAGTCGACTGGCTGCTAGGAGCTGGGGCCCGGAAATGAGAGGCAGGTCACTTCGGGAAGGACACAGAAGGATGTACCTACCTTCCCAGCTCATCCCTTCTCTCTGGTTCCTGTCTGCCACGCCACCCTGCTTTGGAGTGAGCGAGTAGGGACTGAAAGGTGAGCCAAAACAAACTTCTCCTTCCTGAAGTTGTGAACATTGGGTATTCTGTCCCAGAGGGAAGCAGCTAAAACAGATCTTTCTGCCAGCAGTATGGAGTCATTGCCGCAGGGCTACCTGACCAAGACATTTAGAAGCTGCACTGACTGGTTCAGGGTAGCAGTCTGCAAAATTTTGGAGATGCCCGCTGGAGAAGCAGCCCTAGAATGCTGTAAGCCAAGCTTGATTCACAACTCAGAAACCAGAACACTGGTAAAAACGCAGCTGCTAAGGACCAGGCTAAGGAAATCTTAGATGGGAAGGACTCCTCCGGCAGCTGAACTTGAGACCCCATGTGTTACACTCTGGCAGAAAATTTGTCTAAATTTTGCTCCTATGCTAAGATGCTGTAGGAGACTGGTGGCCGACGAATCTGGTGGAGGAAATTTCAAAGCAGTCCAGTATTCAGGCTATGACATGGCTACTGTTGGGGGCTTTTAACCAGCTCTACATTGTGAATTAAGAGCAAACAGTAGAGCCGAGTGATTTTCAGTGTTTTGAGTTTCACCAGAAAGGAAGTTCCTATGAAGTCTGGGCCTGTAAAGTTTTGGCACAGGAGAGCTTGGTTGCTCAAAAGACTAGAATTAAAAAAAAAAGCAAAGTCCTCTACAACAGGCCAACAGAAAAGATGGCTTAAACGCATCACAGACACTAGCAATACCTCACCCTTCTCAGGCTCAAAATTGTAAAACAAAAAGACGAGACTTTGAGAAGAAAGCCCCCAGGCACCTTGCTGGAGAATGACCTCTCAGAGAATTTGTTCCTAAGGACACATTTCACAGTGCTCATTTATCTAGGCACTCAAGAGGCATTTGCAGTTCTGATTCAAGGAGGCCTGGCTACTGTTCAAGCTGGTCACAGACCTTGCTATCATCCACACAGTGCCAGTCTCACGGACATGCAAAAAGCAAGAATTATGGGGTCAGGGATGCTTCCAGTAGGATTTAGATAAAGGCCTACAGGCCAGACAGTGTGCCCAAGAGGGGAGTGCATGAAACTCTGAGCAAAGCCTAAAGTACAGTGGAAAACTAGGAAGATGGAGAAGCCAGGAACGAGGTACATCTGAGGAAACCCCCAAGGACTGGGCAAAGCCAGCCCGTAAGGGATACAACCACCAAAAATCCTGTAGAGGCCATACCACACAACCCCCGTGGGGTTAACATCTCACTGCCACAACTTGCCCTGCGCGCTGAACATGGAACTACTGTATTTGTTTGTCCTGCTGGGTTCTGTTCTTACTTTGATCCCACTGGCTTCTACTTCTCTCTTTCTCCCTTTTGCAATGGGAATGTTTACCCTTTGCCATTGTATGTTGTGTTTAACTTTCTTTTTTGAGTTTTACAAGGGCTTACCTTTAAGAGTTTGCTTTGAGTCTCAGAAGACTTGAGACTTGTATGTTTCAGCAAGAAGACTGACAGCACTTCGGCAACTCACAGATGACACGAAATGCAATCTGCATAAGGAGGTGTACTTGAGTCTTTTGGGGCCAGGGGCAGAATGTGGTCTTACATCTAAATGTTCCCATCAACCTTCATGTGACACAGGTGGAGTCTTTGGAAGGTGGGGGATTATAAGGGTATTACAGCTGACTTGCTCTTCAGAGCTGGGGCCAGTACGAAGGGGCGGGTCACTGTGGGCAGGACACAGGTTACACCTCCCTCCTCAGCTCTCTCTTGGTCTCTGCTTTTGTCCTTCTCTGCCATGCCCCTCTCCATCCCATCATGCACTGCAGCCAGCTGAACATGGGCTTAAATGCGAGTCAAAATAAACCTCTCCTTCCTTGTGGAGGTCTGGTATCTTGTCCCAGCCATGGGGAAATAAGTAGGATAAAACTGATTCAAGACCTCTATGCCTTTTTCCTTTTACAAGTAAAATCAAATATGTATTTTCGTTAATATGTCTGTAAATATGACTGTTGAATGTTTATTGGGTATCTTACTCTCTTATCGCTGGGACAAAATACTTAGCACCCATAAATTAAAGGAGGGAAGGTTTACTTTCACTCACAGTTCATGGAGCTTTCAAAAACTATTCAATACCAGAAGTGACTAAAACATCGTAACTATTAAGTAGCAGAAGTTCTAACTTAAACATCATCTGAAAGTTGAGTTTAGAAGACTGTAAATACACATTAGTCAATTAGAACATGCTTCACGATGGAAATACTCGCTGTAAAAGTGCTCTGTATCTATCTCCTTTCGCTACTCACTGCTAATCCCAGTCCGTCACTGTAAGTAGGTATTCCCTAACTAATAAGCCAATTTAACTCCAAACGTGCTTATAAATCAGTTCCTTCAAACTTACAATCTATTTTTCAAAACATGCTATTGGATTCTGAAGACCCACAGGCCCATGGTAGAGGCTTGATCCTCAAGAACAAACTATTAGAAAGGAAAATCTTTGAGAGATGGAGATGAGTGGAAGGCCATGCTGGAGACCCTGGAACAGTGATGGCAAACATTTTGGAGCTGTCCACGACAACAAGCAGCCTGGTCTGGCACACGTGTACCCAGATTGCCACCACTGCCCTAAGGCTGCTTCTTTTCCTTTGTTCCTGGACTCATGATACAAGTGGCTTTGCTCTGCCACGTACCCACAGCATGATGTGCTGTTTCACTACAGGCCCGAAGTGGCAGGTCCCATCAATCTGGGACTGGAACCTCCACAAGTAGGAACCAAAACAAACCTTTTCCCTTTAGAAGTTGATTACCTTAAATATTATGCTATAATAACAGAAAAGCTAACTAACACAGAAAATTGGTATCAAGAAGGAGCTGCTGACGATAGCTATACCAGAGACAATCTGGAAGAGCTTTTGCAACTGATTCACAGAGGTTGTAATGGAGAAGTTGGAAACCCTAGAATGCTGCAGGCGGAGTCTAACAAGTGATTCTGGTAGGGACTCAGAAGACCAGAATACTGAAAGGAATGTAAATGGCAGAAGCCACACCGATGGATTTCAGATAGAAATAAGGGACTCCCAGTAACTGGAACAGAGGTTATCTTTGTTAAACACAGCAAGAAAAGTTGGCAGCATTTTGTCCACTCTGGCATTCCTTGGAAGACTAAAGTTAATGGCAATGGACTAGTGCTAGTGTACTGGCACAGTAGTTATCAAGGTAGTAAAGCACTCGGGTTGCTTTTAGACAAAAGAGAGACTCAGGAGCAAAGAACTGCAGAAAAAAAATTTCTGAGTAATTCCCAGCTAGGCCAGAAAGGGAATATGTGTAAAAGCATACGCAAGGCAGGTACAGTTGCTAGCAAGAATAAAAAAGTAAGTGCTTTGCACTAGGATAACAGAAAATGACTGAAGGACATCCTACAAATCTATAAGATCATCCCACTCACCACACGCTGAAAGATCTAAAAATGCAAATCTTTTTCAAATACATTCCAGAGTAGAACCTTTTGAAAAAAGAGCTGTGGGGGACCCTGCTGCCCAGAATCACATAGGGAATTATTTCTCTAGGACTCATTTCTCATGTTTGGCCAGCAAGGCACTTAGAGAATGCTGTAGCTGTAGTTCATGCAGATTTTCGAGCAGGTCCAGATCCAACTCAAACTGGTGGCCAACTGGTACTATGCATGTGATACTGATTGTGCACACATGCAGAATACAAGAATTATAGGAACATGGTGGGCTGCATCAAGAACTCATGGTAATACCCGGGAGGCCAGAGAATATGTTGTGGGTTGGAGTTCCTGCAACAGCCTCTCACAGAGCATGGAGCTATGAGAATGAAGCTTCATGCAACCGAAGGAAAGGTGCTGGCAGCATGCAGCACTGCTTACAGAAAGCTACATACGGCAAGCAGACGATCTGGGCTGCAGCCACAAGACTGTGAGGGTCAAGCTGCCCAAGGCCGTAGAAGCCCACATTCTGTCAGTGTCTGGATGCTGCACGGACACGGAGCCTTAGTATTTAATGTTTCCCCTGCTTGGTTTTGCTCACGTCTTGGACCAACCTCTTTTTCTACTCCCCTCTTCCTCCCTTTTAAAATGGGAATGTATACCTTCTATCTATCCCATGATTATGTCTTGGAAATCTGAACCTTTCTCCTTAAATTTTGTAGGGCCTCATAGTTGAGTATCCCTGAGTCGCACAGGCTTTGAAGTTGGACTCTTGAGTAATGCTACAGCAGTTAAGACTTTGGGACTCCTGGAGATGAACTGCTTTGGCTTTGTGACATGGACGTGAACTTTGTAGGAGTCAGGAGCAGAACACTGGTTTAGATCGTTAATGGCCCCCAAAGGCCCCTGTGTTTTAAAGGCTTGGTGCCCATCAGGGTAATACTGGAAGATGTAGAACCCTGAGGTGGGGCATAACGGCCCTAAGGTCCCTGGAGCTGGGTCCTGGACTGGGGGACCCCAGCCGCCTCCTCACTCTTTGCCCCATCTCATATGAGCGAGCAGTTTCGCTCTACCATGCGCCCCGCTATGATATGCTAGCCGGTCTAAGGCCCAGACCAAGGGGGCTGACCAGCCATGGGCTGAAACCACTAAAAACGAGTCACAAAAAGCCTTTTCTCTTTAGAAGTTATGATCATGTTATAGTGAAAGAAAGCACATTTACATAAGACAGTTAAAATGCCAAGAAAGACCGCGTAACTCACAACATTACCGAAAGGAAAGGCGGATGAGTGTTTCAGTTATACCTAGCAATGCTCAGAGAGTTGTTACTACAGAGGTGAGCAGTTTCCTCATCTGTGAGGTGTTAATAATGGTGCCAGCTCTCTCAAGGTCGTCGCACAGATTTAATGTGTTATTACAGAGAACAGTTTGTGGCACATAAGAAACATCCTAAACTGCTCTTGCATCTAGTAAGTACACTTACCCACGAGAGTCAATGGTCCTTCTCTCTCTCAGGAGCTC
Organism: Dinomys branickii; assembly: GCA_004027595.1. Taxonomy (NCBI): domain Eukaryota; kingdom Metazoa; phylum Chordata; class Mammalia; order Rodentia; family Dinomyidae; genus Dinomys; species Dinomys branickii. The sequence goes on from PVLD010001664.1 coordinate 122,776, forward strand.
CTCTTCAGTTTTAAAGTCACTACTCTAGAACTATCACTACACAAGCATTATGAACAAAGGTGGAGCGGAGCTAACAATAAAGTGAAAGGCAAGAAGAAGATAAACCCATTCTTCTCCGTAACTGAGATCAGGATCTCAATTTCTAAATAGTAAATTTACCCTTACTCTTGTCATACATGCTAATGCGTTTAAGAAATTTAAATACTCTAGTCCAATCTCGAACTCTCACAAATTAGACATAAAAATTCAAAGAAATCCACATTAACAGACAAAATAGAATGGTGACGTATTTCGCCATGAAAGTTCTCCTGAGCCAACAGCGCATTTCCCCAGGTACGTGAGTGAGGACGCCCTACTGAACTAACCATCTCTGAACCTGGCTGCTCCATCCGCGTGCAGCCGAGACCCTCCAGTGTTAACGTGTGGGACTAATCGGGGCGTGATCTGCACAAGTGCGGAGATCTGTAACCTGCTACTGCTAAGACCTCTAATTCACCTTAAAAGTTAAATGCATCATGTCACATATTTTGGGCAGCACTGTGTTCTTCATACAGAAATTGTAACATTATCAAGGCGTAATTATTTCTACACACAGAATAGGAGATAAATTTGTAGATTTTAAAACACAAAGACCTGAGGTTTGAATTTTTGCTCAACTGGATGATATCACTTAAGTTATTTAAGTTTTCTTTCTAAAGTCACTCAGAAATTAACAGAGACACTTATATAGAAGTTCTCACCCTACAGTCTTAAGAATACTAAGAGCGCTGTGAAGTGCTTACGCAGAGGTTGGCACTCAGTAAGCACTAAATTCTTACTGTTACTGATTCTTTATCCAAAGTTCTATGAACTTGTGGCATAAGGGCTACAACAAGGGGGCCACAGAGGTCCAGAACATCAACTGACTTGAAGGACAGGGAGAGTTAGTGCCTCTAACTTTGGAACCTAGAAGCCTCTCTTTCCTCCCCCCAGTTCTGCCCTTAACACAGAATACACAGTGGCCATTGAGCTAATATTACAAATGTCACAGCACCTTCACAGAATATTTTTTAAACCTTTTCTCCTTCATTGCCAAAATGCAGGTATCTGATGATTTGGGCTATCAGGAGAAATTTACAATATGTTTCCCAAAGCCAAGTGTTCAGTTTTGAAGAACAGAAAAGAATCTGGCCACTGGTACTTTAAAACAATATACCACAATGGTATTAAAATTACTTTTTATTCTGTTATTGTAAACCGGTCAATTTTAAAGAATGTTGCGGCCTAGAAGAAGGCTGGATAGCACAGTAAATTTAAGATGTGATAAAAGAGCTTCTGGAGATAATGCATGGAAGGGGACAATCTGCACAGCATAATCAAAACTTGACAACAGAATCAAAGAGCTCATTTTCTTGGCATTAACTGATAGAAAATGGGATTAACAATAACAAACATAAAACAACTGTTTCTAAGATATCTGGAAGCAACTGATTCAAGGGAAAAAATTAAAATCTTTTTAGTTAGGGAAATGTATAATTTTTCTATCCCAATGTCTCCATTTTTGTTAAATTCTGATCCAAACAAAATTTAAAGGAAAACACTCGTTGAAAGGTAGGAAGTAAATCCTTCCCCTTGGGTATGTTCATTGTTTGCCCAAAAAGTTCTCAATGTAGGGCCTCATGAATCAACTGTCTAAATAAATGGTCACTTGCAGTTTAATTGAGGCACATGGCTTTCCATTTTCTTTTTTTACTAGCATTTGTGATCTCATTTTCATTTTTTAAACATGATTCCAATAATTTCTGTAAAATCTCACAGAAATTAAAGATATACCACCAGTGTTTTCCTGCTTAAAATGACAATGCAAACAATCTATTACTATGGGTTCTGTCTATTTGTTCTGTATCACTTATAATCTTAGATGCACCAAAACACTGTTTCAAGGTTCAACAAACTGATAAAATCTTTACCCTCAAATAAACTAATTAACTCTAGGCACTAAGAAGGCCAAAGATCTACTGCAATGACATCACGTAACTTCACTTTTCCTTCCCAATTTTTCTTAAATACAAGTGCTATTAGTCACATGAAAAAGAGGGGTTAAAGGAACAGTATCTTCATGTATCTCCTATAACTTACACTTTGTGAAAGTTTAATTCACTTTTAAGGACAAACACCAAAATTAAGGTAACCTTGGAGGACTCTGGAATTATGAAGATACTGCAAAAACGCCAATTTCAATATGAATAAAGGCATCCACAAAGCATGTTTACTTCTAAATAAAAGGTCACAGCATTACCCCAAATCCTTTGGAGCTAAGAAAAACTTGCAACAATCAGAACTGGTGCAGAGAGGTTGCTGCTTTAGAGACTGCGTCTGACTCATTTAACATTCTCAACTGACTTTTGTTGTATAACCTTGCATTAAACATGAGAAGACAGCAGGAGTGTACTTTCAGAGTTTTGTCATTCCTTACAAATACTTTCAGCTGGATTCCAGGTCATCCTGAAGAAAGACAGGATGGCTAAAGAAGGCAGGGAGACAGGCCCAGTGCCACAGACTAGCAGGTAAACTAGAGAAACTATCAGTTTCCGCCTTCTTAGCAGCTACGACCCTAATAACCAAGTGAGCTGATGCATGAAGAAGCGATGTACCAGCAAGGCGAAACGCCCACGCAGCGGTTCGCACACACCTTCCCCGTTTGCCACCTGAAGTGTAGACTTCTTTACGCATCCCTTTTTAAATCTCCTAGTGTCCATGATAGTCATGGACAGTCTAAGTCAGCAGTAGTGCTAGCTGGAAATGCAGTGATGAGAAGTCCAGACACAGCGCGTGCCCTTGATGGTGTGCAGTTGTGCAGCGAAGACGGATGGTAAAGAGAGACAGTGATGTGTCAGGCTGCTGCTTTGCCTAACACTGCAGGGCGTATACCTGCAACCACATTACAACACACATCACACTTTCCCAGTTTATAGTATACAGAAAAAGTACCATGAAATTAGCGTAGAAGTCTTAGTATATCGTAATAATCTTAGTAGTTTAACATAAAAGAAATCACCTCAGTTTTATGTCCCACATACTGGTTATGCTAGGTAATGTTATTCAAGATTCAAGTTAACATAAGGACAGACCTAAACTTTTATTTAGTAATAAAAACTGGACAGCAACCTTGGATTTTAAAGCCGAACAATCACCTTTTGAAAACATTTTGTGAGCAAGTGAACGGGTAAATCTACGAAAGCAATTGAAGTCTACAAAAACTCAAAGCTGTTGGGTACATTTTCTTCCACTAGTGTGGTACTGCAAAATGATTTCAGAATTACTCTCAAGACTAAAGTGTAATATAATTTATCTCTGAAATTTTGTCTACATGTTTTTAAAATAATGATCTTTTTATTTTTCTAAATATATAGGTTTAAGCAAATAAAGTATTACCTTAAGACCCAATGAAATACAGTACTATGAAGATTTTCAAGAAAACAAAATATAAGATCTTCTGAAATAAGAATGACTCAATTTTCCAAAGTCACCATCTAAAGTAAGTGATATAAAAAAGAAAAAATAAGAAGATAGCACCATTAAAAACAAACAAGCATAAAGAAAAAAGAAAAAGTATGGAGAGAGATCCAAATGCAAACCTTGGCTCTGGAAATTCTAAGAATTAAGTTTCTTGGAGTTTAATAAGTAAATTTCCTTATTTCCTTGGTGTCCTCAACTGTCAGTGTTAATGTTACCTAGATAAAAGTTTGGAGAATAAAAGGAGATAATATTAGGAAAGAATCTATTAAAAATTGTTTTCCGCATCTATACATCGGTGTAATGAATGACGCTTGTAAAAAGCAGGAGTGACAAGGCGTCCAGTGTTAAGACCTAAACAAGAATTCTGCTGTAAATGGAAATGACTCCTGTCATTCTCACATAGAAAACTACTCAACTGGATTTGAGGGCTCTCCAAAAAAGAACAAACACCTTTCTGCAATTTATATTAAGCTTTTGGCAATAACTCCATTGTAGCTAATTTAAATCTGTTAAGCTTCAGTTCATTTGAAAATTGTGTATCTCTCAATGCTCCAAGAGGTGGATTATTACTTTATTCACTGTTGTGCTTCTGTCCCTGGCAGAGGCCTGGGAGCACTTCGAAGGAATACGGTCGTATCAGGTAATGTAAGCAGTGGGAAAAGACATATGCTAAGTAATAAGGCCTTGCTCAGGTAACTTACAGCCTAAAGAAAGAAACAAGTATTTATCAAGTAAGTATCAAAACAAGTAAGTCCCTATTTTGAACATGGCATAAAAGGTGGTATAAAGCGGTAATCTGCTCTGGTTTGGGGAAGTAAGGAAGTCAAACAATGTCAGGGTGAGCTCCCTTAAGGTAGGAAATTTGAGACTTAAAACTGACTAGAAGTTGGACAGATTTGGGAAAGGGAAACAGTCAAGGCAGGAACAAGGAACGTGTAAAAAAGCCTCCACGTCAGGCACGATAAATGAGAAAAGCTGGGAACAGCAAGGGAAAGCTCCAAGAGGGACAGAAGATGCACTGACAGCAGTAAACAGAGTAAAAGGAGAATCATACTTAAATATTTAATTCATGTCTTTTCCTCAAAAATATCAGTAAGGATAACAAATTTTCATTCCATAATACTAAAATTGTACATTCAGAAGATCTAGATTATGTCTTGGTTCAAGTTTCTGGTCACACGACTTTGGGCAAGTCACTTAACTGAATATTCTCTGTAAGTAGGCCCTCAATTATTCTACGCACTGAGACTACAACGACAAGTAGTGCACAGGCTTTCTTCTCAGAGACCTCACAGTAACGGAGCGACGGTGAAGCACGGCGCTTTTAAGGACAGCCTGCTGTGGCACGCACCCCACAAGTGCACCAGCACCCCCCTCAGTCCTACACGGAAGGGTGTCCAGAAGCTGGCACAGGGCTCCTACAAAGCCTAAAGTAAGAACAAACGTGGGCACTAGGGAACTACAAACAACAATAAAAATACGTATCATTCTGTGAATTCTAACATGTGACTGAGAGACAGCAACAGAAACATTACCCCCCCCATAGTAACACAGGTGAAATATCCAAACTACAGGGGACCTTAGGGATAAAGAGAAGTCAGTGGTAGGACTGAACCTAAGACGAAAACAAATACACAAGGAACCCAAAAGGTGAGTGTCCACACTGTAAGGTAGGAAATACGTCAACAGTCTTGTTCCCCAAGGCAGGTTCACAACCAGTTTATGTCCGCCTAAACTACCATGCCTTTTTAACCTATCAAACAGCCAGTTATCCCACACAAGTTTCCATTTGTTCCGTTGAGTCTTTCTTACCTGTACTACTTTACTCATGGTGCTACATTACTCCTGATTTTATTTCATTCCATAGAACCACATCTTTCCTATCTTAAAAGCCGTATTAAAAACGAACTGTATTAACTTCAACCATAGAAATATAATTATCTTTGATCCTAGAAAAAGGTTTTGCATTTAAAAGTTGAACTTTTGAAAACATCAGTAACTGCAAAGTGCATTCAAAATATATATATTTGATGGCAACTTACATAACTATAAACCATGACTGCTTTCCTGATAGGTGTAAGTTCAAACCTTCGTGGAATATAACCATCACAAAGAAATCTTAATCTTAGTGAGGACATTCCTACAATTCTACTGAAAAACTATCCAGTAACAACACTTACAAGCTATAATTGGCTATAAGAACGATTACAGAGAATAAGCCGTAATAAAAGCTCTGCTTACCGCTCAATATAAAATCTTTTTTCTTTAATGTAAAACAATTAAAAGTCACAGATGATTCTAAGAAAAAATACGTTAAGACCCTGATGTTATTTACATACACACACCTTAGAGTCAAGAAATTGTAGAAAATAAATTTAAAATCTTAAACAAAAAAGCTATCCCCAAGAAATGCATGTTTTCTACTAATAAACACACTATATTTTCCTTGATGGTGCATAATTTTTAAAAATATATACAAAATAAGTTCTGCGAAACAATTCTAATCTCAGTACACTCAGTTATATACAATGAGAGAAAAGCGAGAAGAGAAAAAAACATTCTTTAACTGCAACGATGGGCTATGTTGTTAAACATTACCCTTAAAAAACGGTCTCTGGGAGACTTTCATGTAACATAAACTTAATAAAAGGGAAAATACGTAAGTTGAGGTGGATCTTTCATCTTTCCAAAAGGTCAGGAAGACCCTTTTGTGAAAAACTTCACTGCGCCTACGGGCAACAAAACAAAACGAAAAACCCCAACCACTGCACCTTTCGAAGTTTGCTTAGATATAAATAAACACCGTTACTTTGCAACTCCCTCCACTGCTCACTCCTCACCCCTTTGCCAGGCGGCTACTCTGGTTCAGAACCTGAACTTTAACTGAACCAGACTGGGATCTGTCCCTGCAGGTGCGCCCTTGGGTACTTCGTCTATTCCCTCAGTTTCCTCCTCAGCGTCCGAAGTGAAAGTGCCCTGAAAACAGCGAAGGAGCACAGAACTCAGGGAGTGCACCTGTGAGGGTCAAGCTTCCTGCTTGCGGAAAAAGCATCTCCCTACAGGGGCCACGTCTGAAAACTGGAGCTGAATCCGCAGATCTGTCAACGTCCGACTCCCGCCTCTCCAGGTCTCCTCCTCCCTCAGAGGGCATGACCCGACTCACCCCGAAAGCAGACTTGGAGCACCCCTTCCTTCCTCCACTGCCCCCACTCACCGAGAAGCTATGGGAAACGCCAGCCTCACTCTCCACCCCACCCCAGGCACATCCGCCCTCTCCCCTCTCCCAGGGAACCAGAGGCCAACCTCGCCCTTCCCCTCCCGCCCTCACCTAGCCGACTTCCTGGAGGCGTCCAGGCCCGGGGCCGGCGGGCGGCATTTACAAACCCGCTGTACGCCACTCGCGTAGGGCAACCTCGCTACGCCCATAGGGCCCCGCTCCCGGCCCCGTCCGCTCCGCCAGCTAGAACCAAGCCCGAGTGCCTCAGCCACGGGCCCCGCGTGACCCCAGACCTCCTCTGCTTCGTACGGGGCTGTGAGGACTGACAGAACAGCCACACCTTACCGGCAACCGAGACACTGACTTCACTTCCCACCTTTGGAGCCCTCTTCAACTCCCGGATCAATTCACTCCGGCGACGCCGGAAGGACCCGAGAGGAACCAGGCGTTGTCCGGAATCCTGCCCAGCCGGAGTCGCGCAAGGCCCTATGGGGACTAGTAGTTCTGATCGCCCTGGTCGCCGGCTATTCCTGCCATCCTTCGACTACAATTCCCGATAGGCAGTGCGAGCGAGCCTAAGGTGATGGGTGGGGACACTTTCAGCCAATAGTAAGAGAGTTCCCTGCTTGTGAGGGAGGAGGTGAGAGGTAGAGACGGGGTGCAAGTTAGGGAGGGAGGGCAGGGCCAGCTCTCACCTGCACCAATCAGAGCGCAGGACTGGCCCCAGGCGCCTCACCCATTGAGGAGGCGGGCTCGCGAGGAAAGGCCGGAAGAGGGCGGAGGGTCGGGGGGGGCACCGCGCGTTGCCGGGTGTTGGGGGTGTCGTGCGGGGACGCGCCCCGGCCAGAAAAGCGGCTTCCCGCGAGCAGCAGAGCCCGTGCCCACGGGCAGCCAGGCCGGACTGGGAGGGCGAGGCGTGGCCCGGGTCCCGGGCAGCGGACGGGCGGAGGCTCCGGTGCGAGGCCGCGGCGGGAGGGAGGTAGCACGGAGCGCGGGACGGCCGCGGGGGCGGAGCCCTGTGGGAGGGCCGAGGGAGGGGCCGGGGGCGGAGCGAGCTGCGGAGCCCGTGGCTGGCGGGGTGGGGGGGGAGGCGGAGCCTGCGCCCGAGCCGCCTGCTGGACCGCGGCTTCGCGGGAGAGCGGCGCGGCTGCAGCCTCTGGCGGGTGTTCAGGTGGGAGGTAAGCGGGGTCGCCGGCTCACGCCCGGCCGCCTGCCGGGACTGCGCGGCGGCGCCCCGAAGGACGCTGCCCAGGTAGTCGGGCCGGAGCAGCCCCCCGGGTGAAGGCGCACGCCCTGGACTCGAGGGGTACAAAGGTAGTGGACCCGAGTGTGAAGGGCGTGGTCGTTGTTTGGGCTGGAGTTGCACCCGCTGTTGGGAGATCGCCGGACTGAGGGAAAGCCTGATCATTAAGGGTTAGGGGTGGATGCCTGGATGGGGGCGTAGCCAGTAAAAAGCCAGATTTCTGTCGGTGATACAGAATTCCTGTAGAACTGTCTTAGGAAAATAACTTTGCGTTTCTCGCCGGTGTCTCGCCTTTGCGCTGGTTTATCAGACTGGCCACTTCCGACCTGTTACCCAGCGTGGCTATATTGCAGGTTCTTGGAATTGCAAGAGATTCGAATTCAGCAGACGGAAGCAGCATAGCCCAGCTAGGACGGATTCGCATAGAATCTGTCAGAAATACAACTTTTGCAGCTGTAGGGTGAAAATATCCATTAATGGGCTGGTATTTAGCGTTCCTTTCAGTGGCGCTGGAATACTGAAAACAAAGACCTGGGCTCAGCCTACAATGGGAACGCACGGTGCACTTCGCTGCTGCTCTTGGTTCTCGTTTGTGTCCGGTGACATCTGGGTTTTCAAAAACAAAGAGTCCAGAAAAGCTGTTAGAGGGTCTTTTCACAGTGTAGAAAGTGTATGTGAAATGATCACCCTGTATTATAGTGGATTCACACTTTAAATACATTTGTGCTGTAAAATAGTAGTTTGTTCTCAGTATTAAACCATTCCTTTCAATGTAATTGTAATACCTCTGGGTGGAAACCCGAGATGCTCGGTGAGGATAAAAGTCGCACCTAGCTTTGTGTAACTATGACAAGATTACAGCCTCTTCCTTGTGGGAAAGCATGAAGAATCTGCTTGCCCGCTACGTTTTTGTTTTTTTTTTCTTTTTTTGTTCCGGAGTCACCCAGATGAGGCGGCTTTTAACCGTAGTAGCATATTGCAGCATAATTTGCTCTGAAATGCCTTTATTGTGACGGTTGAGTATCTCAGTCTACCCTGATACTGTAATCTGGATTGTTTCGAAGTGTGATCAGTAAAATGGAGTAATTTACTTCTATTTTCACACTTCTCTCAGGATTTTGAATTTTGTTTTTGTAATGCACACACAGTTTGTTTTTAAGAGTAAATGGCTCAAAGGTATTATCGCCTTCGTGGCTTAAAGCTCCGTCCTACTGAGTGCTACCCTGTGCTTATCTGTGTGCATGTCTCTCTCCCCACGCTCCCATGCACCAGAGAAATATTTACAGATGAGTCTCTCAAAAGCAACTGCTTTTAGATTGTCCCTAAACAGATCAGGTAAGTATTAAAAGCAGCTAAGAGCTTAGAAAGAAAAAGCAACAGTAGCCACTAAATTCAGCAGTCATGGCATGATAAGGATCAGATTGTATCTTTGTTACATCACCGGGGAACCTATTAATCCATGTTAAATATGACCTCATGAAAATGATTTTGGGGGGAAAACTCGGTACTAGGGTATGGAGAAGCCTGGAAAAGATCGAGTTTATCCTTGTGATTTGTGGTTAAGTGAATTGCCCTGAGTCAGAGCCTTGGATTTCCAGGTTCCACTAGCAGTGCTTTTGGTGGAATTGGGCGCTGCCGTCTCTGGGTTAGCCCTCTGCCCCATGTAGTAATAATAGTTAATTATAAGAAAATGAATTTCTCTCAGATTCTTTATTAAAAATCTTTTTGAAAGAGCTTCATTAACCAAGTCAATGAGTAAAAGGTAATAAAATAATTGAAATTCAGGTGTACTTTGAATCCCAAATGTGCATATAGGGCTTCTGCCCCAGGGTATCATACCTGAGACCAGAATTTCATTAGGAAACAATAAGTTTGTGGTATGAAAACTGTCTTGTTTGCAAGATTTAGATCTTTTTAAGAGTGTCAATGAAAAAAACTGGGTTTCTGCATCATTTGGGAATAAGACTGATTTTATATGAGAGAAAAATATTAGCAGTATATAATATTTAGGTATTTGTTACCTTGAACTCTTATGTTTATTGGTGACTACATTTAATCTCAAATAATCTGTAGACTTTTCTTGACTGGTATGGAGACGGCTCATTAATTTTATTTGAAGTACTAACTACGTTAAAGGCATTATTTTTTTGCTGCTCTTTTAATTTTACCACTTGCGTGCAGCCACCTGTGATTGTGAGAGATGGCAAGAAGGAAAAGCAGCGGGGCAGAATGTCTCTCTGGAGTGGAAATTGCTCTGGAGATGACTGTCTTTAAACCAAAAGATACACTTAATTTCAAATTACACTATCCTTGGCTTTTAAAAAAATGTAAGTACTAAGCCTGAGCCAGTTGAGTTTAAGTACTTCAGCAGCAGCGACCTCTCAGAGGAGCGTCCTCCCGTGCGTGTGACGTACGGTTTGTGATGGGATGGCTTGTGTGGGCGGGAGACAGGGACAGATGAGAAAAACTGCTTGGGAAACATATCCTAAGTCCAAAAGAAAAGCAGTTCGAGTTTTTTATGGAATTCTTATAAGTGATAACACCCCCACAGTTACTAATTCCTGAGAGCCTGTAGCCGTAGGTATGACTTTTCTGCATATATTTGCAGTGAGGTCAGACTGGCATCAATTCGTTAGACCTTGAATAATTATGGGTTATTAAAGCAGCAAAGATCCTGTTTGCATACATTCACATCTAAGTGAGACCTTATTACTACCTGGGAAAGAAGAAACGACATTGATGTTTCCCTTAGTAATAAGTGCTATGAGATAGACAATAGAACAAGAGCCTGTTTATATTTATTTATGCAAATTCAAGTCTTGGAATTACTTTTGAAGTTCGAGATTGTTAGCTCCTGATACACTTTTCTATCCCCTGTTGATCCTGACCACCTTATGTCACGTTCATTTGCCGTGACTACTTTCTCAGTGAAATTATTGGCCGATACTTCTGTTATATACACAGAACATTTTGTACTTTGATAGACAAGAGGCAGTTGATCTCACAGGATGATTACTGTGCCACACATTATTTGTGAAAATGTGTTCTAATTAGCTTTGCAAAAATGTCGATTGAGTCCAGTTTGATTTAATGTGTGTGGGCTTCAAACATCATAAAGGTAGGGACTATAGCTGAGAGAGAAGAACTCCTCCACTAGAGGAAACCAAGGTTTGGGTTTTATAGCCAGGGAAGTCTATGGCTCACCCCGTTTACCTTCAAGTCTCTAAAGACCTACCTTTGTTGAAGCTTATCTTTAAAAAAATTGTATTTCATATTAAAAGTGAATCTTCGCTTCTACTTTTCTCCTCCTGTGCCCCGCCAAAAAAGAAAGAAAAAAAATCAGTTTTACTGATTTTGTTTAAACATTGTTTTGAATTTGATATACGAGAAGCAAATTAATCTGGTTGGTGTTAGAATTAAAACTTCATTATGGTATAGTTAGCTGAGTTCCTAAGTGTTTTCCTCACCAGATACTTTATCTTTAAAGCTAAGACAGTCTTACTGTCTTTTGTATTCAGCTTGGGAGCCTAATACATAGTCCATACTTGGTAGGTGGTAACAGTTTGTTTAGCTACATGGACACTATAATGAAATATTTCCCCAACAAGTACTAAAAAAGTGAATTTTTCTTGGATTTCTGTTTTAGCAATAAATTCATCTCTTTGCCTACAAAAGTTACATGTATGAGGGATAAATATAAATACATATCACTGCCTTTTGTTGGGTTCTGAATATATAGAGCAAATATTACCTTTAACCACAACCTTGCATGTATGTTTGTGTGTGTGTGTGCGCTTTAGATAAGAATTTATTCATTTGATGCCATTTGAAGTTTGTGCGATCCTTTTCTCTCCTTGACTCCAAAATTCTGTTTTAACTTAAAGTGTGCTTTTAAGCAATATTTCCCCAGCATACATGTATACACTTTGTATGACTTTTTTCCCTTAACATATGGAAATAAGAACTTAAAAATAATAAATGTAACATGAAGTTGTGTCTCAACCAGAATTTGACTGGTCTTGAATGTTTTGTTTGTAGTGAAACTGGTTTGCACTGCAAGGCCTGTTTTTGGCTTACTAAAAGTGAATTGCTCAGGTATTTGATTTTTGTTGTTGTTCTTACAATGGGAAGAATAAATTCCAAGCCTTGGCTTTTTGTACTGTTTAGCTGCTGAAGATTGCATGGTCTCTCACATCAGCCGTGGATCTGAGGCCCCCTCTGGTTTAGCCTAGGGAAGGAGCTGTTGGTCTAGTATCCGTTTCCGTCCAGGGTGAACAGGTCCCGAGAACGAGGTGCCTGCGGATGAATAAAAAAGTAAGAAGAAAAAGAAATACCAGAGAGACAGTGTTCTGGGATCAGGGGACTTACAGCCTCTTGGTATGCAGCCTCAAATCACCTTCTCAGTGACCTTTTATTGAGATAAAACAAAAGAGGCAACTGGGCTACTGGGTGGTTATCAACCATTTTAGGAAGAACAATACAACTCAATTACCATAGGCCTGAGACTAGACTAGCTAGCCATCGTGTCACCAGTCCTTTCTGCATATCACAGCAAAACATTTAGTGTCCATGCCAGGGCTTACAGAGCTTCTGCTAGACTTCCTCCAGAATGCAACAACCCAGGCTAGGTTATGCCTAAGGCAATACACTGAAAGATCAACTAAAGAATGTCCTCCACGAGGAGCCTTACGGGTCCTCATAGCTTTTAATTTAGTGTGCCAAACCAGACGGATAGGATTTAATAACCTAATTTTTCTAAGTATTTTTTCCCAAATATATCTTGCATCAGTGTTATCAGTGACACTAGCTTAGATGTCACAAAGTGATTTCCGTAGCGTAGTGTGTCAGTTCAGTGAGTACCTATCGACTCGTTCATTTCTCTCTTGGCATCTTAGGTTTCGTTGTGTGTTTGAGTTTTGGTACCAGAAGAACTTAATGGGAAATTTCTGGTACTTAACCCACATTTTACTTCTTTTGTCATTTTCATGATAACTTAAATTTTGTGATTGCTTTTGAGGTCTTTTGACCTTACGTAACTTGAGGTGGTTAATTCTTCTACCTCTTGATACTATGTTATGAATAGTATATAATAGAGCATACTTTTTGCTGTTCACTTGAATTAAATTCATTATTAGAGCATTTAATTGTTATGTATTTCACAAAGTAAATTACAGTCATTGAAATGGTTAATATCTTTAAGATACTTATCCTTTCAGTTAAGAAACCTCTACTTAACCTTCTAAATTGCTTGCAGTTACTAAATCCTTATCCTACATCATAAGTCCTTTCACATAACATCAAGTACAAATTTGTACAAAGCTGTTATTCGTACAGCTACGTAACAGTGGTATAATATTTGTTTGGGTAACTCAAGAAATTTTTTTTTAAATTATGAAATCTTACATATAAGTTACATAAATCTCTGTAAGGTCTTTTTTCCTGTGTTTCACAGTTTTGCTTTTTGGGGGGTTTTTTGGTACCAGGAATACGAACTAGGGCCTCACGCTGGCCAAGCAGGCGCTATGCCACTGAGCCCCAGCCCCAGCCTCGCGGTGTCTGTACTCACGTCACATTCTAAGGTATAGAATCGCAAAGCCTTATTAATAGCTACTTGTTTTTAGAAAATATGACTGAAGATTAGTTAATAATTAGTAACAAGTTAAATACTTTGAAAGAGAAAGAAATCTTATTCAGAATTACCCTAAAAGCAATTTTTATTTACATGATATGGCCCCAAAATGGTTACTAAGACTAGGAATGAGGAATGTCTTCCGCTGCAAGTTTCAGGCACCATGACATAAAGCAGTGGGGGTGCACTCTCCCAGCACCTTGCGCCAGCGCCACTGGACTCTTGTAAAGCTCGGTGCTGGTAAGGTTTTGTCTCATGGTTTCCCTCGTTCCTGCTGTGAGGCAGACCCAGGTGTGCTGCTGCTGTCGCATCCAGTTTTCCCATTCCAGTGCCAGGAAGGAAAACTGGGGGCAGCAGTGCCTGGTGTTTCTCTTGTACTTAGGGGATGAAAGCTCTCTCCAAGACCTCCAGCAAATGCCCGCAGGACACTTACTGGTCTGTGTCAGCAGTTGCCCTACCTGCAGGAGCTTGCGCAGTATCAGGAACCTCTGGCCTTTGATTGGTGGAGCGTGGGAACATAGATTGAGGCTGTTTTGTGGGAAACTCAGTGTTTTCAGCTGTCCTTAATTTTCTTTCTTACTCTTAAGTTTGGTGCCCGCCCACCCATTTTGTTTTCTTTTACATTTTGGGAGGGAAGCAAAGTCTAATCCTCCTACACCAAATTGTCACTGATGACCAAATGTCAAGTCTCTGGGCAAAAGCTGCCCTCAAAGAGTGATGGTGTCTCTAGTAAAAGGCCATCTAGCCAGTACTTCATCTAATGTTTATCCGTATTTCATTACACACACTTGGTGATGTTATTATACTCGGCTTTAAATCCGAAAGTATTGAGGAGTCTCTGTATAGACTGTATTAGAAAATATGGGTCTCATGAAACCCAAAAGAAAACTGAGTAGTAGGACTACTTTTAAGGGTTGTTTTGTTGCCTTTTAAAGCCAAAGATGAAAGGCTGAGACATAAACACATTCTAACAATTTGTCGCACTAGAAAATGGTGTTATTATCCATTTCTAAAATGTGAGAAAACATTGTCAACATCCATAGAGTGAATATTACCTAAGTTATGACTCATTTGTACAATGACACATCTTGAGTGTACAGTTTTGATCAATTATGATTAAGATAGGAAAGCCTGAGCAGAAAACAACCTGAGACGCGCATTTCCCCTGCAGGCGGGGGATGGGGGGAACCAAAGATGTGGACCTTGACTGCCTTGCAGTTTTCATTTACATATCAACATCTTTCTCGCCTGATTTTTATTGTTCTACCATGCTTCCATAATTGAGAGGATTTATTGGACCAGAATATTGCCACTGTGGTAACATGTAAATTTCTAAGCTCTTCTATAGTCAGAAACATGGTGATATAACAAATCAAAATCACTGCTTGGCATAATCTAATCTTTCAGTATAGTTAATAGAAGACCTCACAAGGTATCTTTACTTAAGACCAAGGATATGTGACTTGTGACTACAGCAGTTACTGTGGTAGAAATGCAGAAACAGAAGAGATTGACCTATGTGGTAATCACGAAAGGCAGTGAGAAAGATTGAGGCATTACAGTATATTGGTTCATTGTGGGAGTAAGAGATGGCCTGTAGGCACATGACCTCTTTTATAAATAAAGTTTTATTGGAACAGAGCTATGTCCATTCCTTTTTGTATTGTTAAGTGTGCTTCCTTATTAGTAGCAGAGTTGAATCACTGAAATGAAGAATGAACAGCCTGTAAGCCGAAAGTATTTCAGGGACCTTTTCAAAAAGTATCAACCAGCAGTTGAGAATATAAACTGCACAGTCTGAGAAAACTGCAGAGCCAGTACTTTTGTTCCATATTATTAGGTGTGTGATGTTAGATGCATTACTTAGCCTCTCCAGACCTTGGTTTTGTCACAGGTAGCTTGACTCCGTAGCCTTTTTTATGTTGGTCTTTTTCACATGTAATGCGTTATGCAGGACCTGACAATAGTGATCATTAAATCTTATCCAATTGTGGATCTTATTTTGATTTATCATTTTAAGTGAACTATAACTTGGTTCAAATGGCAATTTGGAGTTCTGACTCCTCTGTTACCCTAAAATAAATGTTTAGGAAACTAAAATCTGCCATAGAATTGTAAGACATTTTAAAGAGTTGCACAAAATACTCTTCAGTGTACAGAGACTGTTGGAAGTACCAAATAACCTTGATGTATGGAAAAAGGCGCCTGTAGTTCGTAATACAATTACAGCAGAACGGTATCTTTGGTATTGTAGGAAAACATGGCAGTCAAAGAGAAAAAAGGACAGATACTTTCTTAGAACTCAGAGGGAAAAAATGGTATGTGAAAATGAATCGCATCATTACCAGTACTACAGAATACTATGGCCATAGAGCAACAAATTAGATAACCTACTTGAAAAGGCAAATGGCTAGAAAGACGCAAACTGTTGAGACCAGCTTGAGAGCTCGAAAATTGGAATACAGACTCAAAAGGTCTTCACCTAAACAGTACTATATCAACTTTATAATACCCCATGAACAAAGAGGCTTTATTCCAGCAAGATCAGGTTGGTTTAATGTGGAATTCAATCATTCTATTGATTCAAAAAATAAGACTTGATCATCTCAGATGAAGAAAAAAATGACAAAATCATGATGAAAGCACTTAGCAAACTAGAAATAGGTTTCTCAACATGTTAAAGGATATGTACCAAAAAATCTCACAAGTAATATATTTAATGGTGAGTGGCCAAATAATTCTTAAAATCAGGAATAAGACTGGGGTATCTGGTCTCACAGTTCTGTTCAACATTGTCCTGGAGGCTCTGGCCAGGGGTGTTAAGACAAAAAGAAGTAGTAAACAGATTGGAAAGAAAGAAGTAAGTATTCACAGATAAGGTGACCTTGCGCATAGAAAATTGTAGGGAACCCACAAAAAATCTACTAAAGCTACTCACAGCAGAGATTGCAGATAAGGCATCGATATAAAGAAATCAGTTGTAAATTTATACTACCCTAAGCATACCAAAATAAAATTTATCAAGGTCCATATACAGTAAGAGCAAAGAGAATAAAATGATGATTTAAAACTACAACGCATTTTTTAATTTCTAAAATTTTATTCAGTAAAATACACATTGGCATTAATCCATGACAAAATACACCCTCATTTTAAACATACTAATACCATTAGTCTTACGGAAATTTCTTTTTACTACAATATATATTTTTTTGAGACAGGGTCTCGCTATGCAGTTCAGCCCATCCTTGCACTCATTTTGTAGCCCAGGCTAATCTTGAACTTGCAGTGATCCTCCTGCCTCAGCCATCCAAGTGCAGGGATTACAGGTGTGTGCCACCACACTGGCTAAAAAAATTTTTTATTTAAAAATTTGCTGTATATTTTAACCACATCTCATAAGTAAGAATACGTTTAACAAAAGGAGACCAAGAGTTGTACAGATACATCCAGTAATGTACCTAAGATCACTGAAAGAGCTAAATGTAAAAATATTGTATGCTCACAAATTGGAACACCTAATATCAGTAAAATGACAGTATTTTCCAAGTCAATCTACAAAGTTACTACATCAAAATAACAGCTGCCTTTTTTGCATAAATTGGCAAGTTGATCTTAAAACTTACATAGAAATTCAAGGCACCTAGGTATATGTCTCAGGAGATTAGAATCAAAAGTCCAGAAACAAACCCTCCCCTTCAGGTCAGTTGATTTGGAGCCAGCAAAGGTACCGTGGTGGGAAATTCAGTGAAGGAGGAAGAGTTACCAAATGATACTGAAACAACTGGACAGTCACCGGCAGAAAAATGAAATTAGGTCCTGACT
Organism: Dinomys branickii; assembly: GCA_004027595.1. Lineage (NCBI taxonomy): Eukaryota > Metazoa > Chordata > Mammalia > Rodentia > Dinomyidae > Dinomys > Dinomys branickii. The sequence continues at coordinate 140,188 of PVLD010001664.1, forward strand.
CCCGCCGTGTACAAAAATGCGACTTGGAGTGGATCATTTTGTTATCATCAACCAGATGATGGTGTCTTAGTTATTAACACCAAACCATGGGTGATAAAATATAAATTGGACTTCATCAAATCAAGAAGTGAAAAAGAAATGAAGATATTTGCAAATAAAATATTTAAGAAGATACGTATACCAAAATGCATAAATAACTCTTGCAACTTAAAAAGAAAACTCTAGAATAGACAAAGGGTTTGAGTAGAATTTTTCCCACAAACATGATAGAAAAACAGCCAGTAGGCATATGAAGAGACAGCATATCGTTTATCACTGGGAATCCAGATGAAAACCAGTGCGAAACTGGTTCACGACCACCAGAATGGATGAAGTCAAAAGGGCAGAAAAGCTGGAGATAGTGGGGCATCTATAATCCCAGCACTCAAAAGGGCTGAGGCAGGAGGATTGCTGTGAATTCAAGGCCAGCTTGAGCTACCTAGAGAGATCCTGTCTCAAAAATTGGGTGCGGGGCAGGCAAAAGTAAACAGGTACTGGCAAGAATTTGGGAAAATTGAAACCCTCATAAATTCTTGATAGAATCATGAATGGGTGCAACCATTTTTGAAAATATTTTCGCCAATGCTCATATTGTTATCCAGAGTTAGCATGATTCAGCGAGTCTGCTGCAGGCACATGCCCAGGAGAATTTGGGAAAAAATTTAAAACTATAAAAACTGAAACGTGAATTTTCATAGCAGTATTACTCATAATGCCAAAACAGGGAAATGACCCAATGTCCATCAGTTGATAAATAGAGAAAAGGGTATCTGTACGATGAAGTGTTATTTGACCACTAAAAGGACAGAGAATGAGATAACAAACCATCCTTGCAAACACTAAGCAAAAGTGCCAGATACGGCCGCCCCTTTGTATGGAATGTCCGGAAGAGGCAAACCCATAAAGTCACAGTAGATGGGTGCGAAGGTGTGGAAGGGGATGGGAAGCGACTCTTAGCAGTTACACATTTTCTCTGAGGAGCGATGAAATTTTCTAAAATTAGATAGTGGTGTTTCTGCAGCTGCGTGAACATATTTTTTTAAAACCACTAAATTACACTTTAAAGGGTATACTTTAGGTGAAGTACATTGCAATACAGCTGTTTTTACAGTGAATGTAATATAAAAAGATAAACATGGGGACAAATTATGGGAGACTGAAGTATTAGGAGCCTAAAGTTCCTGGTTTGGTATCGTTTGACCTCACAGTGTACTAGGCAAAACTAATAAAGGAAGACAGGTCTACCAATGTTTTGCGGGGGGGGGTTTAATCTTTAAAGTGCTGTTAGAGAAATCCCCTAAACTCCTGGAAAATGGAAATGAAGGAGTGGAAATACCCACCAGTTCTTGGACTTAACTTCTCCACACAAAATGCTAGGAGACAGTAGAACAGTGTGTATGGAATTTTAATGGAATAAGTTTATGATTAAAAATTCCTTATCCAGTTGAGTTATAGTTCAGCAAGTACAAGAACAATGTTTTTTACTCGTAGAAGGACAAACACGAGACTGCTGCCACCACCCACAATAGCAAATGCGCGCTGTCCCAGCCAAATAACCCAGAATTCAAGGTCAGGGCGAAAAAATAATGAAACAACATTTATAGTTTCTGCTCTTTTGTTTTAAATTTATGCAGATGTTAAAATTAGTTCTGATAAGACAAGATGCCTTTTGTAGAAAATAATAATGTTCTTGGATCAAGATCTTTTTAAAAGTAAGATGTATTTAAAGACACTAACTTCTTCATTTTTTCTTTTTCCGTTATTTGTGGTCTCTGTTGCAGTGTATACTGGTTACATTCATTGTGGGGAGTGGTACATGTGCAGGACACATCTTAGTTATTTTGTATCCCTCCCCCGCCCTCCCCCTTTTCCGCTCTTGGTCTGCTTCCTTTTCACTAAAATGCTGTCTCTCTGTTTTGGATTGTCCATCTTTAGTTTTGGTCTTTAATTTGCTTATACTTGGGGATTCTCATGTAAGAGAAACCATGCAATGTTTTTAAGCTTCTATGTCTGATTTATTTCCCTGAACGTTCTCTCAAGATGCATCCATTTTTCTCACAAATGACTTATCTATCCTTTATGCAAAATAGTAGTCTACTGTGTATAAATACCACGTGTTCTTTTTTATTATTCTTTGTACTTTGACTTTCTCATATGAGAGAAACCATATGGTATTTAAACTTGTGTCTAATTTATTTCACTTAAATTCCTGATTTTATAAACAATTTAGTCATTAGCTGCTTCATTTTTATATTCACAGAAAATATATGTAATGAAACAAAGGAAAGAAAACTGATCAAAGCAAAAAGAAAAAGAAAAAAACAAGCTTTAAAATAGAATGAAAGCATGCCTAACAAATGTATTACAATTATCAACAGCATTAATTCCTTATTGAAAGATTAAAAACTGCCATTCTGTTTAAAAGTCATGAAATTGAGGAAAATGATATCAGTGTAGAGAAAAGAAGGCAAATAATATGCAGGTTTTAAAATTGCAGGTGGCCTTATTTATATGACAGGACAGATTTAAAGACACAAGCTTTAATCTAGTTCAAAGAGTAATTTATGTTGGTAAAGGAATAATCTGTATTGAAGATTTGATACCCCTGGTCCTATTTGTACTGATCATAGAGAATTAAAACATTCTGAAAAAGTTTAAAACATGGTTCTCGAAGTTAGATCTGGATTCAATGGGGGGAAAGTAAATGAATGCACAAAATTAAGAATAAAGGATACAAATGCACTTGCAAAGAATCAGAAGAGGTGACAGTGGCCCAGAGGTGGTAGCAGATTCAATAGATGCCATCAGCAAGGCTGCAGGGCAGGAGCCAGCTCCAGGGCAGGTGCAGTGCAGAGAGTGTTTGAAGGCCGGGGCTGCACAGCGCCCCTTCTCTGCCATCTTACACGGAGCCAGTTCAGACCACTCGCCCTCCCTACCTGGCCGCCCTGCCAAGCAGGCGTTGGAGTTTGCCACCCACATAAGGAAAACTTGATGAAGAAAGTAAGAAAGTCAACGGTGAGTCTGAACAATAACCAGCAAAAAGAAAAATTGTTTATATTTTAAAATGGTGAATATGGAAAATTTTACATTTTTTCTACAATACAAAAAAATATACAAAGTTATAAAACTCAAACGTAAATCAGTTGAAAATACAAAGCATTTAAATCTGTTTGAAAAAGATTATATTCATTCATATGCATTCAGTTTGCTTCAGATTATGAAAAAAATGCCTTATAAGACATTGATTAATTACTATCTTAAAATCCATAGTTTTTTTAGATTAACAAAGTCAATTCTTCTTGGTTGGGCATGGTGGCACACACCCATAATCCCAGCACTCTGGAGACTGAGGCAAAAGGATTGCTGTGAGTTTGAGACCACCTTGGACTATATAGTGAGTTCAAGGCCAGCCTGAACTACAGAAGGAGAGCCTGTTTCAAAAAAATAAATAAAATGAAAAGGAAGCAAATTTGTATTAAAATACTGTGTCTCATTTCCCGTCTTTTAATCCTATTTTTTGTGTATTTGTTGCTTTAGTGTAATGTCATATTACCTTCACTTTGTGTTACCTGAATTGGAAATTTTTATATTTGGTTTGATTCCCATCTTTTCACTACCAGAAAACATGTTAAGGTGCATACGCTTTTATCCTTATAGAAACCTATTATCCCACTGAAATGACCCGTCACTGGGAAACATTGACTGTGTATGAAATGCCACAGCAATTGCTATCTTTATAGAAACCAGTCACGTGACTATAAAGGCTGGCGTCCTAAAACCATAACCCCAGTTTCGCCTTAAATGTGGTAGTGTACTCCTGTAGGTGATATTTTCTCCCTTTTGGAATGACTTGTAAAGTAAAACCTTGAACGGGAAGATCTCATTACTCAAATGGATCTGGAATTCGCACCAAAATTTACCTTAGAAATTAGGACATGGCTTCCAAATGTAGCAAAATGTCTTGCTGAAACTTTTACTCTGTTAGTCTCGAAGCCTTTACTGAGAACCTGCTTACATTCAGTAAACTTTTTCTGTTAATGCTCCTTCATATGTTTAGAGACAAATTAACAATGAGTCAGTGATGTAAAGCAAAGGTGACGAAAGGGAGGCGACTGTGGAACTGAGAAAGCACAGTCACTGAGGGGAGCGTGTCCGGTTAGAGAAACCCTAGGAGCGTGTGCACGGGGCAGCGTGAGGTGCTCGCTAGTATTACCAGGTGCATAAGGGACAAAGCCAGTAAGCTCAGAAATGTGGCCTTTGCGTGTGACAAAAAGATAATCACATACCCAGTTTTCTGGGGAAAAAATGCCTTACACAGTTTCTTAGTTTCATGCAGATGGTTAAGATACAAAGAAACTTTGGTGCTTAGGCAGTAACACACAGGTGTTGACCACGATTCACACCACGCCAAGATGACTGACTTTCTGAGAAATTAAGAAAACTAAAATTGCTTTTCCCAAGTTTGCATTTATCCAAGGGCTGATCAAAAAATTTAGTATGTATTTATATTTTTAAAAGCTTCTACAGTAAAAGACACGCTGTTGTCAAACCCCCTCAAAACACTCCTTCCTTCACATGACAACTTATCACGGCAGCCTTGGCACATTCTGGAGCGTTTCCGAAAGTTCTCTTCCATGAGTGTCTCGATGAGGTGTGAGCAGAGTGGTGACTACTGCCACCGAGTGGGTCTGACATTGTGTGGCTTCAGGCTCTCCCCCGAGGTCAGTATGAAAGATAAAGGCTTTGAATGGATTCGGGACATCAGGGCAGCCAGGACAGTGCAAGGAACGGCGGGAAGGGCGCTTCCACCGCGGGTTCAGGGAGTGCCAGGAAGGATGTGATGAACGTGTTTGAAGGGGTAAGTGCTCTTTTGAGGGGAATTGATGGCACTTTGTCTTTTATTGTAGCAAATTTTAAAAACTTAAGTATTCATTGTAATTTGCAATCACACCTCATCTAAAGGTTAATATTGAAGTGTTTGTTTTAGATTATTAAATGATGTATGCACATGAAACGATTCATGACACATTATGTAAGCCTTCTCTTTCCAGGCGGAAGTGAGGAGTCTGTATGAGAACTGTTATTTCAGCCATGTGGTTTAACATGGGGAAATAACAAGATGACTGCACAGCACATTAATGAAATAGAAAAGGCAATGTCAAGCAATGGGTTTACGTCATATGTTCCTGACACTTGTTTGTATATCAAACGGAGGCAATAATTAGAACGTGAGAGAAAAGGGAAAGGTTTTAAGGAGGCACTGGAAATTATAGAGAGAGAGATCCAACATATTTAGTTATTTTTCAGGGCTGATCTTTTATTATGACCCGAGCACTGTGCTAGTATGTTTACAAATATATATACTAATCCATTAATTTTTATATCAATACTATGAGATAATAAATGCCATTACGGAGATGAAGAAAGAGACCATAAGTTACGTAAGTTAAGTTACATGGGTTACACCAGGGAGCACCCTGTTTGCATGTTCTTTTAGCCAAAACATGTTCCTGCAATATAACCCTCACTTCCGAAATAACCAGTCTTTTATGTATTTCTATAAAGCAGCCCCTCATAACTACAGACTTGGTGGATCTTGAGAATTTTTTAACCACTACTTCCCTTCCATTCTTACAATTAAAAAAAAATTAGTTACAATTATTCTCTGACTTCTTTAAAATAATGGCGTCAATATTTAAAAATTCTACTTTCAGACAAAAATATAGAATGTCTAGTTGAAAATACAGGAAAAAATCCAGTTTCCTTTTTCCTTTTTTTAAATTTGTATATTTTATTAGTACATGTTTACAGTATACAATGACTGCATTCCTTACAGGGAGTTTGTACACATCCCCCCCCCCCCCCCCCCCCCCCCCCCCGTTTCTTTTAAATCAGGTGTTTCAGAATGACAGTTTGGTAGGCTCAAATCCTTCCGCCTCAACACATCACAGCTGAATTGTGTTTTGCAGAGTCTGTGTTTGGGGAAAAAATTTTTTTTAGGTGAAGGATAGCCTTTTCAGTTGCCTCACGCCCAACTTTCCTGTTAAACCGGCCTCACTGGCACATTCCCTTTATCTGCTAAGAGAGTGGAGACTTCTGTGTTTCTCAGAACTTTAAATTATAAGCGCTTTGGTAAATTTAATATACGCTATTAATATAATTTGGGGCTATGTTCAGTACAAGGAGGTGAGCCTCCAGTTAGCCACAGACTAAGCCACGTCAGGAGAGTTTCCAAGTGGCCTCCACGAGCTAGGATTGAACGATGGAGCGGTCGATTATCTCTGCTATTCCTTAAAATGGTTTCTGTCTTAAAAAAAAAAAAAAGTAGGAAATCAGACGTTTTTCTTATGCCAGATAAAAAATTGAAGACGTAAACTTGGAAGTGAGTACTCTGCTGAATGTGTAGATGTATCTATCAGGGAACAGTCATGAAGGTACGAGTAGTCAGAGCAGGGCAGTATGTTTTCAGCCTACCAGCTCCACTGTCAAGTAAAACTAATTGTAAGTGGACAGCAGCAGTATCATGCATGGCTTGTTCTAATATCCTGTCCGTGATGTAAGGTGATAAAGACTTTAATGTCAACAAGGGATTGCCTTTGTGTGTGACACATTTCAGAAATATCTGTTGTGCTGTAATGTACATGAACCTCTTCCAAATGGTGTTGTATGAGGTTGAACTTTGTGAAATTTCAAATATTTGATTACTTGGGACTACAAGGAAAAACAAAAGGTAAGTCGTATGTTCCAAACTGATACATTAGCAGTTAAAGTCTAGCTAGACAGGATTTTTCCAAAGTTGGAAAGTGTTTTTCAACAGAAATGAAAATGTAGGCTTGTTTCTAGCATAGGTATAAGCATGCAGTTTTGACCATGCTCACGTGAGAGGTCATTTTCTTTCTTCATCCTCCTAGGTCTTGCATGTCAGCCAGAGCTTAACCCTAGGCCTTCCCCTCTTCTTCCCCCCCCCCCGTACCGGGGATCGAACTCCGGACCTTGCTCTTGCCAGGCAAGCGCTTACGCCACTGAGCTATACCCCCAGCCCCCTCCCCTCTTCTTACTGTTAGGAAATCTCATCCATTCTGATAGCCTTGATACAGGAGAATAAATATCCCAACCTGAATGATATCAGATGAGTTCGTGTTCTCTAAAACCGAGGAATGAATTTTAGGAACAACGGAGGTGAAGAGCAGAATATATTTATTGAGAGAAAGAAAGCTTCTGTCCAAGAGAGGGACAGAAGGGGGGCCCGAGTGGGTTACCCCCGACTCTGTCTTTTCCAGGGACTTTTATAGGGAAAAACCATGAGGTGAGGCGGGTCCAAGGTAGGGGAAATGGACAAAACTATGGTCCGCCAATAAGATTACAGGTATAATTGTCCAGGTAAGACTGAGTGGACTGAGATCAAATGGGGAAACGAGTCACGTAGCAAGCAGGCATGAATGCAGAGCTGGGCTTTTCCTGTGGGGGGGTCAGGCTAGTGACTTCCTGGCTTTTTGAAGGTGGTTGTTACTTTTATCAGTTTCTGACATTTACATCCAGGGGTTATGTGGCTGCACCTGTTCAGCCCCCTTTGTCTTGAGGTTTGGCCCACAGGTGTCTTTTGTGTTGGTTCCTTCCAGGGCGCAGCCCTGTCTGACTGCCTATAATATTTTTATCTAACTCAGCTGCCTATAACAGCCTTACGTTTGCTCACAACTGCCCACAGTATCTTCACCCAGCCCTGCACTCCGGAATCCAACCTCATTTACCCATCTACTTCCTTTGTGCTCCAAGGTGGTATCTTATAGCATCTTAGATTCACCAGGTGCTAACACAGGCTTTGGTCTTCTGTGTACTCTTGGGTGAATCTTTTTCATCACAGAAAAGAGCGCCTTCACCCACTTACTTGGTCCAGGAGAATCTTGAGATCCATACCTGTCCTTTCGGTGGCCTGTGTCCTGTCCAGTCTGTTCTTGCACATGAACGTATCCAGAGTCAACCCCTGGGAGCCATCTCTGTCCACAGTCGCTGCTCATCTGGACTGTGGCAGAAATAGCCCAGTTCGCCCTGGGCTTGTGCTCTGGACTTCCCATTTTTCCCAGCTGTAAAGAACCTCTTAAACTGCACTGCATTTAGGAGGAAATGCAACATTCTTACTGCCTGCGAGGCTTTCTGTGACCTGGCCACTAGCACTTCAGCCAGCCTCTTTCCTTTCTGTTCACTAAATTCTCCATTTCTCACAACCACAGAACTTCCCTACCCTCAGTCCGTGCCATGTCCTCTCTCTGGAGTACTGCTTCTTTTTTATTTCTTATTTAGCCTTCCTTTCAGCTCAAATGCCATTTTCTCAGAGAGATCTTCCGTAATCCCTCCCCAACCTGAAATAGGTCCCCATTATTCTTTCACACAGCACATTGTTTTTTCTTCATGATGCTTAGCACAGTTTGCATCCACTCAGATGGGCGTTCGTTTGTGTAACGTAAGCTCCACGAGGGCAGAGCTGTGGCCTGCTCTGCTCACCCTGCCGTGTTCCTTGTGTGGTGCACACTACCTACCGCCAGCTTGAAATGGACGTTGGTGCTTAAGCAAAGCCTTATTGTTTAGAAGGGTATGTGGCGATGAGGGGCCTCAGGAAGTGGGGCATGGAGCACAGAGCTGGATTAAATCACATCTTCATTTGGGGTGACCTTATCTTTCTGAGTCCCCAGAGTGTAAACCTTTTGAAATCAAGTACTTTCTCTGCCTTGTTCACTGCAGTACTGCCAGTGGCCAGAAAAGGGTTTGGTAAGTAGCACATGCTTAATCTGTTCAGTGAATGAAAGGTCAAGATTTGATCCCCAGCATTGCAAAAGCAAACAAAAACAAAACAAAGAAGCTGGATGTGGCGGTGCATTCTTAAAACCCGGGATTTGGGAAGCTGAGGCAGAAGGAGCACCATGAGTTCAAGGCCAGCCTGACCTGCAAGACTCTGTCTTGAAGAACAAGCAGGGGTGGTGAGTGGTCATGAAATTGCCGTGATATAATAATAAATGACAAGTTCTTTCTCAAAACTTTATTCACACATTTTTATAATAATAATTCTATCAAATTACAGATGGGGGGCACTGAGGTAGGTACAGTAGAATAGTCTGTGACCTTTTTTGGTCTAACTCATGTTTAATACCCACTACAAACTGGCTGTTTTTAACAAATGTATTCCTCAAGTGTACTGAGGCAAAGATTGAGAAATACACGTGTAAATCTTGCCTAGAACCAGTGTCCCTAGAATAATAGCTAATAAATAGGACTATATATCAGAATATCAAGACTGTTGATGTTAGTCTGAAGTGTGCGTGAACATGTGTGTATGTGTAATTGTAGTGGTTGTATAGCGATGCTGCTGTCTCTCTCCTTGTAAGAAGTAGCAGAATATATGCTTGATCGAGTGTTCCCCTGTGTGTATTACTTTGGATTGGATTTAATTTCCGACAGTTGTTACACTCTCTCACCACCCTCCCCTTTGTATACAGGAATCAGGGCCTTGGAGATGCCAGGCAAGTGCTCCACCACTGACCTATATTCCCAGTCCAAGCTCAGGCCCTTTTTTTTAAGGGAAAAGAATAAATTTCTTACCCTCCAAAGATCATATATTCACTTCAAGCTGCTTTTCAAGAGGAATACTTACTCTCGTAGTTACTGTGGCTGGAAGAGGCTCAGCCACATTCACCTTTGTTTTATGTAGTTTACAAATTTGCGAGCTCTGCAGTCATTTTTTTGGCGGTACTGGGGATCGAACTCAGGACCCTGCGCCTGCTAGGCAGGCGCTTATTCCACTGAGCTATATCCCCAGCCCCTCTGCAGTCATTTTTGTATCAGTTAGTTGGGCGTGAAATCCATGAGGGAGAAAGGAGTGAGGGTCAGAATCGCCGCAGGATGTCACAGATCCCAGAAATAGGTGAAACGAGAATTCACCAACCAGCTGAACCACACGTTGCAGCCAGACCCTGGATTACAGAGGCGCAGCTTGAGCGACTGGAAGAGATGAGAGCGCTTCTTAAAGCCCTCTGCTGGTGTGTGATTGGAAAATGTTTACAGGCCACTTTGGTTGTTTCTGCAATTAAAATATTTAAGCAGTTTTAAGTGCCATCCTTCTGTAGGGCATATATTCTCCTAAGTTACAGATTGTGCTATGCTGCTGTGCTTTCTAAAGTATATAGCAAGTGTTCAAATTTGAATATTTTAAATGTTCACATAGAATATCATTAAGGTTTATGACTTGGCTATAAAGAAATCTACATTGCAAAATCTGAATTTATGTATCTTTGGGACATATAGGAGTATCACTGATCAGATAAATTGATTAGAGAAAAAACTACTTCTCCTAGAGCTGTATTTTGAGAGGGTGGTTAATTGAACAAACTGTTGTAGTTTGTTTAGTTACAGCATAACTCATTTCCAGGCTGCTGTCCTATATAGGTCTTCTCGCTCACCATGGAGCTCAGCGATAAACTAACCCAAGTCCTCCCCAACTAGAGGTGCCCCAACCAACACTCCTTTGGGCCTGTTACCTAACCACTTAAGTTACTTTTCTCCCCAAGTTACTTCTTTTCTTCTTTTCCTAGTAACAAACATTTTAAGAACTGCCTCCTGGGCTGGGGATATAGCTCAGTGGAATAAGCGCTTGCCTAGCAAGCGCAGGGTCCTGAGTTCGATCCCCAGTACCGCCAAAAAAAAAAAAAAAAAAAAAAAAAGAACTGCCTCCTACAGCCTCAGTTAATGAGACATTCTATTGTGTGATCTGATATTTCCAAAATACATTAATTCAATAAATCTTGACCTTTATTCTCAGTCTTTTAACAGTCCTATCAGATTACTCTGTCATATCTCTCATGCTAAACCCTAATGCATAATGTCAGATCACTTCATAAGGTTATCTGTACGGGAAAAAATGATCCATCTTTAATTCATAATATAGTGTAAGAAGAAGATAATCAGGAAATATTTCTTAGTTAGGAAACTGAAAGAAAGCACATGTCATTATGATGAACAGTTTAGTTTGATCTCCTTTTAGAGTAATTTCATGTATTTTTTGATTTACAACATAGCATCACCCCTGATTTGGAGTAGGCGGGTGCTCAAAGATATTGGTAAGTTCAGTACCTTAGAATCTATCTGTTAGTCACTTCCTGGTTGCTAGGATGAAACACTTGACACCTATAGCTGAAAAGATGAAAGGGTTATTCAGCTCACGTGTTAGAGGGTTCAGCCTGCAGGGGCTGGCTCCACGGCAGAAGTGGCGCGGCCAGAGGACATGCTGGAGGAAATTGCCCCACGTAGGGAAGCCAGGAAGCAAAGAGAAAAGGGAGGGGCCTGAGACAAGAGTCCGCCCTTCCTGGCCTCACTCCCAAAGACCTTCTTTCAACCCAGCCCCACCTTCAGAAGCTGGTGAATTAATCAAGGGGTTTGTCCACTGGTGGGCACCACGCCGTCTGACCCAAGCTCCCCCTAACAGCCAGACCTCTGAAGCCACGAGACTGGGAGCATTTTAGAACTCAGCCATGACACCATTCACAAGCAAAAATTGGTTCTTTCTTTAAAATAAGAGAGTCTTACGTTACTTAAAAAGAGGCCGTCGTGACATACCTGTACTGTGTAAAAAGACTTGTTATTCTAGATTAAGAAATTGGAAGGTAGAGGATTGTCAGAAGCCTATGACTGGTACTGGAACTTCGTACAGTCCAGACCATATCACTGACTATTTATACTTAGAATTACAATAAATGTAAAATCTATATTGAAAGAATAGTATTAAAATATCTTTGCATAAACAGTCTTACAGAAATACTCAGTGTTAATTCTTTTTTCATTTTCTTCTCTGTAATCTCTGAGATTCTAGTACTACTGAAGTGGTTTAGATTTAGGTTAATAAACCTAGAGTCATCTGTATTATTAGCTCTTAAGACACATAGATATTCCTGGTATTCTAAAATTATTTTCTTAAATCTCCAAACAATATATCTGGTCATCAGTATTTAAATAAGGCATCTTTCTTATCTTGGAAGATGTAGATAACCATATGCCCCTTGCAGTCATTATGGCATTCAGAGCCATAAAAGCAATTTCTAGTCTGCCACTACAATTACTTATTTATATGATACCATTAATCAAACGACAGAAACTAAGTAAACTTTACAATATGCATCCAATTTCTGTCCTCAGATTTTAAAAGTAATGTATGCTGAATCTCAGCTGACTCTTTACTAAGCCAGAAGATTTTCTATCTTGTGAAAGATAGAGTTGGTGACCATATGTAAATGAGATTTTCCACCAATCCGGATCACCTCTGTGAAATTCAAGAGTGTCTAAATAGCTGCACAAGATTTATTAGAGAAAAGTGCATCAATGACTGATCAGGATATTTTCAGAGAAAGGCACATTGAAAGGCAACTTAACCTTTCTATAATCAAGTTAGTGAATCACAGTATCATGTGACTTAAATGCTGAAAAGAATTTTAAATATCAAGGACCAACCCTCTCATTTTACTGATAAAACCCAGAGCTTTTTCTAAAAGCAGCGTTTGGAAAGGACCTCGATTCCTCTAAATTGCAAGGTCATTGAAGAGTGTTTAATTATTGCTTATATCCATCATGTTTATAGTGCTTGAAACACATTAAACATTCAAAATAGAGGCAATTGATGAATTAATAAATGAGTCTATGATCACACATGAGTAAAGAAATATGATCTCTTGTCTGTTGCACCGTGGGTTGTGTTACACAAACCATACTAAAGGTTGGCTTTACTTGTTTTCAAAAGCCACTCTCCTCTCCTCTCCTCCCTTCCTTCTTCCCATGGAATTTGTAATCATACATTATACATTTTACTGGCTTCTGTATATTGGATGAACTGAGAACATAAATGTCCCTAAATGCCCTTCTTGCCTAATGCCAGATGGCCAGATCTCCAGCTAGCATTACAGATGTCAGGGGAATTCGGCATCTTGAACTTTTGTGTCTTTGTAAGTATGCTGTCTTCATTCTTAGGCCAGCAGATAAATTTGTCCCCTGCCATACTACACATTTTTTTATTTTTTAAGCTATGTTTGAATTTTTTCTTCTATACCACAACTTTAAACAGTCACATCTTTGGGTGGCTTGATTTTTAGGAAGGCCTTGATCTGTTTGAGTGGAGCCACAACAATGAAAAATAGCTCATACAATTTGAAAAATAAATGATGACAGCAGTGGATTACAGTCCTTATTATGAAATAAATACCCATGAGGGCACACTGACACAGGTAAAGAACTTGAATATGTGAATAAATGGAAAACAAAGGATAGCTATTTCTTTAAGGAAAGCATGTTAGCAAACACATCCATTTACAAAATAGCATAAGAACATACAAACAATACTGAATTATGGACAAAGTGGTAGGAAATTAACAATGGTTGTGTATTACATATTGATATCTTCAAAGTGGTTTCTCGGGAAAACAGAGATATGCAGAATTGATCAAATAATTAATCGTTAACTGATCCTTTCAGTAAAGTGATAGAAGTCTGTAGTACAACTATGTTAAAGGATAGCTATTTCTTATAGTAGAATTCTAGTTGATGAATGTAGAAAGCATGATGTAAATGGAAAAACATCACAATTCGGCAAACACTACATTCATAATTGCAGACCGGAATAATCAATGGATATTAAAACCAGTGACCAAAATTTTGATGAATGACAGGATATTTATAGAAGACAAATTATCTACTCATAAGATACTTTTTCAAAGATTGAAGGAAACTAAGGACGCATGACAACTCAATGCAATGTGGGCTCCAGCCAGAACCCAGAACAAAGAAAGGATATTAATGTAATAATTGAAACTTGAATAAATTTTATAGACTGACTAATAGTATTACATCAATATTAATTTCCTGCTGTTGATAAATACCTGTATTTGGAGAAACTGAGCAAATGTTACTGGGGAATTCTTTTTTCAACCTCTTTGTGTGTGTAAACGTACCTTTTCATTCAAATTAAAACGTTCCAAACAAATTAAAAGGGCCACAACACTTTCGTATATTTGGCTCTTTATGAAAGAAGCTTAAGCAGTAGGGGCAGCTGGGGGTGGTTTATTTGCACAGGGTGGCACCATCACTACTTGGAATGATGTTCCTAGCCCTACTTTTTCTTTCAAAGTCACCTCGTTGAAGATGGTTGAGCAAAACATCGTATCCTTTGTATCCCTGCAGTGTTGAATGCAGTGTTTTGACTAGAAACGAGGTCGTGGGTTCAACCCTCACCACACGAAATGGAAATAATCACGATAATGATGGCGAGGGAGACAGGTACTTTTTACCTGACACAAGAAATGGAGCCAAGCCTTTCCGTGACTTCCCAAGGCTGCCACAGGGCCAGGTTTTCTATTACATCTTATTTTCCTCATTGTAGAAACTGATGAGCTTTATTATTCCATTCTCATGTCTACAAGGGAGACAAAGTCGTTGTTATTCCCATTTTATGGATTTAAAAGCTGAGTTTCAGGTACAGTAAGATTTCTCATAGGTAGCATTGATTATTGGATGTTGCTGTTAGAATTCAAGTCTGTGTCTTCTCACTCTTACCGCCCTTCTCATCCATGTTCCCAAAGTATAGTTATTTCTTACACTTGACCAAGATTCATTTAGAATCCACTGGTGCAGACACTGTGCTAAGTATTACAGGTACAAGAAGAGGCTGTGATATTATGGGAATCATCATCGGTGAAGCGAGGTTTGAAAGGAAAAGGTAGAAGGTGGCCCAGAGAAAGCGACTAAGAATGTTATTCCAAGCAGGGACGATGCTAGCTGAATCTTAAGGGAGGGCAGCACAGCTACTGACTTCAGACTTGGCTTTTAAGCATAGCACCGTCGTGGCTTCTTTTATTACCTCTCTGTCAGCACTGACTCCCTTCCAGCAGTGGGGGATATGGACTGTTGTTAGCAGTCTACTTCATTTCCTTCACAATAACTTTGCTCTGGGGATTGTTTTAGAAGCTAGTTACCATTGCATTTTGTTGACAAGGTTAAGTTAGTCTTGATGCCCACATATCTCTGTGGTCCTGCTGGTCGTCTCCATCTCTTCCCTCTGAGCGATGCCATGAAACAGATCTCACCAGAGGTGAAATGGTTCTGATAGGAGGGACCGAGAGACAAGGCAGGGCAGAGAGTGGGATGAGAAAAGGAACCAAGGTGCATTGTGTACACAGCAACTCCCCAACAGGAACGCAACCTTTATGTACTGCAGACATACCAAGGAAAATGAAAAGTTACAATTAAAAAAGAAAGGTCTGTTGCCAACTAGACAACTAATGCGATGGAAGTGTGTCCACCTAGCTTTGGAACTTGGAGCATCACATCCCTGTTTTGGCACCAGAGCAGGAGAAGGCTGCTCACCAGAGAATGAGTGTGTCCTCCACTTGGGCCTCTGACGTTACATCTCTGAGTTGTTGCTGTTGGCAGGAATTTCCACAGTTCTGGAAACCTGCTTCCAAATGTGTGTTCTGACTACTTCTATAACCCTTAACCTTTTAACTTGATGAATCATGTAAGTGGAGCATCTTTTCTGAACTACTTTACCCTAACTCAAGGTTACACAAGTCAGACGATCTGCATCTGCCTTCACTGGTGTCCCATGTGTTCAGACCCGTGTGAGAATGAGTTTAACATCAAGATCCATTTATCACCACAGTTCTGCAAATTGCAACGTAGGCAAGTTCATGGACAGTAAGGCAAGGTAATTACTCTTTTCTATGGTGGGTAGTTCGAGATCAACTTTGTAGCATATGGAAGGTTTAACGCGAGCACAGCAAATGTCCCGATGTGCAGTTAGAGCTCTGGTTACAGGGAAATATTTTCTGCACAGTTTGCTCTTTGGTTGTAGGAGGATCCTCTTTGACCTAACCTGGAGGGGTAGAAAACAGTGCCTCTCGCGTGGTTTACTCTGGTGTTATCCTTCGCCATGAGCCTGCTGCAAGATTAGGCATTGAACTACAAAGCTCTGAGGCTTGAAGAGCCCAAATGATGACCTGTAAGTTCAGTGACTGCAAATTCAGTTTGTAAAACCGCTAATTATTCCTGGGTTAAAAGCTTCATAGGCTCCTGTTTAATGGCTGATGCCTTCATATATTCTCTGTTAATAAAAGTAAATTTCCAGTTGTATTAGTTTCTAATTGTATCATCAAATGTGTTCATTTAAGCCGTGGTAGCCTTGCAGGTTTCACTGTGGTGGACGGAAGGCTGTAATACCTTTACTATATGACTTATGTATGTCTGTATATTATGTTATCTTTCAACCATGATTACTCATTTTACATTAGCCCTCCAACACGTGTATATGCCACTGAAGTGCTAATTTCAGAAGACATTAAAGTGATTTCTGTTGCATAAATGATAGCTTTCATTGCTGATAAAGTGTGCTTCAACACACTCAATGATGTATTTTTTCAAACTTATATTGCACTGATTACATCTGGCAGTCCCATATGGTGAAACTTAGTTACAACTTTTCCAATTAAATTACAGTTGGGAACTCACTTGTGGGGTGCAGCTCAGCAATCTACTAAATTTCTCAGTGACATTCAGAACATGAAATCATTTTGAGAGAATAAATTTGCAATACAAGTGGGAACAGAGGAGAAGGTTTTCAGTCTGTATTAATTTATTGTTCAAAATTCATTACTTGTACAATGTTGTTTTCCAAACTGATTCTAACCCAAGATGAATAACACTACCTTGGCAAGAGTCTGTGCGTAAGATTTTTCCATATGTTTAAGGAGAAATACCTGGTGTGGTACTGTGAATGCCAGGAAAAATATTCTTAAGGCAGGTTCTCCAGCACCTCTCAGCCTTGGCCTAGGCTTCGCATCTTATTTCCTGTTCCAAGGAGAAAAGGGAACCCGACAGAAAACTGACCCCGCCACCACTCCCACCCAGTGCAAAGCCCCTCCGCCCATGCAGTGTACCTTTTCTCCCATGTGTATAGATGCACTGTCTGTGCTTCCATCTGGGGCTGCTCGGCTTCTCCATCCCATCTGCTCGTGCTAGCCCTGCTGCAGTACCCTCTCCTGAGGCACCCGTCTCCCCTCCTCCAGACCCCTGTTACTAGGAAGGGAACAACCTGCCTTTGCTACCTGAAACAAACAAGCCCTGAAACCGCGGTGCTGTTCCCATTTCCATCCGGCTGCTGCCCGATTTTGCTTTCCTTTAAGACAGCTGCTTTCACTCAGTTTCTAATATTGCTTCCTCATTCTTTTCTCATTTTTCTTTTCCTTTTTTTGTACTCGGGAGCACTGAGCTACAGTACTTATTTTTAAGACAAGATCTCACTGAGTTGCTGGGGCTGGACTCAAACTTGGGATCCTTCTTCCTCAGCCTCCCGAGGAGCTGGGATTACAAACCTGCTCACTCTTCATGAGGTTCTCCCTCGCTCTCCGCCTTCTCCTTCCCATCCGTGTTGACTTCTCGGTGATCATCAGGGCCACTGACGTACCGCTTCCTCAGCCCTTGTGTTTGCACCCCAGGCCTCTGACCTCGAATGTTTTGGGCTTGCTTCCTCTTTGCAAACTTCCTCCAAATACCACCTATTTAGTGAAACCTTCCTAATCTCTGTATTTAAAATTCCACAACTCCTCAGTCTCACTCTCTTTTGCTGAAGCACCCCCTCCCTCAGGATATTTATCCCATTCTAATGTACTATATAAATTATTTTCTTAATAAGCTCCTTTGTAGGAGCTTTTGTGGGTTTGGAAGTTCAGGCAAAGTTGAAAGAAGTCTCCTTTAATAAACTGAGTGCTGCGTAACAAGAAGCAGGTAAGGGACAGGGCCCAGGCTTTTAATAGGCAGGTGTGATTGACTCATCACTCAGTATTATAAGCTGTACAGTCCTAGGAAATCTACCCAAAGTCTCTGAATCTCAGCTGATGTGCAAGTAGTAGTGCACCTGCACCTCTCACTCAGCTCTGCTGGGCCAAGAAGCTCAGTCCACACAGTCCTGAGCGAGGCAGAAGTGGTTCCTGTCCTCATGGAGCTTGCAGTCCTTGAAGTGAACAAATATTAACTAATGATCCTACAATCAGATGTAAAACCTGCAGCCCTAGACGGAAGAGTACAGTGTCTTGCTTGCAGTGAGTGCTCAGATACTTCCTCGTCCCTCACTCGCAGACCATTGCGGCCTTGCATTGGCCAGCTTTGCTAATACACATATCCTAGTTTACATGCTACCAACCTGCTTTTCATGCTCGAGCATGAAAAGTATTTAACAGTCACCGGAAATACAGGCTACCAAGGCCAATTTCTAGAATTTCTTCTTTCTCTTTCTTCCTCCCCTTCATTCTTCCTTCCTCTCTCTCTTCTTTCTTTCTCTCTTTTCTTTCATTTTCTTTCTTTCTGTCTTTCTTTTATGGGGGACTGTACTGGGGATTGAACCTAGGACCTTCACACTGAACTACATTTCCTACATTTTTAAAGTTTTATTATTTTAAATTTTAAGATGGGGTCTCACTAAATCACTACTTTGCCCAGGCTCGGCTGGAACTTGCAGTCCTCCTTCCTCAGCCTTCAGAGTTCTGGGACTGTAGGCATGTACCGCTGTGCCCAGTTTAGAACTCTGATTCGAGTTTGGAGATGTGGCTCCCAAGCTGAGTTTTAGCCACCTGGTAGGAAATGTGGGCGCGGAAACATGCACTAAGAAGTGCTGATTTAGAGAAATAATTTTATGTCTTCCTTTTCAATAATAGGTTATAAAAATATTTTAGAGCCATGTCATTCTGAATAAATTATGCTCTCCCAGAAGCCATTTAATGTAGGACTTTTGCCTCACATTAATGATATTAATGATCCATAGAAATCATGTATCTGCTACCTAATCATACTTGGTTTTAAATCTTAAAATAACTCACTCCCCTTGTGACCCCTTTTGTTGCCTGTGGCTTTATTGCTAAAAGTACTTAAGGAGTTTTTAAATGACATCGATTTTAATGGCTAAAGTGTGAGGAACTGAAAGAAGAGCTGTGGCTGAAAAGAAAATGAACCTCAGAGAGGTTCCTGCCACCGCCATGAAGGACAGCAAGCGACAGATGGTGCCGACTGCCCCAATTATTAAGCCAGGCAGACTCAAATATGAACATAAATTCACTCTCTTAATATAATTACGCTAAGTCAAAGAATTTTGACTATGGCAGATAGCCATGTTCTGCATAAGGTCGTAAACCCACGAGTGTATTCCTCAGACACAAGGTAAGTTAGATGTTACTCAATTCATACTTAGTTGAAGGTGGGAGAATCTGGCTTGTCAGGTAGAAACAAAAGCACATCGCTCACAATGTATTACTTGTTTTTAAAACTATAGTACTGTAGCTAGCTGCTCCCAAGAAGAATCGCATTTCTCCATATATTTGTTTTTAAAAAAAAAACCTGAGCCATATCCCTCTGTAACAAATACCATGCAAATCCTCCCAGAACCTGCTTGTCACTGTGTGCAACCCTGGCTGTGTGGAGCATGGAAAGATTGCTCAGAGGTGAGACTTAGTCACCACGAGGGTCAAAGGGGCGGCTCAGCCAAAAACACCCAGTTAGCAGACTCCCAGGAGTAGCCTCACAGCTGAGAAGTCTCTGGCTTTTATTTAGAATATTAGTGTAACAACAACAACAACAAAAAGCAGAAGGAAAGCAGTCTGGGCGAGGAGCTACCTCAAGGCTAGGCAGTTTTTCTTGGGGAAAGGAGAACGATGCCCAGACGCAGCCTGCCTTGTTGAAGTTTCTGTTTAACCATCCTCTCCTCACAAAGCCTGCATGTGTGCTTTGCCCCACAGTTTAACATTTACTCCTCAGCCAAGTTCCCCATGTTCCTCCCTTCTTTGTTCTATAGGATCAAGAGCACTGGGAGGAAGAGGGTGGCAGAGTGTGGGGGTGCTGGGTTCGAGGCAGGAAGCTCCCCTGGTATTGGCGTGACGCATACGCCAGCACAGGACGCAAAGGGCCTGTAGGACTGCAAGAAAAGACAGCAGAGATCATTCCACTAGCAGCGAGAACCTAAGTGCAAGGGGTGAGGCCCGAATGCCAGTTTGGGGGCTCAAACCAGTAGGTTAGATCATTAAGATGATCTAAGGTGATACTGTGAGCTTCCATTTGTGATTGATTTCATCCTTTTAAAATTCAGGGTCAAGGTCGTCATCATGAATATCTAGTGTTGGGTGCTGCGGTAATACCATGCTCATCATGGGAAATATGCTTATAGTGATCCTCAGCTTCAAGGCTCCTCTCAAGTCTGGATAGTTCTTCACTTGCTGTGAACCAACTTTTTTTTTTCAGTATTGAGGATTGAACCAAGGGCTTTTGCACTGAGCTGCTTTCCCATCCTGCCTTTTTTTAATTTGTAGGTGGGGTCTTACTGAGTTGTTCAATTACCCAGGCTGTGCTCAAACTTGTGATCCTCCTGCCACAGCCTCTCACAGTGCTGGGATTGTAGGCAGACAGCATATGCTAGGCTCAGACCAGTGTTTTTATGGTTTCTTCCTAAAGCCAATGGGATTGTCTGCAGCAGCCTTTTATTATTGTTTGCACATATAAGTCCATATTCTGGATTAGGGACTAAGACCTGCCTCATCTGAGTGAACCATCCAAACTTCAATACAAAATATGTATTTGTATGGCTGTTTATTTTTTGTCTATTTAATATCTTGGTGGTTTTATTTATTTTAATTCTTTGTTTGCATTGTAGATTCAATAAGCACCTGATAACGTGACCTTACATGTCTGAGGCAGAACCGTAGCAGTGGACACTGGCGATTAAGGGAGGCCTGCTTTTTCTGCTCTCCATTCACTTTCCTACAACTCTAGCCCAAGGGCTGTTCTCGAATATTAAGAATTTAGCCCCAATATTGCTTTTATCTGTCTGACAAGGACTACTGGTCCAGTTGAGTTTGGTCACTCTCTATAGCTTGCCTCTCTTTACCAGGTAAAAAGAAATGTTTCATTTAATACCTACTTAGAACCTATTTGGTGAAGTATCTATTCATATTATTGGCCTGTTTTGGGCAGTGTATTTCCTGGTTTTACGAATTTATAGAAGTTCTTTGTAGACTCACCCTTTGTTCTGTAAGTTAAAATTTTTCAGTTTTGTCACCTGTCATTGGACTTCACTCATCTAGTCTTTGCTGTATATATATTTTTTATTTTAGCAAACTTACATTCATTAGTTTTTTAGTTGCTCTTAGATCTTTGTCACCCTTAAGCTGTCCCCAGTTCAACCCTGAATATGAGCTGGGTGCTGCGGCACAGGTCTGTGATCCTCTGCTCCAGTGCGGAGGTGGCGTGACACTGGAGGCCTATCAGGGCAACATGGGATGTCATCTAAAATCAGGCAGGCAAACCACAAAATCACTGTGTGTATGAGTATATGTACTGTGTATATGAAATTATGTATACAAATGTGTGTGTATTTACACATTTACATTGTGTATATTTCTAAATGCTTTACATATATAGAATAATACAGTGAATACTGGCATCTTCATAATATTGCTAAAAGTAAGGCATCATTTCCCATTTATTCTAATCTTCTCTCTCAGTTGCTTCATAGTTGCTACAAATAGCATCATAGTTTGTTTAAATGAAGATCCAAATACAGTCACAGCATTGCCATGTGGCGATCTCTCAAATCTATGTTAAGCTGTTCTCTCCCTGCCTATCCTGGCTCTTTAGTCCAGAATTTTGCTGACACTGGATCACTCTTCTGTGGTTGTTCATACTTTCCAGATCTCGCTGACTCTCACCCCTGGCATTGTCTCACACACTCACCTATCTATTTTGTTAAGAATGCTACATAGGAGATCAATTATTCAATCTTTTTGTGTCTATTCTTCAGCAGCATTTTAATCTTTCTTTTGTATTAATCTTTCTTATTTCTTTTGAGTATTTCCTAGGGTTTTTAATGATTTAACCTCTGTGAAGGGCAATTTGGCAGTATTTGTAAAAATTACAAGTTTGTGTCTTTTGACCTAATAATTTAACTTCTAGGACTTTATCCTGAGCTGATAATTGCACACCTGTGAAATGATGTATTTTAGAAATTACTCATTGTGGTATTAGTTGTAATAGTAAAAGATTACATGATATAAATTCCCATTGGTAGGAAACTAATTAAAATTTACCACTTAAAAATTATGGTACATCTATAAAGTGAGATGCTGTGAAATCAATAAAAAATGAGAAATTTCTTTATGTAATGAAAGGAAATAGTCTCAGTGTATATTGTTAATAAAAAATGAGTGTGCACATCATGTGTACTAGGTTGTTACTTCCATAAGCAAAATAGTAACACATACTGTGTGTGCCTAAAATCTTTGGAAAATAACATTGCCTGGGTTCGCTGAAGGAAGCTGACTGGTAAGAGTCAGGTAGTACAGGAGAGGTGACCTTCACTATATGCCCTCTTGTACCCTTTGAATTTTGTACTCTATGAATGTTTTACCTTTTTAACTTTTTTAGGTAAAAATGTCAGAACTGTAGTGTGAATTAAATGATAGGTTAGGATTCCAACTAATATGTGTTGTGTTTAAAACCTGCTGAAGCATTGTTTGGCGTAAGTAGGATCAATGTTAGAGGATGAAGTTTCATTCAAACATTAAAGGTACCTTATCGGCAAGTAAGCCAGTCTCACATGGAGATGAACAGCTGTGTGTGTGTGTGTGTTTGCACATAGAATTGAGCAGTTGGTCCTGACAGAGAATTCATATACGAAATTAGAGCAAGTAGACGCTGTCCTGTAAACCCAGCGCATGGCGGCCACATGACATAGTAAAACAGCATAAAGTTTGAAGCATTCAGACAAAAATTCAGGTCCCCTCATCTTACTAGGTTTCAGTTTCTTCATCTACAAAAAAGAGGGAGCTAACCTGGCTATAGGCTTGTTAATCACAATTAACAATGATTCGCATTGTATCTTGATGCTTGGTCCACTGCATTATTTGAACCCTAGAATTTCATGAATCGGTTGGTCCCTGGAGGGAAAATTCAGAGCAAAGGATGTATTTTTCAGGAAGCACTTCTTTTTGCATTTTGGAACTTTGATATTCCTAGAATTTTATCAGCAATTCCCAAGATACTCTAGGTTCTAGCCATTCCTATGAAGGCTCTATAGGCAAACAGGGGAGGACATAGGACAGCACAGTGCACGTGTCTGGCACATGTGTTCAGCTGAGCTTTATCTCCTATTGGGATTATAACACTGGTTTTAAATCTGGTGGCCTATTACAAAAAATGTAAAATGTAAAAATATATGCTGCTTATGGTGACCAGCATATGGTCATTCTCTCCAGGACCAATTATTTGTATTTTTTAAAAAAGGTTAAGTTAGAAGAACAATCTCATTTTGTTCTAATTTACTTATAGCCAAGTCCCATCTACAGTCTAAACTCTGGTTAGAACCCTGGGGTCATTAAAATTTTCTCTGAAATTTCTTTGACATAAGTAACTTTAACTTTCAGCAATGCTTAAGATGTGTAAGAAGCAAACCAAAAATTGAAAGCCAAGGGCCTGACATCCTTCCTGCATCTCACCAGACTCTCCTCAGACTGTGCTGTGGCTAACAGAGGCAGAGCGGTGTGTCCTGACAGTGGGGCAGGGGAGTGCGTGCTGGGTGTTGACAGTCAGATCCAAAAACTGTTCCTCCACTCCACCTACTCAGTGATGGGGAAAGCTTTGTTATGTGAGGAGCTTGATGAGGACAGCTTCCTGCCAGTGAGGATGGTTAAAGCTGAATTTGATTCAGAGGAAAATGATGAAATCTACTTCTCCGCCATCTCTGAAAATTGCAGTACTACCTTGAACACCAGAGGTGCAGTACTGCACGTCCTTCCCCTTCTGCCCGTCATTACTGCTGGCCGCGTTGACACACCCTTCCACATGTTTCCTGAGGCTGTAACTGTACCGTGGATGCTGTTCTGAAAATTGCTGGGAAAGGTAGCCAGGATAGCTTCACGGTGCCTTTATATCACTCGGTGTTGTACGTGTTTGCCCACACTCAGTGATTAAAATTGCAAGTTACCTCTTTAGTCATTCACAATAATGAACAGGACCAGGATAGCAGGGTATTTTAGAAATTCCCCCTTACAACATTTATAAGTAGTTACCAGGCAGAGTTACCAGGCACTAACATTACTCTAATCAATGTCAGGGACATCCTTATTTTAAATTTATGAGTGCTTTAAAAACAAAGCAATAAAATTATCTTTGACACATTCTTATTTTCACTTTCACCGGTCTGTAGTTCTAAGAAATGTTTAAAAGGCATGTAACTTAATTTACCCAGGTTAAATAAGTGTGAGTCGGGAGCATTTTTGTGATTAGGAAAAAAAACAGGCCTGGCACAGTGACACTCACCCATAACCCAGCACTTGGGAGGCTGAGTCAGGAGTATTGCTGCTTGTTGAAGGCCAGCTGGAGCTACATAATTAGACCTTGTCCCAAAAAGCAAAAAAAAAAAAAAAAAAAAAAAAATCTCCCAAAAAAAAAAAAAAAAAAAAAAAAAAAAAAATCTCCCAAACAACAAGAACAACAAAAAAACCATAATGCTTCTAGTTATCTGTTTGAAATAAATCAGACCCACATGTGTAAACATCGTATCGTCTCCCTAGTGTAAAAACCTGAAAGAGTAAATAGAACCTAAACGTACAATAGATATTGTGAAAGAGAACGAAATTGCTCAAAAGGAAGGAACACCTGGGATAAAGGAAAGTAGAAAAGAAAGAAAGAAGGAAGGGAAAAAAAATATATATATGTATACAAGATAACTAAGATAATTGTACTACTGCTTTCTATTGGTTTATTAAAATGAACAGTTAATGCTTTTTTTCTCTTTGACCAATTTTACATGCTTATATCTGTTAATCTGAGCAACTGCTTTGAAGACAACTATGCAATATAACAACCATTGTTGAATTCCTATCATCTTGCTTTTTTAAATTATTTTCTCAAAGGTTTTTTATTGCTTTTAATTAATTTTTATTCACTTTAAAACAAAAAAGAAAAAACTTAATTTAGGTTTATATTCTCTATCAATTAGAGAATTATTTCCATCAGTTCCCAATATGTTTAGTGCAAGATGACAGAGATCTTAAAGAAAATCATAGTAAAGATATTTTTCCTGATTTCTAAGTTAATGTGAATTTCTTCAAACATCAAAAAAGTAGTGTGGAATATAAAGCTGCAAAATAGTATATGAAAGTTCTAATCTGCAGCTGGACATACAACAAATGCTCAGAAAGTAATAGATTGAAGTTTATGAAATTGCCAATAATTGACCACTTGGACATAAAGATGTTAATTTCATAAAGTTAAAACTAATATTAATATTCTTCTGTCCTTTCTTAGTGTCAGAATTGCATTAGTCTAAACTATTGTACTGAAAGGTCATTCAGATCCTAGCAATATTATGGTAGCCAAGATAACCAAGTAACTTTGTGTGAACTCCAAGCCTGGAGCAAAGAGAACATATTTCATCTCAGAGGAGGTTAGGAGGCACTTAAACCTTCCTGCAGTATCCTTTAGTACAAGGTCACAGGCTGCAGCTAAAAGAGCAACATCATAACAACAGAGGCTAACACTACAGTGGGGTATAGTGAAAGGTTGCAGAAAACTCTAAGGAGCAGAGAAAAGAAACACTGTAAGCACTCTATAAATATGCTCTCTGTTTTATTTTGTTTTGCTTTATTTTTTGAGACAGGACGTCACTATGCAATCTGGGCTAACTTAGCACTCTCTACCTGGCTGAAGCTGGTGTTGAACTTGCAACAATCCTCCTATCCTCCTGGCTCAGTCTCTTGAATGCTAGGATTATAGCCACGTACCACCACGCCCAGTTTGTAAAGAGAATCTGACATAATTTGATCTGGATACTTTGGCATGTGTGTCCAGCAGCCCCATGCACTGCTTTCCTTTATTGAGTTACCATTGTATCACAATAGTGTTTGCAATTTAGAATGTGCAGCAAAAGACAAGTTTAAAAGTGAATGTAAATACTATGAAAGTCTGTGTGATAATATTTTAGGTACTAAATAACTTACCTGAAAGTTTTACATCCTTCTATGGCTCTTCAGGATACATTCAAGTATAACTTTTATCTCTGGAATAATCGAATAAGAGCCAGGTTCTGAATCTCTCCATTAGCAAAATAATCAAGAAGTAACTTAATATCTGAATATTTTTTGATTTTCATAGACAAAACCAACTGCTTAAAACTTTGTTATAGATGCAACATTTCAATAATGAGAGAAGCAATCCTAATGTTAAAATACCTGACTGAAAAATTAATTGTGTTTTTGAGCAGAGTGTATTTAACCCAGAAAAAATGCCATTCAGGCAGGTCATTTGTATACTCCTGTTTACTTCTCTGTCCTCAGCACTTGGCACAGGGCCTGGCACACAGGTGGCAGGGATTAGTGTTTGCGGGACTGGAGTGAATGGAATTTTAGGAATCATGTTCAGATGTGAATATTTCTTTGCTTCAACACACATCCTTTGTGTAGAAGAATTGTGCAGTAAAAATGACTCAGTTTCTTGCCACTGAAGTGAGGGACCAAATGAAGTATCCGGAGTGAACGTCTACAGTCTTGTCTGGGACAGAGAGCAAATATCCATGAATGGGTAGGTTAGTGCCTGGCGTAGCTCCAGGGTGGTCTTGGATGACATGTGACTCTGGCAGTCATTTTCCACCCATCTCTTTGAAGCCACTTGCTGAATTTTTGTCTTCGGGCTTGTGTGTCACTTGTTTTCTTCTCTTGACACAAATCCAAAGGAAGTCATTCACTGGCAAATGCAAATTCTCACCAGTTGTACCGAGAAAATCACTCATCACCATTGTATGGAAAACCCAAATTGCATTTCCAGGAGAGCTCAAGGCCCCCAGTGCACTGGAGTTTGTTTGATGATGAGTTCCTTTTTTCAGTTGTAATCACCTGCCCTAATCAAAAGACTTTACAATTCAAACTGCAGCCTTTTTATCATTGGAGAGGAAGATATTTTGAAATAAAAAAAAACTCTTTTGTATAGAAACATGGTTTTTGGAGTTCATATTACTGATTTTTCTGTGTGTTTGTTTTAAATACTCGTATTGGGGCTATTTGCTCAAGAACCAATGTTACAAAAGTTGATCTGTTCGGCTTACTTTCAGCTCTGTATTGTCTAATGCAACATGTGACTAAATTAATCAAATTTAAATAAAATTGAAAATTTAGCTCTTCAGTTCATTAGCCACACTGAGGAACCCAGCAGCCACAGGGGCAATGTCTACCTCACTGGACAAATACATATATCTAACAGTTCTGTCATTGCAGAAAATTCCACTGGAAAACACTGATAAAGACTTCCTCCCTGACCACACTTGAGCCAGGCTCCTGCGAGGCCTGCTCCCAGCTGGGCCTGGCCTTGGCCTCTGTCCTGGGTCTGGGCAGCCCAAATGAAGCTCGCTTAGTCAGCTGAGCGCTGGCCTTCTGCCCTGGGTATCTCATCAGATCCCTCATCCAACATCTTAGATAAATTAGTATCCTGGCCTTTCTTCGACAAAAATCTTTCAAGTAAGTTTAGTCAGAGTCTCTTTTACTGCTCAAGTCTCCTCTCAGTAGTTTTCCGCCTATGGATGCTCACGCTGCCCCTTGGCTGGACATTCCCACTTGTTCTTGCGTTTGAAGTATGTCTGGCCTCCCCACTGTGCTCCATGTTCCTTGAGAAGTCCTTCTTACCACCTTTAACAAGTGCCATGAATATTTTTCTTTAACAAAATTGCTATAACTTCTTAAAATATAAAGCTATTCTAGCGTTTAATTTCAAACATTTTTATGGCCTAATATGGCAAAAGTATCACCAGACATTTATGTATTAAATGCGTATTTTTTTATTTTGAAAAGAATGAAAACAAAATAACAAAAACATAAACAAAACAACATATAAACAACAATACACAATTTCAAAACAAGGTGATAGGAAATTAACAATGCTGTTGTCTTATGTATTGTTATGTTCAAAGTGGTTACTCCTGTAACCAGATCTAGGCATGTAAGATTGATCAAATAATTAAATATTAACTGTTCTCAACATGTATTTCTTGATCTGAAATAATTTTCAAATAAGTTATTGTAGCATGCTACTAGATGAGTGATATTGTCACCCAGAGAGGCTCCTGGAAAAGCTGAAAGCTTCTTGGACGTCTAAGGCAGTGCCAAAGAAAGGGAGTCATCTCTTTTAATTCACAGCACAGCTTCGGTCTGATTAGCCTTCTCTTGCTCCTGAAGAATTCAGACTTAAGATAGTAATCATATAACACATCACTTTAGGTATTGTGGGAGGTTTGGGTATCCATATTCTCTTGGACTATGTTATAGATAATATGTAGTTTTTAACTGAAGATGCCCGGTCCTCATCTGGTTCATTCCTTCCATAGTTGTTTTTTAAAATAAATTAAATCTTTGTAGGTTACTCTTCCCATGGAATTGCCCTTTTGATTTACATGGCATTTTCCCAAGTTGGCCTGGTTTGATGGATATCTGAGGAGCTTTCCATTTGGCCTGATGCCACAGGGAAAAGAAGAACATAAGCTTGTATCTTGTTGAAAACTGCGAAGTTAAGAGTGTGTGGGAATGGCCACACTGTGCTGGCTGTTTGGAGAGACAGGAAAATAATGAAGAGGGAAATAAGAGAGGTCGAAGAAGAGCCAGATGATTGGTGGTAAAAACAGTCTTCATTAAAAAAGGAGCTGATGGGGAATGCAGGCAGTTTAAAGGACTGCTGAATAATTTTAGAGAAGAGGAATGGTACCCAGGAATAGAAATTAGCTTCTAAGGGGCTCGCTGGAGTCTGAACGGGCCTGAGAGACCCGTACCGTCTTACGGTACGGTGTGGTTCCAGGTGTGGCCCCATCCCTCCGACTTCCTTCTGAGACAGATGTCCGCTTTCCTGGAAGACGTGAAGGCAGCTGTGGCTCTATTTGTCCCGTCTTAAGGCACATAAGGGATATCAGAGCAAAACCTCCCAGCATCTGATGCTCGACCGGGACCTTTGATTTGAAATGGTCAGCAGAGTAGAGGGTCATCATTTGGGGCATTATTTTCCGAGCCCCGGTGGTGTCAACTTTTATGACAGAACTAAACCTCTTCTTAGTTTCCTCATCTCTTTGGTTCTGAGCCACTGGTCTGAACGACATCTTAACTGAACCACAGCTTTTCTTGAGACAAAGAAAATTTAAAGAGGAAAACTGTTCATTTCTGTGAAACCTGTGAAGTACATTTATTCATACCGCAGCATATTATCCTTTCAGCTTGCAGAAATTTAAATCTAAACCTTCTGAACATTTGTCTGGGTCACTTTTGGCCACTACTTGTCACACATCCATCGTAATGAATTTTCCAACTGAAACCTCTGAGCACTTCCGTGATTGAGGTACTCTTAGCGCGTTTTTAGGAATATGGGGATATTCTCTACATTGCCACTCCTTTATTTGGATATTCTACCCTCACATTCGTACCCTCCACACACCTGGACTTCATTATGTGCCTAAGATGGTATAAGTAATTTTAAAAGCTATTAGCCAAAAAAAAAAAAAAAAAAACAAAGAAAATGTTTTCAAGTGCAGAGTCCTGAGTTCAATCCCCAGTACCGCCAAAAAAAAAAAAAACAAACAAAAAATAAAAGCTATTAGCCAGCATTTGATAGCACCTGAGCCCCCGTCCTCGGCAGGGCACACGCGGATCGTTCACCTTCGCAGCCTTTGAAGCACTGTGGCTCGTTCTGGGATGTTAGACAAGCTCTCCTGCTTTTAGCTTTTAACTTTAGCGCTGCTTGGTACCCAGCCGACATCTGTGTTGCTTTACGGAGAAAGGCTTCTTTGTGTGCACATAGTTATCGATTTGCATGTGCTTCTATCCTCGCGCCTTTTGTGAAGCATTTGGTTGTTTTTTTGTAACAAGAAAATCAATAGGTTCATTTTTTGAGTGAATATTGACATTACTTAACAGTGCCCTTCCTGTCCTGCGCACAAACGTCCTATCAAGGGCAAGTCCAGCTCCAAGTATAAGGAGATTCAGCTATGACGGCAGCAGCAGCAGAAATAAGTCAGTGGAGGAAGCAAAGCTTAGTGAGTAACCGAGAACACACTCGCCCAGAGGCCTGACACAGAAGTGACAGCTGCGTCACACCTTCCCTCTCTGCCCGGGAACTAGCTGGTTTCTTTGGACACTGATTATTAAATCTATCTCACCTTCAGAAACACTGAAATTAAAGGAGACGAGGAACATCCTGCATGTGACAAACAGGAAATCTGCTAAATTACAGATTGCTAAAGTACAGATTTTTTTCACATGACGGGGATTTTTGCTTCTTGACAGATTTCCCAGCTTCATTGCTATGTATCTAACTTTAGCCTATCTCATAGAAAAGTAGGAAAAAAGGTCTGGAGGCTTCAACCTGTACAAAAATTTAACAACTACCGAAGTACCAGCCAAAGTTAAAACAGTAACTTCTAAGAAGTATTCTAAACACTTACAATAAAATTTTCCACCAGTGTATGGCAAAATGATGAAAGGCAGCACAACTTCACGGATTCAAATGTGTCTACTGTAGAGGACTTTCGTGTTCTTATTTTGGTGTATTCATGCATATATATTCATATATATTCGTTCATTGGCATCGTTTTAGCAGTTTTCTTCTGCTTTTCAACATATCTGAAAGATTAAAAAAATTTTTAGCAGCCCTGTATTGGTTCGTTCAATTAAAAGAATGAAAGTCCTTTGCATGCAAAAGTCTGAGAATTAACAGGCTGGAGGAATTCTAGAACAGTGTCCCTTGTGTTAGATGCTTCTCCTTAGTTATTTCCTATGCTTTTTTTTTTTTTTTAGGAGACAAACATCCATCAGCTATTTTTTCTCTGTGGTTAAGGAGGACCTCCCTTTGTTTCTCAATTTACAATTATAAAATCATTTTAAAATTTTAACTAATGGGATTATTGAAACAATAAGATGTATTTATGAATACTTGATCTCCCTATAAGTAGCATAAATTATCAGAAAGCTTTAAAATACCTTTTAAAAAATAATACTGGTTTTAGTCTTATAATTCCTCATACCTCAATTATAAGTTGATTCAGTTTCCTGCCCTATTTTAATGAGGTGTTTTCTAAGGTAGCATACACATCCACATGTGCACGCAACTCCTTGCCATCCATAGCAAGGAGGAAATATTCAAAAATTAATAGTTTATTCATAACTCAGTTACTCTACCTTTTCTACCATGGCAGCATTATCTACTACTATTCTGGTACTGCATCCTCTCATGTTTTTTACCTACAAACATTATATTCAGTTGCCTGATAATAATAAATCTTTAAAGTAATGCTGCACGTGGGAGTAACGCTTTGGGGAATGTATTGATCATTGTGGCTTGTGGTGAGCCTGTGCCTTTTGGAGACAATATTGAGACAGTACTGATTGGATGCCACCTTTTTTGGTTGTTCAAGGTGTTGCACTTGTTAACGCATCACACGCCCAGGCATTGCACTGAGCCGGCAAGGGGGAGAGAACCACTTTGTTGGACAAGTGGCCTCAGCCTCACTGAGGAAACACTTCATCAAAGGGAAGAGAAAATGGAAATGAGCAACTTCTAGGCTCAGATTGAACTAACCGAGAAAGTATAAAAGCTGTAGCTTCCCTCGCTGTTCACTCCAATGCTGTACTGTGTGCCTTTCCTTCGTGCTGTATTAATTTGAAAATGTGGACTGGGCACCTGTTACGTGTATCATGCTGTGTCCCAGTCCGACTGGCCTGAGATGTACAAAGAGTCGCCTTCCCATTTGCACCCTCAAACCCTCAGGCAAGGGGGATACACGCACAAAACTGTCTGCCCTGAAGCTCCAGCGAGCACGATGGGCAGGCAGAGATCAAAATGAACCAACACTTCAGAGAAGGAATTTTTCTTTAACTGCAGAATTGGAGATATTTATGAAGTCTTTCATAACTGAAGAACTGAAGATATTCATGAAGTGGAACACAATATTAAGGAATAGTTAGGATCTGAAATTCTGGAACTGAGAGGGGGTGATTCTAAAACAAATACGTCAGCAACATGAGAGGGAAAGTCTGTCTATGTGTTGCAAATCTGATTAGAGTTGTAGGATTTGTAGGAGGGCAATGAGTAGAAAGTTTTGCTCAATCACAATGCAAATGAAGGATTATGTTCCAGGCTAGAGATATGGGGCTTCGATCCACAGGGCTGAGTAACGTAGTAACATACTGGAGTAACCTAGCCACGCGGTGTGTGAAGGCAGTTGGCCTGGAGGCTGTTTATAAGCTACTGAAGAAGGCACCAACCAAGGATTCAGACAGTGTTTTGGAGCCATGAGGGTGGCCCTTGAATGGTATTGAACTACTGCTGTGGCCGTGGGACTACCACAGGAGCGGTGCTGGGGTGCAGCGTGGAGTGAGTGTGGCCAGTTCACTGAACCCGAGGGACAGGAGACTGAGAAGAGCCAGAGACCAATATTGTCAGCAATAAGAAAGGGGCTTCCTGTGTCAGCCACCTCGCATTCAGAGCGCCCCAGGAACTGGAGTGTAGGTGCTTGAGGAACGGTTAATGATGTAGGTCAGAGCCAAAGGTAAACATGTCAGAGTTTTACTTTTGTTAAACTTTGAAGAAGGGTAATAGTTTTCACCTCTTTGTTTTGAGAGTTCACCACCAGGCGTGGGGAGTATTTACAGAAAAGAGAGCAGGGCCAAGACTAGATCCATGGAGAACATTGACATTTAGAAGGTATAAAAAAGAGGAGAACTTCTGCCTCCCGCCAAAGAACGACCTCAAACATGTAGAAGTTGTCAGAAGCAGCTGCACGGCAAATGCCCTGCAAATGGGCAAAGAGGGTGGCATCAGAAAAGCTGGACTGGGCCAGCAGAGGCAGGTTTACCTGAAAATGGAAATTTTTGCCTTCAGAAGGAGAAAAGCTCTGAATGTGGCTGAACATGTTTGTTTCCAGAGGAGAATCTGTAAAGTTTCTTTGAATCTGTAAAGTTTCCTTGGAAGGACTTCTGCTGTTATTCACAGCCTCAGGCTCCTAATTTCCTAGCTGGACAGGCAGTCAGCAACCTGCTGTTGACTCAGCACCTTGTAAGAGTCCCCGCCCACAAACACAGAGGATGCGGTTTCAGGAACCCTACAGGAACCCAGAGCTGTCTTAGTGGTTTTGTTATCTCTATTTTCACCAGAAAAGAAGTCCTGTGAAATTGTGGGTTCCATTCCTGAAACACTGCCTTTCTGCCTCTGGACCCACCGAAAACCTATTGCTCCCAGTCTGAGGGCAGTGAGCGCCCCGCCTGAAGGTAACACTCTGTTGTCTGTGGGCGTTCTTTTTCTGAAGGGTTGATTTACTCTCTTTCTGATTCTTAAATGATTCCTTTTCTTAAACAGATACGAACTACTGTAACAGTTTATATACTTCTGCACAATGGTGTGAGTTCTTCTAGGATAAGAGCCTTTTCTTACATATTTTTATGTTTTCATGGTACCATACCATCATGGTGGAATGAACAGATAATGGTACCATATTAGATGGCCAACAGGAATGATAAAAGTGCTTGCTTTGACTTTATGACTTTTTATTTAGGTTGGAAAATATACATACTTAGGAAACATTGTTTTTCTCCTAATAATGCCCACTATTATAAAGCTTGTAAGTTAAAATAAGTAGTTCGCACATAATTTCCTAATTTCCATCTTCTTTAATAGTTCGGCATAGTAAGGATTAATGCAGCATTTTCATTTCACATGTGGGAAAGTTAAGTTTGGGAGAACTCATGTGGCTTCTGGAAAACAGGCCCTGC
The DNA here is from genome assembly GCA_004027595.1 of Dinomys branickii. Taxonomy (NCBI): domain Eukaryota; kingdom Metazoa; phylum Chordata; class Mammalia; order Rodentia; family Dinomyidae; genus Dinomys; species Dinomys branickii. Next base: position 174,075 of record PVLD010001664.1, read on the forward strand.
TACCAGATACGAGACTGAACCCAGGTCTCGTTCTTCAAGGCTCATAACCTCCTACTTATCCAAAGGCTGGAGAAGCAGCTCCCTTTACTGCTAAGGGTGACTCGAGCTATAGCCCTGCTCTAGCGCTTCTAAACAACTGAGCAAAACCCAAGACTGTATTTGCACTTACAAAGTGTGGAGGATAAGAGTTTGTACTTATAACGTGGTGAAAAAGTCTAATAAGGTAACCTTTTTTATTTTATTTTATTTTATTTTACTTTTTGTCTTTTTGAGATAGGGTCTTGCCATGCATCTAAGGCTAAGCTCATTTTGTAGCCCAGGCTGGTCTCGAACTCGCAATGATCCTCCTACCTCAGCCTCCCAAGTGCTAGGATTACAGGCGTGTGCTACCATGCCCAGCAAGATAACCTTTATAAGTACACAAAAAGTTAGCTACTATTATCTCTTGAAACATTTATTTGTAAATGAAAATAAATTTATTTGGGATGTATTGATTGGCAATAGATTAGGTTTTTCCATGAATAAGATATTTTTATTAGCCTGAAATTTGATACTTGTGTTAAATGCAGTGGTTTCAAAGTAGATGTACTTCTGACTGGCAGATATAAGTATTATACCGTGGGTTTAACTTCCTCTACCAGAGCAATGAGGCTCAGGGTGGTCTTTACAGGGTAGAGTTAAGATGGTGTATTAAACGTCTGATACAGTGTACCCTGATTGTACCCTAGACCAGACTGCTCAATAGATCGAGGGAAATATCTCTTTCTTATTCTCCATGATTGCCCCTCTGCTCCTTACTTTTCATGGCATTAGAAATCACAGGCCTGATTTGGAACTTCTGGCTCAGTGGGTATTGCATATCCCCTGCTCCTCAGTTAAATGTATGTGCACCATGATCTGATTAATAGAGATCATTAGGGCTCAACCCTAATTAAAATACAGTTTTTAAGTGTGTTTGCTCAATACCGTTTTATGTATTATTTTAATGATGAACTTAAAAATGATAAAATAATAAGTTGCTCAATTGTTTGCATGAACGGTCTGGCTTCCTAGATGCCTGCACTGACACAGGGGGAGAGTACAGAGAGAAGAGGACATCCTGTGCAATGGGTACAAGTCAGGCTGTTTGTGGGTGGACAGGAGCTTCTGGAATACCGGCATGCCAGGAAACGTAAATGCCAGTCAAAGACATCTGGGCACTAACGTTGCTTTCTTTTACCAAAACAATGTGTTCTCAATGTGATTCTAGAATGAGACAAATCTGATAGTTAAACATATTAAATGGAATCCACAATTTGTTGGTGTAAGCTCAATGGAAACATAAGCCTGCGTGTTAAAGGACAGTGTTGTATCAACAACTCAGCTTCATTCTCAACGTTGGCAGGAGGCTCTGCCTGCTGGAAAGTGTGGCTGAGAACAGCACCTGCACAGGGAACCCCCTCATGAGGAATGGGCCGGGGTGGACTGGTCCTGCTCCTCTGCTGGGTTGCCACTTCCTGAGAGCTCTGCAGCCGGGGCTGAGCAAACTGGGACGGAGGGCAAGTGTGTGTCTGACCTTGTTCCACCAATTGGTAACCCAGCTACGCAGCATATTAATTTTTTTAAATGTAGTAAATGAGTAAATCAGTGTTTCAAGTGGCTAACTTCAGTAGCTCATCTTAAGTCCTGGAAGCAGCTTCTGGCTTTCACTGTAATTATTCTAGACCTATGTAATTTAGGGGAAGCAGGGTAAGTGAGTTCAAACTCATGATCAAAATATATGGGATGAGATTATGAAAAGGAATTAATTATCTTTCCCAAATATAACAGAATCACTTGTGTATGTGTCTGTACATCCCTGTACATCCTCTTAACTTCATGAAGTTTAGAAACAACTCTTATGCCCGGGATAATCCTCAGACACACAACCCTGCACGCGCACGTGCGTGTGCAAACACAACACACACACACACACACACACACACACACACACACACACACACGGGCTTTCCAGCGTAAACTCTAAGGGGGCGTTTGTTATTGCAATATTAATATTATGTGTGTGTTAAAAAGTATTTCTTTACCAAGTAATAATTCCTTGTATTTTTCCTTTTGGTATTTCTCTGAGAAAATTAATATGTAAATTTTTGTTTTCTAAGCTTGAACCTATCCCAATATGGCTTTCCTTGGATTATGCTCTTTGCTGGTTCTGCAAAGCGTGGCGTCAGGGACCACATTCCCTGATAGGAGCACTGCGGAGGTGTCAGTGAATATGTACAACCATCTTCGCGCCTCCGGGGAAGACGGAAATATTCTCTTCTCTCCGCTGAGCATTGCGCTTGCGATGGGAATGGCGGAGCTTGGGGCTCAGGGCTCTACGCTGAAAGAAATCCGCCTTGTGATGGGATATGACGCCTTGAACAATGGCAAGTGTGCTCTGGGTTGACGTCCCCGCCGGCTGGCCTTTACATTTGAGCTGAGTTATCTTGTCATGTGTTGCTGGCCGTGATATTTACACAAAGTAAGAAGTGCGATACCGAGGTGGTGTGGCTGGAAGGGTGAGAAGGTTAGAAAGGCGTTAATTCCTGCCTCCATCTGTGGCTGATCTAAAAATTACATTTCAAAATTATTATCATTTAAATAAATTTCACTGTTATAAAAATAAATGATTCTGAAGTATCCAGTCTATAGGGGAAATGCTTGTATTATTCAGTTGTCGCACAAATAACACGAAACATTACAACTATGATTATTTGTGTGAAGGAAGAAACACAGTTCTCTAAGACTATAAGATGTATTTTGCTTAAAATCAACTGTATCCCCTTTTTAACATAGCAGGGAAGAATTTTTTGAAATGTATTATTATTATTATAAATGTATGAGGGAAAATTTCTACCTAAATGGTATTTTATAATCATTTTAATATCATGTATGATTTATATTTTAATGCTTCTAATGTGCATATAAATTAACTTATTAGAAAATTAAGGAGTACAACAACTTACAATGAGTTTTCTAGTTATAATATTTAAAAAGTCTAGCAATAGTAAGGTTTAAAGGAAGAAATATCTTGAATTTCTTCTTCTTTTAAGAAAATCAAGTTCAGGCTAGCCTAGACCTCAATATGTAGCACAGGTTGGCCTCAAAGTCACTGTGATCCTCATGCCTCAGCTTTTCAAGTGTTAGGCTTACAAGGTGTGCACAACGATTCCCAACTAACATGAATTTATATAGACAATTAAATAGAATTTTCCCTGATAATTATAAAATAAGACTGATTTAAAGAAAGTGACCCAAGTGCTTTGAAAGAAAATCGCTGACAAAATTTCTGGTTTGCAGAGTCTAGCAATATAGTAATGAAATGAAAAATAGTATTAGTTGAAAATGTTAAGCTACACAGGTTTATTGAAACATCTGGAAATAATACAAGCACTGGAACAATCTTACCAAAGCACTGTGAGGAATAAGCCTGCCTCTCCTTGGGGCCGTGTTCTCCTTTCCTCCCTTCCTGAGTTGTAGTGCTTGTTTCCTCTTCTTGACCTTTCACCATGGTTGTCCCATGAATAACCTTGTCCTTTGTCATCTTGCAGGTGAAGAATTTTCCCTCTTGAAGGATTTTTCTAATATGGTAGCTGCTGAAGAGAGCCAGTATGAGATGAAAATCGCCAATTCCCTCTTTGTACAAAATGGATTTCATGTCAATGAGGAATTTTTGAAAATGATGAAAAAGTACTTTAATGCAGAAGTAAATCATGTGGACTTCATTCAGAATGTAGCTGTGGCCAACTACATCAATAAATGGGTGGAAAATAACACAAATAGTATGTTATTTTTTCTCTAATAGATTAGTTTAACCATCTTTTATTATTGAAAGTATTTGTCCCCTCAGTCCTTTGCATTTTGAATGGTCAATAGCATTGAGTTGGAGTCTGACAGTAATTCTCTGTAGATTACAGTCCATTTCAGAAACATTGTTTATGGGGCTGGGGACATAGCTCAGTGGAATAAGCGCCTGCCTAGCAAGAGCAGGGTCCTGAGTTCGATCTCCAGTACCGCCAAAAAAAAAAAAAAAGAAAAGAAACATTGTTTATGAATGAACTTTTGATGAAGAAGTGAGTTCTTTTAATATATGAAGAATTTGGCACTTATCACCAGAACTCTGTGCTCCGACTGATACATTTCCTTCATGGAGCAGTGTTAACTATTGTGTGTAATTGTGCTTGAGCTGACTAGTGAATAAATTCATTAGATAGGATGGCATTTGGTGATTCTTTTAACAATACTATTAACATAGAACTAGAGAGATATAATCAGAATTTAAAGATACTTGTTAGCTTTAGATCTCCAAAACTACATTGGCAATAAAAATTGAAAAAGATTATTTTTAAAAAAGCAGCCCATTTTAAGCCCAAATGCAAAGGATTTGTTAAACTAAGGGTCCCCTTACCTTACTTGGGCATAGTGACACATGTCCCTAACCCCAGTACACTGGGCAGCTGAGGCAGAAGTATCACACTCTTGAGCCCAGCCCAGACAATTTAGCAATTTAGAAAGACCATATCTCAAAAAGAAAAGAAAAACAAAAAACAGCTTGTGCTGTTGCTCAGTGCGAAGGCCCTGGGTTCCATCCCCAGGGTTGAAATCCCTACAAAAAATGGAATTATATCAAATTTTACTTCTAATTAATATTTTAAACTTTAAGATCTGTAGATGTTCCACATTTTACTTTTTAAGTTTTGTTTGTTTGTTTGATACAGTCTCACTGTGTAGCTCACGCTGGCCTTGAGCTCACTGTGGGGCCCGGACTGGTGAAGCAGCCCTCCCACCTCAGCCTCCCAGAGTGCTGTGATGACGGGATGGGCCATCATGGCCGGCCACGGTGCTCCACATTTTAGGGTTGTATCTTCCAGTTTTATCTGAGTAATAATTGATATTAGAATCTAAACCATAAGATAAGATAAAGGCAAAGAAAGTACTATTGCTGTACATTAAATTTTAATGTCAAAACTCCCAAATAAATGTCAATTTAAAATTTTGTTAGAACAAGAAAAACTAAACCTAATCAATTTACCCTTAATCTGATAATTCACAAAATACTGAGGCATTTATTTTAAGAAGTGCTCTAATAAAATACAGAGAATACAGAGCATATTTTGGTCCTATGTTTTCCAAGATTAAAAGATTAAATTGTAGCACAAAGAAAACGTATTTTGAAGGTCTTTTTTTCAGCATTCAAAGAATAAATCAAGAATAACAATCTACCTGAAATATATTGAATTGTTAAAGTGTATTAGTTTTCAAACTTTTAGACACTACCAACAAACAACAAAGACCAGTATCTTTCAAAATATGTTTGGAAAGGAACAGTTCAAGCGACAGAAACAAGGCATCAATACTTAAGCTGGCTTTCAGTCATCCCTTTTCATCTAGTTAATAGCAACTGTTATAGTTGTAGAAAGATGTCCAGTATTCATGGGGAAAAGTTTGAATTGTTGACATTTAATCTCGAACATTGTTCAAGAATCAATTTAGAGGGCTGGGGATATAGCTCAGTGGAATAAGCGCCTGCCTAGCAAGCGCAGGGTCCTGAGTTCGATCCCCAGTACTGCCAAAAAAAAAAAAAAAAGAATCAATTTAGAAATGTTTGCATGCTCAGTCAGTGTTAAGAGGCCAACATGCATGATTGCAGCTGCAGAACGGTGCTGCCTGAGTCACTGCATATTGTTGTGTAGTTTGTATGTCAGGATGCTACTGGCATTACATTAGGTGGTACTGTTGTTTGGATGTCTTTAGTTGCTACTTACATAATCGTGTGTGTGTGTGTGTGTGTGTATGTGTGTGTGTGTGTGTGTGTGTGCGTGTGCAATTTTTTCCTTTGAAAGTGCGATATCTTATTTTCATTATAAATGTAGTATACAATATTTGCAAACCATTGTATCGCATGGTGATAACATTCGGTACCCTTCACTTTTTAATTTAACATGAATTTTTATCCGTTTTTTTTTTTTCCCTTTAATAGATCTCCTGAAAGACTTGGTGTCCCCAAGAGATTTCGATGCTGTCACTCATCTGGCCCTCATCAGTGCTGTGTATTTTAAGGGAAACTGGAAGTCACAGTTCAGACCTGAGAATACTAGAACCTTTTCCTTCACTAAAGATGATGAAAGTGAGGTCCAAATTCCAATGATGTACCAACAAGGAGAATTTTATTATGGTAAGCAATCTTGGTTATATTTCTTTCTTCTTGTAGCACACCAATAAATTTGAGAAAGATAAAATGAAATATTCATTACTCAAACTCTTTGTCAGTCTAATCTGGGCCAGAATTCAATTTCCTCAGCTGCATTTTCCAGGGCTACTTGTAATTAGACATTGAGTGAATATTATATGCGCTGACAGTTTTCCAATACGCTTCTTTAATTCATATAGCTGATCATACCTGCTGAGTGGCCTTTTCATCTGAAAACGTCTGGCATGGTGCAAGAACATTCTGATTTACCCCGTGACTCACTGGGTATGGGATGTTTTCCAGTGAACTATCAGGTCCACCAAACACTTGATTTAGGCTCCTTACCACTTTATGAATTAGAATCATTCTTCTCACAGGAGCATTTAAATTTTTTTTATTTAAAAAAATTTTTAAAGTATTGCCAGAAATAATTGTTCATTCCGTTTCATTTAGTGACTCACTGTACTTCGTGATAAAATTTAATACCCCTAGTAGTGTTTTCAAATGTTTCTTTACTCTTCAGCTTAGTGTGTCATTCCTTTCTACATACTACATCAAATTATAATAATTTGTTAAGTCACAACAGAAATGTATTTTAAGCCAAGTGTAGTTTAGAACTAATAGTTTTTACTATTTAAAAGTATATTATGATATTAAAAGACTATAATTATAGCAAATCTAGTTAATCATCAAAATATGAAAGGGAAATACCCATTTGTATGAAAACCAAAATGTTTAATGTCTGAACAACCTAGATCTATTATAGGAAAATGTTCATTAAAAAGTATGTATATTTATTTTCCATTTGTAGTTCTTCATCTGAGAAGTGTATATTCATCACAGTTAATGCTTAAATTTCGTTTTCTTAATTTTCTGACCAATTTTGCATGCTTGCATCTAGTAATCTGAACAACTACTTTGAAGATAACAATATGCAGTATAACAACTATTGTTGATTTCCTATCATCTTGTTTTGAAATTCTGTATAGTTTTTAATGTTTTAAAAATTTTTATTCTCTTTAAAGTAGAAAAAGCATTGTATTAATTTTTGAAAGTAGGGAAATTTTAAAGCAATGGCAGAAGTGCTTGTTTTAAAGACTGTTGAAAATATATTCAAGCCTAGATAATTCAGCCACGTTCATAGAACACCAAGCAAATTGCCTAATTACCTAATCTGAGATCTTAGTCATCATAAATACACTAGGCTCGTGATGGCAAACCCTTGCGAGCTTTCAGTGATACAAGCAGCCTGCTGCGGCATACATGGCATAGGTTTGCCACCACCGCACTAGATTATTGTAGGATAACCAGATTTCATCTTAGCTGTGTAACTGTGGCCTCAAAACTTGCAGTTGAAGTAATATCAGAGTAGCAGGTATTATGTAGCCAACTCCCTTTTCAGATATCAAATAAATGGTGTTAAATGTGATTTGCATCCAACTCATGGCCATGCTTTATTTTTGTAATGAGAATTTTTATTGTTCATAGTAATAGGCTTTAAATATTTTGAATTACTTCACTTAAAAGTAAAAATAAATCTAGAGAACATGTTATGACAAATGTGAAAATATTCTGGGGATTCTAAAATAAAATAAATTTTGCAGGGCCCTGGAACATTAAAATTCATTTTATTTCAGGGACAATTTTCCAGATGCCCAGAATTCTTATTTTCTACACCCTATTTCTGAAAACCTCCTAACCAAATAGAACATTTTTAAAGGAACGTTTGATATGGTTCTTTTATGGCCCTTCTTCCTGTTCAGGGGAATTTAGTGATGGCTCCAATGAAGCTGGTGGCATCTACCAAGTCCTGGAAATACCGTACGAGGGTGATGAGATAAGCATGATGCTAGTGTTGTCCAGACAGGAAGTTCCGCTTGCTACTCTAGAACCGCTGGTCAAAGCACAGCTGATTGAAGAATGGGCCAACTCTGTGAAGAAGCAAAAGGTGGAAGTGTACCTTCCCAGGTGAGCACTCTCCCGCAGCTCCTCCCGCAGCACGGGGAGGGCTTCCAGGGAAGGTGTGACCCAGGAAACTCTGCCCTGCCTTCGGATTTTAAACGTCCTCCCCACCCCGTCTTCCTCCGCTTCCTGCTCCTCTTTGTCCCCTCCCTCCTCCCTGTTCTAGTCCTTAGTATTCTTTCATACTTCAGTGTTTTCCCCAGTCGTCCATGTTTACTTATTGGTTCATTCAGTGCTGTGTTCCGAGACCTGCATTCAGTTATGAGTCAATATTCTTAGCTTTGTTTTAGAGGATTTTTCAGCTGATTTCTCTGAATATTATTCTCAGTGACAGTCTTTTTTATTTTGTTACTGGAGTTGATTATAGCTGGGGGGGAAACCATCTCCGGCCTTGCTGGCAGAACCACAAGCAAATCACTGGACTTGACCCAGAGATGCCACCTAAAGTAATGAAGCAGCAGCAGCTCTGCTAAAAAGCCTCCTCTGCGGCTGAAAGAATAAAATCCGTGTAGATCTTTCATATCCTGACTGCCTTTCACTTCTTCAGCTCCACCTCTTCCGATCGCACGTTGCAGCGCACTTTGCAGCGCGCCCTCTCCCCCTGCTTGCAGTTACTCCACCCACTCCGTGCACCCCTCGTGTCTTGGAATCTGCGCTTATGTTCCTAGAATGCCTTTCGCGTGTGCTTCTTTGCCAGACGTGCTTGCTCACACTTAGAGTCAGCTCTGATACCAGCTCTCCTAGAACGCCGCCCCTGAGCTGTCTGCTGGACCAGGTGACCCTCACTTGGGTCTCAGATTTGCACCTCCTGATTATTACCCGAGATCATCCCGCCATAGCGTTGTCTTCTGTGCGTCCTGCTTTCCTTCTGTAAGTTTTGATAGGGTAGAACCAATTTTCTTCGTGGCACAGAGACACAGTAAATGTTTGTAAAATGAAACCCAGCCGATGACATTTATTCCATCCCTGAGTACCTTAAACCCTGGTAAGAAAGCTAGATTAGTTAACACAGACATGTTTAAAAATATAACATGTAAACTTAGGCTAGACCACAAGACACACCAATAAATAACATAAATATACGTGTATATGTGGCAGTACAGTTCTAACACTCATTTCAAATTAAGAAAATGTTCAAATATAGTTACCATGAGCATTTAAAGGTGATAAATAAGATAGTAAGGAGTGCTAAATTATTTAAAATGTATTGACTCACTTTTTAAAATTTCTGAAGTACTTACTCTCACATGTTTGCAGTGCCTCACAATTGCATTTCCCGTGGGGAGCTGATACACGGCGCAGGTGGCGTGTTTCCCTTTCCTGCCCCCCGTCCTGCATCCCCCTCCCTCCATTTCTCGGCCCCCTTTCCCACAGGAAAAGGTCCATCTCCCTGGCTCCGGTCACTGGATCTACCTTCTATGTTGCTCTTTAAATCATTAACTCATTTGTATTTATTCTGGGTTAGGGAACTCTCAGGGAGAGGACAAGCCTCAGGGAGAGGAGACCACGGGAGGCCTGGGACTGAAGGTGACTCAGATGGATTAAATGGATGTACCAGCTTCCCCAAGCAGGCCTCATCGTGTTGTAATATTAACAACCACTCGTAAAAGCTTTTAAAAAGTTATTTTTTATTTAAATACCCATTTTTACAAAAGCTTAGCTGGTACTTGCTTGTGTTACTGAAAGAGGTCTATTTGGGTTGTTTTTTTTTTTTTTTTTTTTTTTTTGCGGTACTGGGGATCGAACTCAGGACCCTGCGCTTGCTAGGCAAGCGCTTATTCCACTGAGCTATATCCCCAGCCTATTGGGAATGATAGATATTTTTGGCTAGAAAATTATTTTTTGGCTGGCCATTACTATACATAATATATAGTCATACATTTCTTAGTCTGCTTATAAAAATTAAAGTACTTCAAACCAAGTGTTTCATTTTTTTCTCTTTGATTAAAATATTCAGCATGAATCACTTTCTATGACAATATCATTATATAGAAAAAATTCTACTCTAAGTCTGCTATCAAGGATAGTCAATGAATATCTGACAAATAAAGCTACTTTTAAAATATATGATAATTTAATCTATACTTTAAAAGGGGGCTTTTCAATAGATTTTGAAATATTTGAGATTAAGCATGATTTTTATAAGTAAATAAAAATGGTTTCTTAATGTGTTAAAAATATATAATTCTTGTAAATACATAAAACAATATGTCTTAATGCCAAGCACAATTTATTTTTGGACATTAATATGAGTTTAAATTATCTTCTAAGTCAGAGCTAAGCTTGTGAATCGTTTAGTTCATGTTAGTAGTCATCTGCTCAACTCCTCATTAATTTTATATTTTTCGTGGCATTTTATAGGGAATTCCTTTTGATTTTATTAGAAGTTCATAGCACTAATGACTCTCTTGCTGACACACAGAAGTTAAGAGTAGTGTCTCCAAATTCTTTTAACCTGTGAAGATATAAAATTGTTTAAGAATATTTTAACAGAATTCTAAGTGAATGCTTAATAAGTATCATACATTCTGATTCAACCACGCTCATTAGAAAATATGGCCTCTGGGTCCTGTCCACTGAGAAATTGAAGACTGCAGCAGGAGAAAATTAAATTTTCATTTTCTAAGAGATATTCTTCAATTATGAAATAGTTTAGTTACTTGCTCTTATTAATGCCTGTTACTAAACTAGGCACAGCTAATTACCACACATCCATTTTTCCAGGAGTTTTACAAACTCCCTCTGCATGGCTCATGCACATATAGGGAAGTTAAATTGCTAGATAAGATAAAATTGGTTTCCCTTTTGAACACGTTGAGAGTTTTCAAACACTTAATGTGATCTAGTAATCGGTGGGAAACGGTCCTCCCTCCACACTGTACCACAGTGTGGTGCACTCAGCATTTCAATGAAGGCAGTGACTTGTGTGACCCAATTTTAGCACTGGTGAAAATGCTTTAGTAGCTGTATTCCTAGTTTATTCAAGTGTCAATCTTTAATGATTTTATAGTTTTATTCATGTATAGTATTTTGAAAATGCAACACTGAATTTCTGCAATTTGATTAATATTAGTATGTATTAAAAGCAAAGAGGTAATAACTGAATAATAGCTATTCAGTTGTTTTGTGCAGATAAAAAAGACAAGGAATGGACAAGTGGGAATTATTTACATTCTGTTTTCATCTTTGAACAAAAAAATCTTACAAACTCCTAGATTTTATTCTACTTCAACCTATATGATTGGTCTTATGCCAGATACTACAAATACTAAAACGAATAACAGACTAGATTTGACAAATTTGTAGTGAAGGAAGCAAGGATTAATACAGCTATTTGACAAAAGTATATCCATTACTACTGGAAAGTAAACAGATAGCATCTTAATATCCACACAAATGTGATGTTCTGCATGACTGCAGTGAGCAGGACCAAAGGTGTTGGCCCTTTACCCCAATTATTCATCGTCACCTGGTGAGCGGACACCAGTGTGGTATAAATCACATTGCTTTGAAGAAGTAAAAAGAACCACCCCTGACACGTGCCCTCACTTTCCCTACTGGTGGGTGAGAACTACCTCGGTGCACGCCTCTGCTCTCCAGGTGTTCGCTGTTTGATGCCAGCAGGTTGTTTCATCTGCTGCTCAGTCCCTTCTCATGTTACCTGAAGATAGTAATACAAAACTTAAAGGGCAGTAGTGATTTTAAAGTAGTCTCTTTTTAGTTCACTTAGAACAATTCCTGGCATACAATAAGCTCCACATAAGTGTGCAAAAGTATATACACTGACAGTGAACACATGTGCATGTACACAGACTCATTAAGCCAGTGAATACATTCTGTGAGACACCCCTGTTCTCCCCTTTATTCCCTTTGTGAAGTGGGTGCCATAAAACAACTCTACCTTCACATTAATACTTACTTTTGATAGAAATGAAATAATGTAAAGCCCAAGTTAAAGTATATGATAGAGCGAAATTCAGTGCTTAGACTGGTATGTTTAACGTATGTATACTTGTCTGTCTGATTGTTTCCTAAAACGGGCCTGCTGAAACTGTTTTCCTGGTCACTCCTCTTCTTGTCTAAGTTTTATATATGAAAATCATTTCTTTCCAGTTCTAAGACATAAAAATCATTCTAACATAACTTTTAGTGACTATCATGGCTTACTTCATATATGAAGACATAACCTAATACAGCCTAAAACTTGATATTTATGATCTATACTAATCAGAAAGCAACATTCTAAAGAAAGGAAAATCTTTAACTTTAACAGGATTTTATGTTTTTTACTGTAATCGATAACTTCTTTTTAAAAAATATTTGTTAATGCAGGCATACTTGGTTCATATCTTTCGCTAGAAAGAATAATGATACAATTTACTTCATTAGGGGAGATTTCATAACCTGTCTGGCTTTACTGTGGAAACTATATGTTTGTCCATCTGTCTGTGTATCTATCATTTATCTATTTTGTGGCAGTGAGGATTGAGCCCAGAGCCTTTGCACTGAGCTAAATCACCAGCCCTTTTATTATTTTGAGACAGGGTTTCACTAAGTTGCTATGTTGCCTCAGCCTCAGAGAACACTTATAGAAATAAGCCATCGTGCTTGGCAAAACTATTTTTTTGAAAATAATATTCTATTTATGACCACTATACTTTTACTTTTGTCTTTGTACAAATGGATGCATATTTATGTATAATAGCTCATAACATTCATTAATAAAAGAGCCATTGTCTTTTGTTGAAAAAACTGCTAGAATTATAAATGCCTACAGTTTTTAAGAAACAATGTTTAACTCAATTCCACTGGTAAATATTTTTTTGGTAGCATGAGAATTGGCTTATTTATGTGCAACAGATCAATATAACCTTCAAGATGCATTTTTAAAATGAGATAGGTTTTACTGAGTTGAAATACTGAGTTTATGAACTATGAAACAACTCGGCTCCTATTTATCTGTGCATGATGAGTGGGGGTTGGGTAAACAGCATAAATTGACCACAATGCTTAAAGAGGGAAAACCCTGGGTAAATTTATAAGCAGTAATTACCAGTTTGAAAAGTTAAATATATTACCTACTAGATCAAAAATATATAATACTTAATGATTATTGATCTCAAAATTCTTTCATTTTACAGTATATTAAATTTTGTGTCGTTATCATGTATTTTCCAACTTATGGATTCAAACCCTATTGCTGTGTCAGTCCCTTCAATGCCTCATGTGTTATGAGCTTGGTCAAATGGAGCTGGTGGTCAGAAGTGACTTTAGCATAATTGACACTCTATAAAGTAGACATTTAAGATCAACACATCTAACATTCTATTCTTGTCCCAAGTAACAATATATTATAACTTTTTTCCCCTTGTATGTTCTCCAGGTTCACAGTGGAACAAGAAATTGATTTAAAAGACATTTTGAAGGCTCTTGGAATAACTGAACTATTCTTTAAAAATGCAAATTTGACCAATTTGTCTGGTAAGAAATAAATATCAACTTAAAATATGTTATTCTGTAAAAGTATCTAAAAATTCTCTATTTACTATGGAATTCTGAGGTAAAATATGGTTTTTCCTGCCACATAAATCTAATAAGGAGTATTTTTAACTTCTACAAACAAATTATAAATACAATCATAGCATTAAGTTTATATTATGTTGTCCATGACTTATCTTTGATAATAAATTGTATTCTCCAGAAGACTTGGCTTATACATCTTGGAATTTTCCATCCTATCTGACACAATGCCATGTGGAGTAGATAATCAATAAATGTGTTGATTGAATATCTTAATATGTCCCCCTGTAGTGAATCATCAGAAGGGTAAAGGAAGAGCAGGTAAGTGAGTGCCTCTTGCTGTGAGAATTAGACCAAGGATTGTTTTTGAAGGAAAAGGGATTAAAGTAAAATTATTTAAACCTTTTCCAATGTCTTCCATAAAAAATGGTTTTGAAGAAGTACCTTCAAAGTGTACTCACACACTGAGATATTGAGTAATTTATTCTAAATTGCCCAAAGGAAAAACAATCCACTTGAATTGTTTGACTCAGATACCCCAACTTGTACAGAATAAACATCATAATATATTAGTTATATTAAAGCATTTAGAATGTTTAAAATACTTTTGGGTCTATTTTTAAGTGGCTAACCCCAAGGCATTTATCATTAATAAAAGGCCAGGCATGGTGACATATCTGTAGTCTCAGGAGGATTGCTTGTGTTTGGGACGAGCTTTGCAATAACGTGTGTCAAGAAACAAACATCCTTTGAGGCATGGTGGCCCATGCCTGTAATACCAGCTATTTAGGGGGCTCAGGCTAAAGAATGGCAAGTTCAAGGCCAATCTGACCAATTTAGCAAAATTCTGTCTCAAAATAAAAGAAAAAAAAATTTTAAAGGACTGGGAGTGTAGCTCAACACTCATTGGGTTCATTGGCCATTGCCACCAAAACAGAAAGAAAGAAGAAAGAAAGAAAGAAAGGCAGGCAATAGTGGATTTAATGCTTAGTAAGTTAATGTAATGATTATTTTCTATATTCTGATAAGATAAAGACATATGTATTAAGAGAAAAGAAACTCAACATGTAAAGTTCTCTTTATGTGCACATTGAGCCCAGTTTTCTAACTAGAGAGCACTAAGGTGTTAGAAGTCCCATGAGTTACAGGCAAGCATTTAGATTTCTTCTCCCACATCAACAGCTTACAGAAAATGAAAGCTATATAGCTTGGAAATACAGCTCTTAAACCTAGATTAAATTCAAGACAATAGGTGATCTTCTAAAATTGCTTGTACATGCGCTGTGCTGTGCTTATATGTGTGTGTATGCAGTCTTGTAAACACAGGGGAAGAAATGAGGTAAAAGAAGGGGAGAGGGAGAGAGAGAGAGAGACAGAGGGAGAGAGAGAAGCCCGAGCCTTCAAACAAATCTGAAGAAGTCTATGATCAAAAAATCCTTTGCCCTTGCCCTGCCAAAGTTAGGATTGCACAGAATGTTTTCTAAACAATCCTCAGCTTCTAGCAGTGAGTTGATATTAATGTATTTTGCACCACAGCTTCTACTCCTTGTTCAGAGAGTCTACAGCCCTAGGCCCCTAATAGAGATTTTCTAAATGTCTTCTGTACAAATGCTCCTGTCCACACAAGAAAAATGAGCTTTCCCTCGGTAAATGTTTTCATGGCTTATACCCAAGTTCCAAGGACTCTGAATTCCTCACTGGGTTGTCAAGAATGTAGGACCGGTGGTGATTCCAGAGATCATATGGAATCTGCATCCCTCTGTCAGAAATCTGTTCACAGTTGAAGCACAGCATAATTTAAAGTGCAAAAGCTCTCTTCCTTAGGAAACAGACAATCTGTCTTACCAGGCTGGCAAAATTCCAACTGGATAATTACATTCTGCCTTCTGAACACGGTTCTCCTTTCAGTTTGATGAGTGATTCCTCATTGTCTCACCCAAACACTCAGCATATATTTTATACAAATACAATATCTGCTGCCTCTCAGTCCTGGGGGAGAAGCACTGCTGTGGCAAATCAGTTGTTGTGGTCAGTGTAGCTTATCATCTCTGACAGATTTGGAAGGATTATAGGGTGATATTTAATTGCCTTTACTATGTACAGAGACAATAGACCATAAATATATATTAAAAATGTAGATGGTTTGGAAAGTTTAAATAACTCTAGAATCTTCCAAAGTATTCATGTGTTCTATATGCAAAGTGTCTTGTCATTTGATCAAACCTCCTGAGAACCGAGTCCTTCTCAGGTCCTGTTCCCAGGTGCGTTCCTGATACCTGGCACAGGCTGGCACATGGTTGGCAAGCAGTAAATGTTTGCAGAGGAGACATGGGTAAAGGAAAGAAGAAATGGGTTTCTCTGAGCCCACAGTATATGTTACAAAAGTTCTATTTCTTGGAATATTTGCCTCCTTAGAGCATCAGCGTAGTGCCACCAAATCCAGTATTTGCCATTCTTAACCACCATCTAGTTCAGGGATTCAGAAATATATATTTGATAAAATCTCTCAACAAAGCCTTGCAAAGTTCAGTGGGCATTTTCCAATTCTTAAGCTGTTAGCTGGAATGTTGGTGGTTCTAGCATGCCGGTGACAAACCCCTGCCAATTTTCATAAAATTTATGAATCACTCATTCAAAAAATAGTATCATAGCTATAAAATTTCCCTCTCTGCTTCCTCTAAATTCTATACTGTTTATCTCTGCATCATTTATGTAGATACCAGACGTTGTGCCTTACATGGTTAGTCTCCCTTTTACATTGCTAGTTCTGTTTTGCATTGCAAATAATATGAAAACCTTGATATTAAAGTGGCAGTGCTTGTTAGTAACCCTCACAGATACCCAAAAAGACTATTTGTATTTACTTAGTTATTACTTTGAACTTTAGTAGGAATCCCATGGTGTTTCGGATATATATATGTATGTGATCAGCTCTCTTCTGTACCAGGTCCATTCCTCTCATTAAACAGCTGCTTGTGAGAAGGTCAAATAAGAAATGTCCTGTGTCAGAAACATAAGGAAATGATGATGTTGTCATGCCTGACCCAGAGCAGCATGAAGAATTTAACAGCTACTGTTGACGAAAGGCTGGCTGTAGAGATGTTTCTTCGGGACAGTGGTTCCCAACAAGGACACTTCCCCCTCCACCGGAGCATTTGGCAATAGCTGGAGTCTTGCTGGTTGTCACAACTGGGGGAACTGCTGGGTCCAGCAAGTAGAGGCCGGGGATGCTTCTGAACTTCGACGGTGCCCCGGATGGGTCCTGCCAACAACGAATCTCGCTGGGAGGTCCTAGTGAGCAGGCTGGGGAACAGATTAGCAGAAGCATTAAGGAAGTGGGAAAGGAAAAGTTAAAAGGCCAGTGGGAGCACTGGGGCAGAGAAGAGAGGAGATGTGTGTTTGTGTGCATCTGACTGGCATATGTGGTATTTTCTTCACTTAAAAACACTCACTTAAAAGTTACAAGAAATGTTTTATAAAAATTATACCAATAGCTGGGTGTGGTGGCACATGCCTGTAATCCCAGCACTCAGGAGGCTGAGGCAGGGTGAATTTGAGACCAGCCTGGGCTACAAAGTGAGCTGAAGCCCAGCCTGAACTAGAAAGCAAGACCCTGTCTCAAAAAGACAAAAAAAAAAAAAAAAAAAAAAAAAAAAAAAAAAAAAAAA
>PVLD010001665.1:0-72284 GCA_004027595.1 Dinomys branickii
CAGAGAACGGATGGGACGAAGGAAAGGAGAAAAGAAAAAGACAAAAATGTATGTATGTATGTATGTATAGAGGAATATATATGAATATACATATGTGCAGGAGGGCTAACATGGCTCTACTATTGTATTATATCACTTAATGCTAAGCAATAATCGAAGACAGGATATTAGATTAATAGTGTATATCTGTATGTGTTAGCCTGAAGGGTGGCATTTTTGACACTGACTTGTGGTCTTCGTATTTAGTGCATGTTTTTCCTAAAACAGTCTGCATCTGAGTTTGATGGTGATAGTAGTGGTGGAGGTGAGGGAGATTAAAAAATCGAAACACACCAAACAGTCTTCAGTGAGCAGAATTTGTGTACCTCCTCACCTAGAAAAGAAAACTTTAAAATGATTGATAGAGAACTTTAGCATTTTATTCCCTTAAAACCCTTAATTTCTTTATAAACTTTCTCCATACTTACGTGATATAATACAGCTGGACTTGATTCAGGATGTTTACGCTGGGGTCCTTTCTCTATTTTCCAGTGGTTTGGAATACGGTAGGGACTCAATAAATTTAAGTCTCAGATATGTGGTGTGAGGGTCCTTTGCTACCAGACTGTGGATAAAACTGGACAATACTAAGCCTTTGGGGTTACCTTATATGTAGTAGAATTAAATATTTGTCTATAGAAGCCAGCAGAAATCCTTATGAATACAAGGAGCAAGTAGGATCATTTGTTTTTATTAATGATAAAAATAACTTTTAAGAAAGATAAATCTCACAATAATTGATGGCAGCAAAATGACTGGCACACTGACAGAAAGGGCAACATCTGTAGAAATGAGGTACAAAACACGGACGTCCTAGCCCAAGAGAGTAAATAGACACCAACGAATTTCAACCTTCACCTTGGTTCAGGCTCAGTTATTTTAAGGAAGGAAGAAAAGAATCTCTTGCATATTGATTACCTACTATGTGCCAAGATTTGTCTTAGATACTTTCAAACATTTAATTCTCCCAAGAGCCATCGGGATGGATATTAGTAACTCCCAATTATAGAGGGGAAACTGAAGCTCAAGTGTCTAACACTGTTTCCCAAGGTCATGCAGTTAATACCAGCAGAGAATGGATTCTACCCTCTGCTGTGGGTTCTAGTATCAGCTTACTCTTCACCTCTTTGCGGACAAGGAGCACTGCCACCAGACTGGCAACAAAGACAGAAATCCTAACAGTTGTCTCAATCCCAGAGCAAAAGCTCATGCCACTATGTTGTTCAAGGCTGGACCCTGGATGCCGTGCTGGGGAGTGGAAAGGAACAGTCTCAGACAGAGCAGGAAGAAGCAAGAGGGGGCCATTGCCACAGGAACATGAAGTAGAGTGGACAGAGGTCATTTTCTAGGGAAGTCGGCTATGTAGATAAATAACAAAAGCCCAAACTCTCAAGATTCATACACTCAAAAGAGTCACAAAACTGGAGATATTGGTTCTGTTGAATAGGAGACATGAAGCCAAGGAAAAATCCTAAGGTCTGCACAAGTTTGTTGCCTGTTGAGTGTGAGCATCTCTGGATCCTAGGTGTTAAACAAAGTAAGAAGTCTCAGACAAATGAAAGAAAACTATGCCCCTTCTGGAGTATAGAACAGAGGCGCAGAAATGGCTTTACTGTGGAGGAAGTTCTTCAAAGGGACTAACTTTTATACCACCTGATGAATATGTGACTTGAGGTTCAGATACAAATGGATATATATACCTTTCATATTGAAAATATTTCATCATTATGTCCACAGAAATCTCCAGGGACAGTGGAGTACTATGTCATCCAGCCTCACTACTGTACACATCATTTTTCTACCACAATCTGCATTCTTCTACCTTCCTTACTCTTACATGTGCTTTTAACCCCTGCCAAAATTTAAGACTCTGGCCT
This sequence comes from Dinomys branickii, assembly GCA_004027595.1. NCBI lineage: Eukaryota > Metazoa > Chordata > Mammalia > Rodentia > Dinomyidae > Dinomys > Dinomys branickii. Next base: position 1,917 of record PVLD010001665.1, read on the forward strand.
AGTGGAAAATGACTATGAGTGCAGAGAAAGACATGCCCTTCACAGAGAAGCTAACTTCATATAGTTGTAATTTGAAGTTCTCTAAGGAAAAAAATCTTAGAACAAGAACACAGAGGAAACGTGGCTCCCTAAATCTTCTAATCTCCCAGGAAGCGAGGGAGCAGCTGGCTATCCCACCTACACATAAGGTCTACCCTGAGAGCAGTCAGGATTTTGCATGAATATGAGAGAGAGAGAGAAGAGAGTATGTGTGTGTGTGTGTGTGTGGGGGTGCATTGGAACCATTTTCTCTGAATGACATTGACATATGTCCCCATAAATAAATCAGCAACCCCATCTTAGCTGACATGTTTGGCAGAAATAAGAAGTGCACATGCCAGCGTGTGGGTTAATTCTCGTGCCCATTCCACCCGGAAAGATCAAGTGTATCACTGTGTTCACCCTGCACACACAGTCATGCAGAATGTTGCTCTTTTCTCTTTATGTGTTTTCACAAGAACATATTTTGACTTATCCATATAAAAGATGTATGTGAGTGGTTGTTAAATTAACAGAGATGTGATAGAAAAACAAGAGGATAGGTGGGAGAGAAATAATAATTTTAAACTTACAAAAATAGAAACATGAACTGCATATTGTTGGCTTCCTAAATCTTCCCTATGTGAGGTAGATGTTTCTTCCTTTTATGGACTGGGCATCCCTAATACAAAAGTCTGAAATCTGAGGTTATGTGACATCTAAACACATTATGTGACACCACAAGTGGAAGATTCCATGCACATCATGTGACAAGTCACAATCAAATTATAGGCAAGCTAGAAATATCTAAAATTACCTTCAGGCTAGGTATATCAGGTGTAAAATATGAAATAAATGAATTTCATGTATAGACTTGGGTCAAACCCAAGATAACTCAAGAATTCCAAAATATCTGAAATACTTTTTGTCCCAAACATTGCCTATAAGGAATATTCAACCTATAGTGTAAAGCAAACCCCTATAGAGAAGATAGGTAAAGAAAGCAAAAATTTGTTTTCCAGTTTGTTCTCTGGAAAGAGTAAAGGTCCCTCAAAAATTTACTCATTCCTATGTTACTCAGCTAATAAAGTTTGTAGACATTCTGTGAAACAAGAAAAAAATAAGTGGCCAAAATGTTTGTTTTAAGTCATTAACAGGGAGAATCAAGGACAGACATAATTTGAACATGTATGTTCAGTAAATCCAACAGAACATTTAAAATGAGCCAGGCCCTATGCTAACTTCAGACTGACTTCTGTACATCTGTGGGTGAGGTGTGCTTGGGAAGCTTCACCACAAATGCCAGCTCACCATACTCAGTAAGGGTATTCTACAATGCGAAGAGAATTTTGCCCATTTATCCATTTACCAATTCATTTCTTTAATTACTCTTCACATACTATGTGAAGTGTTTGATGTATAATGATAAACATCACAGAGAAAAATCTTACCCTCATGAAGCTTGCCAGATAGTAACATTTAAATCTGATGCAATTTTTATATTAAGACAACACAAATTTCATTGCAGTACCCCACGCCTTTGCAGTGCCATGAGAATGGTGCTTCTAATCCATAGTAGAGTCAGAAGGAGATTGAAATCTTCTAGGATTAGGAAAGAGAATAGATTCTCACTAAGTTGCCCCTGGATCTAGCCAGCTCCATCTCTGTGTACATGTTTCTGTGTACTAAATGAGGAGAAATACATAGTGGAATATAAAAACCACAAGGCTCGTGTGGCTATTTAAATTAAATTAATATTAAATAAAATTAGAAATTCTGTCTCTCAGTCTCACTGGCCACATTTCAAATGCTCAGAGTAATTGTGACAGATGGCTATCACACTGGACATTATGGAAACACTTTATCATCACACAAAGTCCTCTTGGGTACAACCCAGCTCTAAAAGAAACTTCGGCTGTTAATATCTGTGATGTTTATCTTTTATGTGTTTCACTGCGGAATGCAAGATTTAGCTTCTTGGTTTGAAATTCTGTATCACTTCTCTGTGCATAAATTACACAGACTTACTATGCAAACTCATATAGATGTTTAAGTTTTCTTATGCAGATCATTTATCCCCTACTCTATGTAGGGATGCACTTCAGGGTGAGGATCATGCCATGCTCCTCCATACTCTCAATGTTTGGTACAGGGCCCTATGGAGAGGAGGAGCCCAATAAGTGTTTGTGTTGTTGGTGAGGAGGGCAATTTTTGGTACTCAACAACACCCTAACAGACTGTGTGCTTGAGCTGTGCCTCTAGGCAGCAGAGGAGAGTTTTTCTACAGAGAAGCCCTGAGGGACAGATCACGAGTTTGGACTTCGCCACATTGAGATTGATCCCAAAGGCTATTTCTGCACATTAAGCCATCTGGAGATAGTGTGGGTGCCAGGCATCACGCCTGTGCAGTGATGTATCTCATCTCTTGGTATTTAAATGCTGTCTTGGCATGGGACACTGGTGTCCACAGTCAACCACAGGCATAGAAAAAAGTTCTGACTCCAAGTCGTGGGCTGCAAACTTCATTTCCTCAGTTGAACTCAGTTGTCTCCTAGGCCCAGCTTCTCATCCACTTCTATAGTCGTGGTAATACACACTCTGGTCTCTTAGGAATATGAGCACAAGAGCGTTACAGTGATGAGAAGAGACTAGAATTCTAGGGGATGGGCCATGTCCAAATCCAGTCCACAAGAAACTGAAAAATGATGTCTGCTCTGGAAGATCGTGTCTGCTCTGGAGGATGAATTATTTTAAGTAAAGTAACCTTCCACATTACCCAGACACATCAAGATCCAGATGCCAAAAGAAACAATATTGCAGCCACTTAGCGTTTTGTATGATAAGATTGTCTTCTTGTCACTGCCTTCTCCCCTGTTCTGGTCCATTTTCTCAGCTCTCTTGTCTATTTGTATTTTCATCAAAATAATCTCTACTCTTTTGCCCACACAACTTGCTATGGAAACTTGAATGAAAAAATCTGAAGTGATAGGCTAGAATCTACAACAGATTTTTAAAGGTTTGCTCCTTTCAGTAAATTTAATGAAGTACTTCTCATTATTTGCCGATAAAAATTCACAACAGCCCTTGTTAATTCCCTGTCACCTTGTCTGTAATTCAGTTTTGCTTAGACTATTCTTGTGCTACTTTGTAAATGGCTGTCTGTTTGTTAATGTGTTTTCATTCTTTTACTTTTAAAATAAAAAAATAATTCTGAAGACTCAAGAGCTCAAGTGATTGGTGGCTTCGCAGTGAATCAGTGACAGAAGTAGGATGGAAGAGCATTGTGGAACGAAAAAGAAACACCAGAAGAGAAAGTATAGAGTGAGAAAGTGTATGATGAATACATGGAACCTGGAAAAGATATCTGTTCATACTGTGTCTTTTTTATTGGCTAGTTGATGAGCATGACTACTGAGCACTTAGAATGTATAGAAATATATGTCTAAATATTGGGAAGTATTAAAAGATGATTACTCCCCTATGGATATGTTTATAATTTTAATTTGGAGTGGTGTTTGAAAAACTAATTAAAATTTCAGTGTAATATATGTGAAAAGGTAAACGAATATACAGGCAATAGATGGTAACTGAGCGCAGAGAAAAACAAATCTTGCCTGCAAGTGCTATCACAGATGAGTTATTATTGGTTTTATAAGAATTAAATGAAAAGTAGAGATCTAGGCTGTCATTTGGCTTAAGGGACGCTGATGAGTCATTGGGAAACACGCAGAAATAAAATGGGACAGACAAGGTAGACTCACGTTCTCAAGTTACTGGAGGTTTTATTGTCTCTTTCACATAGAATTAAGGAAGCCTCTTCAAAGAATATGTAAATTCGACACTGCCTTTCTGGTAGTATGTTGTTGTGCTCTTTGCATCCTTGTCTTTGATTTTTAATGTTACTCACAATTTCCCTCTCCTGCTCATATCAGTTGTTACTCAAGTTTTATAGCTCAATCCAAACTCCACTTCTCTCACTGGTGCTTCCTTGGTTCCTGCAGCAATTATACATAATTCCTATGATCTTCCATTTACATGTTTGATTAGGTATGTTCCAATGATATTTTCTTATGTCTGTGTATACCACATAATCATGTACATTACATATACTATTCAAATTCATACTCCTTCAGGTCAAATAGCATAGTTTATAACCCTGTTTTTCCACAGTATGGGCCAGAATCCTTGGTTGGAAGAATTATGCTGACTTAATTTGAAAAAAGTCTTTCTTACCAGTAAGAAAATGGTATTGTTTTAACATTATCAACCTACTAGAAAATGAATAGTAATTCTAGAAAATACAAACTTTAAAAATCACTGTATAGTTTCTGGTTATTCAACTTCTGCTTTAGGACTGTGGTGAAAGTGGAATGTGTGATAGACTATAATATACTTTTTAAAATTATTTTTATAAATAAATCTGAAATATTCTGAGACATTTCAAAACCATTCTCTTAAGAAACAGAGTCTACTTTTGTGAATACAAGGTTTGTAGAATAATCATCGGCTTTGGCATAAAGGGTCTAGACTTTGGGAAAGTGCATTATTTGTTCCACATATATTGAGATTCTACTCTTGGTTGCTGGGGTAGAGGCTACGAGAAGTGTAAAGGCATGTACAAAGACATCAGAAGTCTGGAAACCTGCATAGCCTCTGCTCTTGTTCCAAATGTCCCCTGTGCATCATTTTTTTAAAAAGTGCTTATTGCTGTCTGTGAAATTTCCTGTGTTTTCTAGACTACAGCTGCTCAATGAGGTTAGGAACTTTTCCTTCATGCCTATTCCTGGTATAGGATGTGGTATGCAATAAACATTTGTTGAGTATAATTTGTTCGGTGCCAAGCATCTTACCTCAAATCCTTTCTAATACCAAAAATGAAAATTCAAACCTTAGCCAAAATGAATTCTAGGTCTTCAAAGACAAGTCGTTTGGAAGATTCATGGAGTTAAAAAGATGGAAAGATCCAGGATCTAAAGAACAAGGTATTCAAACAACAGTCTTTCTATAAATTACAGACATTATTGCACTTAGATTGTAGTGAACTTCTCAATGTGATACTGTCTGGAAGTGAAGGTATGAACTTTTCTTTTAATTAATGTGTGAATGTCCTTTAAAATGCCAGTTTGTGAAAACAAGGAAATAAACACCCCTTTTCATATGGTTGATCCTGCATATTTGCTCCAAAAACAAAGTATAGTCAGGCATCTTTTAATCCTCTCTTTACTGTGCAAAATCAAGCTTCCTGGATTTTAAGAGCAAAGCCAAGCAAGAGGTGTTGGAACTCAATGACCATCTGAAGTCAAAACTTGTCCTGTGCACTTCATCTTTAGCATGCTCATCCAACTATGGCGTGATGATTTTCTTATCCTGCAAACAGTTGGTTCCATTCTTTGACATTTTTCTTTCTGCTTGTGATTTTTTCACAAGTGAAAACTGATTTTGTCCAAACAGATGCTTGTTTCTATATTTTGCATTCTGGAAAAATATGGGTATGATTTAGTTGAGGAGGGGGCTAGCAAGAGATGGGAAGCAAAATTGTATGGACGATAGTGGAGGCACAGCTCAAGTTAAAATCAGAAGCCAACCAAGCGCTGTGAGCAGGAGGAAGGGGGTCTCCAAAGAAAATTTGTTGTATAATAAAATACTCATTGAAAATATTCTGACAAGAAGCACGAAAAAAATTCTCACATATCTTAGACTAGATGGTAAAATGGTTTCTCTCCTAAGTTTCTGCGTGAATTTATGCTACACTGGATTTAGACAAATTATTTCAAATCAGCCAAGCAATCAAATGCTTCAGTCTAATCCCTCAATCAGCAATCATCTCCTGAGCACCAATTTTTACCCTGATCACTGTTAGGCTTGAGGAGGAGTCAGGAGAAAAACAAACAAATAAGCAAATAAACAAAAATAGCTCAGATGATGTCCAGGAGGGGCTGAGAGGGTGTCCGGGAAGAGGCAGCTGTACAGGTTTGCTGCAGAGATCATGAGCATCCAGGAGTGAGCCGGAGGAGACAGTACATGTGTCTCCAGTGTTGCTTTCTCTGGACCTAGCCGACCTGTTGCTCCATGTCAAATCCACTGTGGCCTTGCACTCTTACTGGGAACCTCTCATCCTAGCCTGATAGGGATCTTAGTCTGTTTAGGGCACTGAAATAAATCATGACAAGGTGGGTCATAAATTTATTTCCCACATTCTGGAGATCAAAGTGTTGGGTGATGTCCAGTCTGATGAGAATCTGCTTTCTCATTGATAAAACCCTCTCAGAGTGTCCATGCAAGGCAAAAAAGGCAAGACGGCTTTAAGGGGCTCCTCGTATAGGGCATTAATTTCTTCTTCACCTCCCAAAGGCCTCTTCTCCTCACATTGGTGACTACAGTTCAGCGCATACATTTAGGGAGAAATGTAGGTTCAGACCATAGAAGATGGGGAGAAGCTTTGACCCCTCCTGTTTCACATGTTCTGCTGGCAGCACTAGTCTTGAGGCAGTGCCCATTCCATGGTAATTTTGCATATATGAGATTTCTGTAACTGTACGGAGGTAATGGGTTTTTCACTATACAGCTCCCCCTACTCAGAGCCTGCTGAGCAGGGATGAGAGAACTGCGTGTGGGCCACCTGACTATCTGAAGGTACACCCATGTTCCTAATTACAGGGGTTGGAGAAGTTATCGTAGAGGGCACTAAGTCAAGGAGAATAGAGGGTTCTTGTAAATGGGGTAGGAGGAATCTCCCTACTGCATGCTGTGGCATTAGGGAGGCTGAGGCAGGAGGATCACTTGAATCTAGGAGTTTGAGACCAACTTGGACAACATAGCAAGATTCTGTCTCATAGAAAACAGTAACTCCAGGACAACATGTCACCCTATTCTTACCTCTAACCCTCTCCACAGCCTAGGAATTTCAGCCTCCTGCCTGGACCCTAGTGTTTACAGCAATCAGTGCTTTGTCTCTTATTGTACAACAGCAACTGAAATCCATCTCCTTGCACCTCGGTATCCAGGCACTGCAGGCCTTTTATATTTTAGCACCACCCAGATGCAATTGGAATGGTCTCTTTGAATCTAGTCTGGGCTCTAATGATAACTGCCTCCATTTATACAATCAGAGCTCACTGCTGAGTGACTTTACATTCCTCTACATCAAAGGTAATTATTATTTTTATAGTTCAATTAGCAAACATTACATTTGTGTTTGCCTTGCTGAGACAGTACCATTGAATTTAACAATAACACACTTATTCCAAAGCTGCCAAGGGACAAGATGCTATTATAATATCATCATAGTCTTTTTTTTTTTCTTTGTGTTTCTCTCTGTTTCTTAGGTTGCAGACAGGTCATATTCAATCTGAAAATGAGATTGTTTCAAATTAAGAATATTAAACCTATGAAAGAACTTCAAATCATAAAAACTAATTACTCCATTTAGAAGTGAGGAAACAAAAGGCCAAGTTCAGTGATTTTCCCCAAATTACGCTAGTCAGTAAAAGAGCCAGCTTCTAATCAATGTCCTTTGACTCTAGTTCAGAGCATATTTTTCTTCTGTAGTTAAGCTCTCAACGTAAAAGCAAAGTGAAAGAGATCAGGATTGGGGAAAGAGAAGGTGATCCACTGGTTACCAAGTTTCTTCTAACTGCAAAACTTTTTCTACTATTTAATGCCTTAAACTGGGTGCCTGTAGCCTGGTCTCTGCCTTGATGTTAGCCATGTGATCTTATCCTCCCTAAGCTTCTGTTCTCTCCCTTGTAAAACAAGAGCAATGCAGTAGAGCAGCCCAGAAATCCTTTCTTGCACTATCATCCTGCAGTAGGAGCAGCTCGGCGACAGGTTGAGCATTTGCATCCTTCGAATTCTCCACGTCTTGTTGTGAAGCAGAAGTAGACCCATTGCTCTGTAGAGGTTTTATTATGTGTTCTTGTTTCTCAACGGTTAGGAAATTTTTAAATAGTTTTCTTTTCTCTCCATTCCTGCAGTGACTATAATAGGTAAACAAGGGGATAATATATATTTTACCACATCAACTCCAAATACAGAGCTCAGAGGGATTTGGGAGGTCAGCCCTGGGGCTGCCTCTCTCCTCTTGCCACAGCCTACCCTGACCACTGACAGTTCTCCAGCAATGCAGTAGCCAGTTCCCATATTATCACTGCTTTTGCTTCTCTGGTTGCATTAAACATGTTAAATAAGATGTTTTGCCATGTTCTTGCCGAGTCTGTTGCCTTGATTATTCACAAAGCCATCACCCCTCCTCCCATCCTACCTGGTGCTGCCTCTCTTGGCCTTGATTGATTACCGATGATATTGTTGCCAGCGCAGGCCTTTTATCACTGTCACATACGTGGGTTGGTGATGAGATACACTCGGTAGTGGCTGAGAGGCAGGAGCAGGTAGGAGAAACCAGGCAAGGAGGAAGTTTGCAAATGATTTTAAATTTTTAAAAAATTACTCATTTCTGCTTAGTTTGGAAGATCCCAAGTATAATTGTCTTTTAATAAAACACATAATTTTGTGGGTCATTTGAAAAACATCATGTAGCCTTCATAAGTATTTTTACCTAGGAGCCCTGATACCAGTGAACAAAAGTAAAAGCATTCAATGACTGAACATTTACTGAAAGCCTGAGGTTGTGCTAAGTACTTTGCATGGATCACCACATGTGATTTTATCGCAAAATAACAAAGAAACAAATAAAAACAAAGCAGAAAGCCTTTGTTGCCTAGGTCCTCTTTTGCACCTTACTTTTCATGTAAAGAAGTGGAATCACACAGGACAGGGTCATAGAGGGCAAGCAGGCCCATGATTTGATCTCTGCAAGTTTTTGAGCACAGATGTGTCCTAAGGACTGTATAAAAATATATCTAGGTTCATATAGAAGAATATAAATTTTTTTAATGATATGAAAAGAGTTTTCTACATATGAGTTTTTAAAAGTTTGAGTTATATAAATGTTGCAATATGAAAAAACAACCAAAAAATGAAGTCTAGAAATAAGGGAAGAAGTTCTGGAAATTCGCCTGTTATTACGCTTCCTGGGATGCAAACGCACCCCATATATTTGCACTGTGAAAGCCCCATCTTAGTGCACCACAGTTAGTAACCGTGTGGAAGACAATGATGACGCAAGAGACTAAGCAATAAATGGACCACAGGATCAGTGAGTAATACTTCTCCTGCGTGGACATTTCCCCACATTTGTTCTAATCTGATGGGCATGCATATTATACACCATCTCTTCAGTATAAGAAACACTGTAGTTCATTAGTGAACATTGGGTTAATGGATGAATGTGGCACATCATGTATTCACTCAACAAATATTGAGTCTGCATTGTGTACCAAGGGCTGCATTGACTGCTGAGAAAGGTAGGAGGCAGAATGCAGACATCCTTGCTCTGAGACAGTTTGTATTCAACAGGAGGAGTCATGAAAGAAACAAGATAAATAAGTGGGAATATCACATGTTATTATAGATCAATGCTAGGAGAAAATAGGAAACATGAAAGAGATAGATTGTGTACATGGGAGCTGTGGCAGTGTTTTAGATAGAGTGGGTGCAAGAGGCCCTCCAGGCTGTTAAATCTGAGGAAGACGTGAGAAGGGCGAAGGGCCTCTTCACCTTTGTGATGTCCGGAGGAAAGGTGGTGCAGCCGTGGGGAACGGTTAGTGTAAGCCTCAGGGCAGAAACATGTAGGATGTGCACACGGGCCAGCAGGAGGACTGGCAAGGAGAGAGGGCGGGGGACTCATATAGTGCTGGCCACTGAGACCAAAGAAGTGAAATAGAAAGGCCTTACCTGCCTATCCTTTCTTTCTTTGCTTTTGGTAGCACAGATGCCCCATGTTGACCAGGCTGTTTTCAAACTGCTGGGCTTAAGTTATCCTTTTGCTTCAGTTGCCTACAGAGGTGACAATGGGGCCCGACCTAAAAATTTATCTTTGACTCTAAAACAGATGAAAACTTATTAGAAGCTTTTGAACAGAGGGAAGGCCTGATATGAATTGTTCATCAATATACTACCTTAGATTTTATTCTAGGGAAGCAAGAAAGACGTACAAAGACCAGTTAAGACCCTAACTTAAAGTTTAGTCCTGAATTCTTTTCTGCAACATATTACTATGATAATTTTGAAGCAAAATGAAGGTGGAAGAGTTACACACTCATAGGAGCACATTCTGATTATGCCACAAACATTTCATTCACTTTATCCACCCAGCCATGCAGGTATCCCATGCCTTCAAAGCAAGTTAGTGACCAGTCCCCCAGCCTGTGTGATCCTGCAGCCATGTCACGAACCAGAATTCAACTCGTCTGTTATTGTCCTTCTTCAATTAAAAAATTCCCATGCAAGGAAATTTGTAAATTTTTAATGAGTTTTCACTGAGTTTTTAGAAATGTAATGTAAACCTCTATCGAGTATAAGATGTTTATGATCTCCTGAGAAATTTCCCTTATATCCCTTCCCAGTGAAAGCCTCTTAACATCCTCCAGAGCCAACCATTAGCTTGACTTTTTTCTAACATGAATTTGATTGACCTGTTCTGGAATTTTATGTAGAGCTATACAATATCTATCCACCTTTCAGTATGTTTTTGATATTTATTCATGTTTTTGCATGTATTGCTGAAATACTTCTTTTTATTGCTAAGTAATATTTCATTAAGTGAAAACATCATCTTTTATTGATTCATCTCCTATTCGTGGACACTGGGGATGTTTCCAGATGTTTATTATAAAAGAAGTTGCTATAAACATTTTATATACAAGAAATTTGGGAGGATCATGTATTTTCATTTTTCTTAATAAATACCTAGAAATAAAGTACTGGCTACTGGCTATTGGGTAGTATTATGATAAACTGCCACAATATTTTCAGCAATGTTTAAAAGATGTATTTTCTCATGTTTGACATTTTCAAAAGTGTTAGCTATTCTCCTGAGACTGCAAATATTTCTTCTTGTAGGCTAATTCAGATGACCAAGACTGGGGCACACTTCTGTGGGTCTAATAGGTAGTTCTCGATCTTCTTCTCTAAAGTGCCTATTTTGCCTATTTTTAATGAGATTGTTTAGCTTTTTATTGTTAAGTTTAATAGTACTTAGGAGAATTATATTTTAAAGTAAAAATTTTCAGAAAACTAGAATAAAATAGAAGCCAAAATCTTCAGGTGATACTATCATCAACTACTCTATTTCACAGTGACCAGAGGTTTTTCTTTTAAGATGTTAAATTGGTCTTTCTTGTTTTAAATAAGCATTATTTTTCCCTAAGGTAAGCATAAGTAGAGTGTAAAAACAACCATAGAGAGAATAAGTGTCAATAAAAGTGTCAAGAGAATAGAAAAAGGAAACAAAAATATTGAAAGTATTATACATTAAAATAAATCCTGGTTTATTATTTGAGATGACTTTTATAAACAGAATGAGTATTCACGTACAAATAAAAGTTTTCCTGATTCTATGGAAAATGTAACTGTGATACACAAGACCTAATTATGATACAAATGCCCATAAGTGAAGATGAAAGACTGAAAAAAAAATATATCAGGAAAATGTTAAATAAATACCAGATAATTTGATTAGATAGGTGTTACATAAAATATATGTGAAGAGAAGTGCATGATGACTTCAGGGTTTCCATTTGCCAGTGTTATAATTTTAAATCTGCATGCATCTAATTATATAGATTTAAAAGACATGAAATAAAAAAAATTACAGAAGTGTAAAGAAACATGAATAAATCTATAATGAAATGTAAAAATTAACCTAGTAACAACCATAGACCAGAAATAAGAAATAATAATATAGACTCTCTACACAGCACTGTTCAAAACTGAATCGAATACATAGATGATAGTGAACCCAAAGAGCCCAGAGCACAGAGCACAGGTTTCTTTTTAGTACTGCTGGGACCTTTATTAAAATTGATCCCAAACTAGCACTTAAACATGTCTCTACCTATATTAAATAATCTGGTATGCTCTCTGATGATTAAACAATTAGTTTAAAAACTAAAAAGTGACTAGGAGAGCATTATGAAGAACTCTAATCTAATGCAGTTGAAAACATATACATTTAAATTTTCAAAAAATATATATCATCAAATGCGTTCCTATTATAAGCAGACTAAGTAAATATTTTTAAAAAACATTGAAATACTGAAATAGCTACAAACCAGTTCAAGGACCTATCCAATTTTTATGTACTACTTTGTATTTGTGCCTCTTTCTCCCACTGGACACTTGTGTCAGTCACAGTATTGACAAAGCCACATGATAACGTAGCCAAAATAAAAGAAACACAAACTTTACTGGAAAGATTTGCAAAGAAGGAATGAGCCAATGATGACAGAGTGAAAGACTCTCTAGCCTCCAAAAACAAGCTGCTTTTAAAATAAAATAACAAGAGTCCTGTTTAAAGTATAGGTTCATTTATAATAGGTGATTTTCATTCTCCAAACATAACTTGTGTAAACCAGCTATTCAGTAAAGTCATGAGATCTTCAAAATTACTTTGCAACATGGAGGCCATGCACCCTGCCTTGAGTGAAAAGCCTTTGGAGTTTTTCTAAAGGTAGAAGGGAAAAATAAACATGGTGAACAGAAGCAAGTATACTGAAGGCACCACTTCATCCAACGTATCTGCACTGAGAGCGTCACTCTACGTGGCCAACTGTACAGCTAAATCCAAGAAGACTTTTACCTTTGGTGAAGAGTTGGTCTTACCTTTAGCTAAGGATACTTGGTCTGAACTTTTAGGAGAGGTTTTGTTTCAAAAGGGAAAACATGCCCCTGTTTTGGTTAGCACCACTAGATGAACAGATGAAATTGCAGAGGGTGTTGAGCATAATTTTTAGAGAAGATTAATGAATGACTATTCTATGCAGCTCAGGTGGACAAGTCTATTGATATTGTCAAGAAGGCAGTGATGCTTGTTTTATGCCATATTTGTCTTCAGGAAGATGTGCATAAGCATCTCTCATCAAGTGTGCACTTGTGGTGCCGAACAATATCACAGCTACAGAACTATTTGAATCTTTGAACTGCCACATATTAGAAAGACTGCACTGATCACTTGTGTTGGTATATGCACAGACAGTGCAGTTGCCGTGACTGGATAATACCTGACTTCACTGCTTTAAGCCAAAGACATTGCTTCTGAATGTGAGTTTGTGCACTATATCATCCATAAAGAAATACTGGTTAGCCAAAAAGAAGTATCACATAATTTAATAATGTTTTGCAGGATGTGATTTAAATTATCAAGTACATCAAATACATGGCTTTCACGCATGTCCATTTGTGTGGCGCTGCCAAGAGAGTGATACAAAACACGTATATCTTCCATTATACACAGAAATGAGATGACCATTTTTGGAGTAATGAGAGCTGCTCCAAAAATCTCTCTTAGAAAAACACTTTTACCACCATTAGCACATTTCAGTGACACAGAATGGATTGGAAAACTCACTTATTCAATGACGTAAGCGACATATTCAATGTGCTTGATGAAGTCAATCTTGCTTCAGGGGAGAATAACAACTGTGTTAAATTTGGCAAATAAAATGGCTACATTCAAATACAAGCTGGAATTATAGGGCACCAATTGAATATTGTTTTTTTTTCATGATTCAAGCACCGTCAAAGATTTTGAAAGAGTCTTATCAAGGCCTTCTTTTTCCCAGTTGTTTGACCAATTATCTCAACTTTCAAGATTTTGAGAGTTACATCATAGTCACAAGAGACCTTTGAGCTGGGAAGGATTGAGCCTGTAACCCTTTTGTGAATATGCTGAATGAATTGACTTTGTCCATGCTGGACAAAGATGAACTACTTGAGAACTGAAATGATCATGCCCTTAAATGTCTGAGACAATTTCAATGCTCTCTATATTGTGGATTAAAGTCAAGGCAAAATATCCTGAGATTGTCAGAAAAGTGTTGAAAAGCCTGCTTGTAATTTCAATATCCTATCTCTATGAAACAGGATTTTCTGTAGTGACAGCCATCAAAATTAGAATAGATTGGATTAGAATAGAATAGATTATAGAAGAGATTGAACATAGGCAGCACACTTTGGGTGTTGCTATTTCCCATCACCCCCAAAGGGATTGTCTAGTTGCAAGTAAAACAGTCTTAGGGCTCCTATTAATTCTTTATTATGAGTTATATAAACATTTTATACTATAATGTAATATAATATAATATAATATAATTAATATAATATAATATGATAGAAATAGAAATAAAGTGCATAAAAATGTAATTCCCTGGAATCATCCTGAAGCTACTCCTTGCCCGTCTGTGGAAAATTCTCTTCTATGAAACCAGGCTCTGGCTCCAAAAGGTGAGTGATAACAGGCATAAACAACATATTTTCTCTTCTCATAGTTCTGGAGGCTGGAAGTCCAAGATCATGGTGCTAGCAGGGCTGGCTTCTGAGGAAGCTTGTCTTCTTAATTTGCAGATGGCTGCTTCTTACTGCCTTCTCACGTGGTCTTTCAGTTGCTGTATTTAGATAAAGTGAGCTTTGTCTCTCATTCTACAAAGACAATGTACATATAAAATTAAGATTTTATCTCCAAACTAGAGTCCCATTGTGGTTTATGGCTTCAACATATGAACTTTGAGGGTCACAATTCAGTACATACTTGATATATAGAAGTAGTAATTTAAAAACAATGAGCAGAAGGCAGAAAGTACAAAAACATATTTGTAACACATATAATTGACTAAGAAGTAAAATCTGAAATATGCAATTTATAAATTAGTAAGACAAGACAAGCTAATGGAAATAAGGCAAGAGACTAATAGACTTTCACAAACAAAAATACAAATGGGTAATTAACTTCAAAATAGATGCAGCACCATTAGAACCCAGAAAAATGTAAAATAAAATAATTTTATATGTAAATGATTTGTAAAGATTGAAAGAACTTGACATGATGTAATATTGACAAAGATATCAAGCAGCACCAATGCCGCCCAGACACAAGCACTGAGCAAACTTGATGCTCCACATATTCTTTATCAGGACAAGAAAATACGTGCCTTGATATTTGTTGCAGAATATAAAAAGTGAAAGATCTCAAGTATTCATCAGTTCAAAGTAACAAAATCTTGTTAAATCGTATCATTTTGTTTTGATTTTGTTGTTTTTGTGCTGCTTTGATTCTGTCTTCATTGTTGTTTTGTTAGTTTTTTATCTTTAAAATTAAAAAAATAGATAAAATCTTTTTAAAAAGCCAAAATCCTACTATAGTTTTACAATGATTGATACACAATAGAAAAGAATTATATCTATGTACATTAGCTTAAGTGAACTGTTGGTGTCCTGTTGGGAATAAAATTGGTCCATAAAATGATATAAAGTAATTATATATAGTACAGTAATCTTCATCAAAAGTTCATAAACTAAATTGACCATTGCATAATATTTTGTGTTTGTATGCACGTGTGTCTTGTGTGTTTGAGGACAGTGTGGTGTGTCAGAACTATAAAGACAGATCTGAGTATCTTAAGTAAAATGAAGCAGAAAACCTTGGAGATTGGAGCAGATAAAGCATAGAATTAATGTGAAGCAGAGTATATGTATGTGCATGTGTGTACAAATGTGTATGTACATACATGCACCAGGACCAAAGCAAGCCTGTTGAGAATGACAGAATCTGTATAAAAGACACAGTACTTTGATTGAAGGTACTCTCACTAGCCAAATATGGAAAAATCTAAGTACATCTTTTTTCCAATCCTAATGTTATCACAGCCTTCAACACTTACAGTAATTTCTGTTTCTTAGTGTTATAGGGCAGAAGTCTAGGTGTGCAGTGCAAACTTGTGGCCAGTTGGCATTCTTACCTGGAGGATCTGCACAGATAATCTACCTTTAGTGTTTTTAGGTTATGGGAGGGCTCCAGTTTTGTGCAAATGTAGGACTGCATTTCAACCAACTGCTGCTCTTAGATTCCAGAGGCCTCTTACAATCTTTGTCGTGTCCCACTTTTGTTCAAAGTCAGGCACTGAGAATCATTCACATAAAATCTCTCCTTGATTTTGAATTTTTCTTGCCAGGATGAGTGTCACCAATGGTGAGACAAATCCATGCTGAATGCTTCCTGACAGTGCACTGAGAAAGACAGTCTCACTTCTACTGTGCTGCCAATGAGCCCGATCAACCTATAAAGTAACTGAGCTGACATGTCAACTATATTAAGCATCTTAAAGACAAAAACTAAAACTAGAATGAACTTGAGTCATTGGTAGAAAAACGGATGCACCCTGGGACAATAATGTTAAGTGAAATAAATGAGACATGTAAGCTTAAATATCGCATCATTTTCTCCTACATGAGAAACCCCAAATATCTATAAAGATCAAGATAAAAGGAAGATGAGAGGGTAAAGAGAGACAGATCTTTACAAAAGGGAAGGAGACCAAGGAGTAGAGGGGTTAGAGGAGGGAAGAGGATAAATAAGGACAGGAGTCACATGCGGGTACCAACTCCCCAGGGGAATGTATCATTATGGGATTCAAACACGTACAAATAAAAAACAAAAACCAAAGAAAGGACAAAGAGTGAGGAGTAGGCTTAGGAAAACAAGACTAAGGAAACATAACAACTAAGTGAGATTCCATATTAGGTTTTGGATGAAAGATATAAAACAAATTTTCTTTTCGTTCTTTTGTTTCACAAATGAATCATTTGCTGTGGATCAAATCATATTACAAACAAGACAAGAAAAAGAAAAAAAACAAAAGTGAAGCAAACATTTGGTCAAATATTCTGGAAGTGAATATGTTTCTGGATAATTTTAATATTTAAATTTGTAAACTGAATCATCAGATTATCCTCCTAATGTAATGAGTCTCATCCAATCAGTTGAAGGCTTAGACTGAGTGCAAAGCCTGAATTTTTCCCGAGTCAGAAGATATTCCTTTGCCTGAGTGCTTAAATCTACAGTGCCAGTTTTCTGCAGTCTCCAGCATTTAAATCGCATACTGGGCCACTGTGAGTCTTGAGCATACTGACTGTCAGGCTGAAATTTCATTGTTGGCTTCCTCATCCTCAAGCCTTCACACTAAGGTTGGAACTATGAAATTACTGTCATGCAATTTCATTTCTCGGGCTGTGAATATTGGTGCCTGTTGACCACATGAACGATTAGTACATTCATAATCACATAAGTTAAATACACACACACACACACACACACACACACACACACACACACACTTTCTATTGTTTCTGTTTCTTTGAAGAACCCTAACAAAGACCTTTACTTCAAAATGATTTATTCTGCTTATTAAAAACAGATTCTTTGTGTCCACCAAAGATTTACCGAATCTGAAACTTCATGCCTTTCTGTGAGAATATGAATTATAAAACTCTACCCTAATTTTTTCCATAGTAAACTTTCAGAAGTACCATATATTGGAATTGAATAGAACATTTATTTGTGTCTTAACTTATCCTCATTGCTAAGTCCATTACAATGACATGGTTTCATGTTGTATAGAACATTTACCCTATATTTTAGAGGTAAGGCATTGAATGCTACACCTGCATTGCTTTCTGAGTTAATCCACACAATAACTTTTCTTTTATCCAGGTTTAAATTGAGGCATATACTATATTTGGAAATTTCTCTTTCAAAGCCTTTTTGCTGTATCTTGGTACTTTTATAAAGAAATTGTGGTCACTATTCTTTAATCCCAGTACTTAGAAAACAAGCAGAATCTCATTACGGTAATAAATACATTAAGTAATATTTAATATTTATTCTCATTTTCCTTGAACTCTATAGCATTACATATTCTTGTTTCTCTTCTTTTTCTGAAACACATCTCATTGGGTTTCTGGAGAACTGCCCTGGTCGTATTTTCTCCTTTCACTTGTCCGCTCATTTCATGCCTCTCCTGTATCCCATTATTTTCCACCTCCTCTATCCATGCTGAAGCTTCATAGCTTCTCGGTGAAAACCTGGATTTTTGTATTTCTTTGCTCTGTTCCTTAGGGATCAGTTTTATGTACATAGCATTGAAAATTACCCAGAAGCTAAACATTTATGCCTTTGTCTTGAATTTTCCCTTAACTTCCAAACCAATGTATAAAAATGTCCATTGGACATCTTCACTGAATATACCAAAGACACTTCAAATCTACAAGGTCATAGACAACACTAATGATCTTACCCTTCTTCATAACCCAGTATGTCGCCTCCGATATTTCCTATCTGGGTAAATAGCTTATGTATTGCTTAATTCGTGAAAAATAAAATTGTGAAGTTGTTCTTTACAACTTTCATCAATTATGGCCTGTAAAATAAGGAATACTGTAAATGTTATCTCCTATGCATCTTTCCATTTCATTCCTATTTATCAAGACTTCTCCTATTCTGTAATTCAAGTTTTTGTCTTCTACTTTAACTTTTCTAAAACACTAATCTCCCAGCCCCAATTTTTGCTGTTTTTAAGAAGCTCACCATACTTCAGCCATTTCCGCTTAAATACAAGTAATATCCAGCTTTTCTTATGGCATGCATCCTAAATTAAGATGTGTAATTACTTTCTAATGATTTTAGTATTTAAAAAATTCCATGGTACAAATGATTATGAGTTACATGACATTCATTGACTCTGTTCCATTAAGATAGATCTTATCATTTCTTAAAATTCCTAGTTCTCTTCCATGTGAGGGTCTCCACACTTGCTCTTCTCTTTCTTGGTGTACCTTTCTCTCATTATTTTAGCTCTTCTCGTAGTACTCATTCATTCATTCTCTGCCTACCTATATCTTCAAGGAAGACTCTCCTGAGCACATTATCTTTGGGAAACAAAACACTTCTCTATTATTGGTGGGAATGTATACCACTGTGGATAGAGTTACATAGATTCCTTTAAACAACCTATAAATTCCATTTAACCCAGCTATTTAATTTCTAGTTATCTTCCCAAAGGAGTTAGAGACATCATCTTACAGTGATACACGCATACCCATTTTTATAGCAGCGCAATTCATAACAGCTACATCTTGGAAGCAGTCTACATGTCCATCCACAGATAAGTGGATAAAGAAAATGTGGTATTTATACACAAGGAGTACTAGTCTTCCATAAATAGAGATAAACCCGAGTCATTTATAGCAAAGTGTATGCACCTTGAGACAATAACGCTAACTGAAATAAATCAGAACAAGCTGAAAAATCACACTCTCCTACATGAGAAATGATAACAGGAAGTGCTGAGATAGATCTTTTTCAAGTGGTAAGGGGATAAAGAGGGAAGGAGGGGGAAAGATGCAAGAAAAGTGATAAAAAGAGAAGTTCATATATGATTATATGCATGCACTGACTCCAAACAAGGAATGTAAACACTGTGTATTGCAAGCAAATACTAATGAAATGAAGTTTTGAAAAATACTTATTTGCATTCCATAGCTTTCTATTATTCCATTTTAGTGTTAACTTTTCTTCATAGCATTTATCACTATCTTATGATACATTATGCCTTTTGCCATTCACTTAGTTTTCTTACAACTTTAATGGAACTGCAGACATGACCAGTTCCTACTATTGCACTTTCCTAATGTAATGGAACATCTTTAGGGATAACTGGCACCCTTGAAATCTTTACATCTGCTTCAGTCACTGAGTATAATCACTGGATACAATCAGAGCAACTAGGAATCTCTATGAGGAAAAGATTGCTCATTTTTGTTTCTTAATGGATGATTTCTGTGTTACAAAGTTCATGGTAGTTTCTAAGTAAATATTCCCTAAATGAACTCATTCAACTTCAAATGAACTAACATGACTGAATTTTGCTTGCCTTTTTCTTCTCTGTTTGATCATTAGTTCCAAGGCAACCTTATTTTTCCCTTCCATTTACTCATTTAGCTTGGTAGAGCAAGATGGAAATATCCGTGGATGTAGATATTCCAATGTTTGCATTAGACTTTATGATGAATGCACCATACTCAAGCTACAGTAGACATTTCAAAAGAAAGAACACTTGGAACACAGTCAATTTTATAGCAAAACCTTGTAAGGGTTTGTAGACAATACTAGTATACTGGCAAACTGCTCAGCAGTTTTGAAACTATCACACTGTTAGAAGTCTTTGGGGGCAATGTGGTAGGTTCCCATAAGCTTCAGACTGGAAAGAATGTGGACAAAGGACATGCTCAATGTAGTAAGTCATAAGTGAAGGACTTGTCATGAAGTAGAGCTCAGGACATCTATGCAAAGAGACAGGGCAGAATCCCCAGGTGTTAGCGAGATCTCATGGAATATTCAAGTGTTGGTTACTATCCTTATTTCAGAGTAAAGATATCTCAGGTTCTCAATGTCAAATGGGGGAGCAGGTGGTATCTGAAAGGTGGATCCATGTGGAAGGCAGGACTGAGACACTGAGGTTATGTATGCAGACATTGTTCAAGGGTCCTAGAAAGAGAAATTTGGTTATGTGATCAGCTATAGCAGGGAAACAAATATTTATTGGATCAGGACTAAAGCAAAAGCTTATTAATTTGATTCATACTATTCAGGAGAATTAATATCCACATTTCAGTAATCAAGCCCTCTCTGAATAAAATGTAAGAAAGAAAGAAAAAAAGAAAAAGAAATTAACAGATATTGGATACTCACCACAGCCAGGTATTTTTATGGATAATCTCTCTTGATCTTCTGAATCATCTTTGATGATGGACACACATGTGTAATGAAATGGTACCTGGTCATTCCCTGGGGAAACACTCTACCAACAAGAAATCTGTCCACACGTTATGATCACCACTTTCTTACTCCTCTTAAGAACATACAGCATGAGTAAATTCAGGAAGATGTAGAATAATCTCAGATGTTGCTTTTACAGAATATTAGAATGAGGTTCAAGTGGGATAAAATATTACCCAGAAGCAACACAGTTAGTATGATGCTTAGATTAATGTCTTTCCCACAAATGTCCATTTCCTAACTCCTGGAATATATAAAAGTGCTGTGTTACATGACAAGGAGAATTAATGTAGGAACTGGAATTAAGGTTGTTAATCAGATGGATTTCAAAAGAAGAGACTATTCTTAATTACTGAGACTGATCCAGCAAGAATCGTTACCTGGGAAAGGAGGAGGTGAAAGAGTTACCATAGAGTGATGCAAGCTGAGGATGAACTTACTGCTACTGGTGCCTCTGGAGAAGGGAGCGGACTGAGTTAAGAAATACCGCCTCTGAAGGGGGAAAATTAAAAAAAATCATCTCTCTTACAGCCTGCAGTAAGCAAGACAGTCCTGTCAATAAATTGATTTTAGTCCACTAAGCCTTATTTTGGAATTCTGATCTCCAGAAGGTATCAAATTTAAGGCACTAAATTTAAGGTATCTTACTATCTGCAGTCAGTTGCAGAACCCAGGTTCCTCACTCCTAAACGAATAGCATTTCCATCTTACATGGTTTTTCACTGAACACCATGCTGAAAGACATAAAACAATGCACTTTAGATTGAATACAAAAGTCTAGCAGTCAAACTTGTGAAGGTTAAACCTATGAGAAGTGACATCTGACACTCCAGGGATTGAGTGAGGCTAATTCTTTTTAGATATATTGTACTTGAGACAATTTCCAAATCAGTGGTTTGTAACATTTGGAGGATTCTGGAATCATATAGGAGTTTGTATCAAAATTCCTGATTCTCAAGTCTATTTTCTCTTTTCTTTCATTATCCTGTCAACAATTAGCTTCACTGTGAAGCCCCATAATTTGGTAATCTCTGTTTTTCCTTCTTACATGCATGCACTACCATTTTTTAGTCACCTATTTATGTTAATGCTGGCTTTTCCATTTGAAACCTGCTTTTATAACTTCTCTATGACTGAAAATCTAGAACTACAAAAGGAAATATATAATAAGCATAGTAAATATATGCAAATTATAAAAATTGACCAAATGCCTGATATTCTATTAGAATTTCTAGTGTAAATATATTTTTATTTTATATAAGTATTTTCTATTTCAATAGGTATCTTTGAAGATCTCTGAGGTTTTGTGGCTGTTTCTTATAATAGCTAAGAATATAACTGACTTTTCAGACTAGTGAATCAAAGTAATCAAATAATTGATGGGAGCATGTTTATACAAGTATTTAAGCTTCTAAATGAAAAGATGGTGTTAGAATTAAGCATTTAACACACTGAAATTCTTAGTGAAATATATCCAGACAATAATTGGCAATGCTTGCTAACACAGTGCGTGAAAAGACAATGAAGGAAATTATAATACTTGGTTACTACTGAGCACCTGAACTCACCAGTCAATTTTAACAATAAAAGCTGAAAAAGAAAAAACAAATGACCGAATATTTTATGCTTCCTCACAGACATACATGTAACCTGTAAAGAATTCTTGTCTAAGGATCTTACCTAAATTTGATGAAGGATTTAGATCAAATACCAGTATATGGAAATATATAGAAAATAGCAGCATTTTAAATTCTAATATAGGAATGCAATCCTCAAAATCCAGAACACTGGAGGTATTTTGGTTTCTTCCACCCATCGACTGCAAAGGAAAAAGGAGAAGGAGAAGAAACTTTAAAAGCCTCAGAATTTAAAATTAAAATTAATCAAATCTAAAGGAATACAAATAGAGAATATTGAGCACTTTCTGTTATTTGATGATGTTCAGGAATAAAAATTTTAGGTGCAGTGATGATTCTGTGGTTGTGAAAAATGGCTCTTCTATATATAATTGCATATATTTAGAAATCTGCACTGAACAATTTATGCAAGAACTTGTGTCAAGGGGCTGGGGATATAGCTCAGTGGAATAAACACTTGCCTAGCAAGCGCAGGGTCCAGAGTTCGATCCCCAGTACCACAAAAAAAAAAAAAAAAAAAAGAACTTGTGTCAAAATGATTCAGGTTGGGGAGAGAGCAGTGACAAATACATGAATTGATAATCATTGAGCTGGGTGGCTCATGGGTAGAGGTTCATTATAATATCTCTTATTTGAAATTTTTAATGAAATAAGTATATCAATGAATAATCAACTGTGATGCACACATATTTTATGTATATGCACACAAACAACAGAATACTGGTTTTCAATTGAAAGTAGATGCATAGTGTGATTCAGATGAAACTTGAAAACACTATTCCAGGTGAGAGAAGCTAGACATAAAAACTGCATAATATATGCAACCATTTGTGTGATGTCTAGAATAATAAATCTATAGAAACTAAAAGTAGATTTATGACTGTTTCACTTTGAGAGGATCATAGGATTGGGGGATTATGAAAAAGGGATACAGGGTTTCTTTTGGGAATAAGACAAATATGTTAAGATTATGACTTTACAATTCTGAATATACTAATGATATTGACTAGTATACTTTAATTGGGTAAAGTGTATGATAAATACATTATATCTCAATAAACCTATTATTAAAAAAGTTTGAAAAGTTTTAGACAAAAGAAAATAATAGTCCTAATCTTGAGTCTGTTTTATTTTCTAAAGGAATTACTATTTCTTCCTAATTTCTCACTTGTGGAAGGAAATTATTTGTTGCCTGACAACAAGAATTTAGAAGTTGGGTGTGGTGGCACACACTTGTAATCCCAGGACTTGGGAGGCTAAAGCAGAAGGATCATCGTGAATTTGAGAGCAGCCTGGGATACAAAGTGAGCTGAAGGCCAGCCTGAACTGCATAGTGAGACCCTATCTCAAAAAGACCAAAAAATAAATAAAATTTAGGCATTACTGGGGGTATCTGATAGTCTAGGAGTCTTTCTAAAATGAATTGCTATCTTGTCAATTGAGGCAGGATCAAATGTCCAGATGAGTTCAGGTCCTAGGAAGAGAGACTCTGAAGAAACCCCGTTCATAAAAAAAAAAAAAAGAAACCCATTTAATAGCTCAGTAACTCAAAATCACGATGATAGCCATTGCCCTTCAGCCTAGAATTCAGCTGGCTTCCTACCACTGATGCTCCAGTATTGGTCTCTGCTCACGCCCTCAAAAACTGTGCTTGCATCACACTTGCCATCTTCCTCATCCTTATTGCAACAAACGCTGTGGGTTACTGTCTGAATCTTTGTAGCCTTGTGGACTGGCCTTTCTGGAGTCCCCATGAAACTTTTTTCACATCTCTGGAAATATCTTGCCCATTAACAATCAATTTCTGATTAATGACAATTATAACTCTAGGGTAAAGTTGGGTTTAGATGGTAAAAGTTTGCATTTGTCAGACAGTATATGATACAGTGAATACATAGTTGTATTTGTAGTTGGATATTTACTTGTATACTTTCCTGCTTTTATTCCCAGATTATCAGAGAACCTTCCCATGGTGCTAGTTATCAAGGACCTCTGCAGTGATTCCCTGATATCCTGCCAAGTGTTAAAGCACACGGCATGAAGAAAGAGCAAGAGATGAAATAATGGTGCAACAGGGATCTGGGATGGCCAGTTGTTCACAGGTAACCGAAGGCCATGAGGCACCCAGAACCTCGATATTTATTAGTTACATCTGTGTCAAAGACAATGGGAGAAGAGCATTTGAGTGTTTCTGGGAACAGTATTGTTGACTAAGTTGGGCCTGTGAGAAGAAGAAAGTATTCTTACAAGGATGAGGACTAAGCTAGGGGGCAATAAGGAAGCTAGTTCTTCCAGGTGCCTCACTGCGTGTAGTTTGCCTTATCTTGCTCTGTGAGCACCACAGCAGTCACTAGCCCTAGAGCTTCCAGATGAGAACAGAAAAAAGCAGGGAGTTTCTGTGTTCTAATCTCGCTCAAAGGGCAGGACAAGGATGGCCTTGGATGTTCCCTAGACTCAATTTATAATTTGTGGTCCCTGACACCAGCTATCTCAGGATATTTTACTGCCATTTTGTATTACATAATGGGTTGCCTCGGCAAATCTGAGTGAAATGATGTCTTTCTTTTCCTGGTGTACACATTACTCAAGAAGGACATTTGAAGGTAGAAAAGCTTGTTTCTGAGGATCAACTCCATAGCTCTCCACACAATTAGCATACTCAGTGAGAATATACAGTGGCATGAAAGCCACTTGGCTACAGATGTACCAAGGATGACCTTTTGTTTTGGGCTTCATAGAGTAAATTCGAGAGGAAATAAAAACAGTAAACAAAGTGACATTCTCTAGAATCAAATGCTTTGGTTTTAGAGGTAAATTCACATGACAGTCGGGTATGAGACCTAACTGTGTAGATTACTCAGGGCCTGTTTTTCTTATTCACTGGAATCCTGTGAGACTGGGGCCATGTAGCTTTTGTTTGTCACCATGACACTGAGCACTGGACTAGTCTGGAACAGGGAATGTAATTCCTAAGTTTCCTATAGATGTAAACTAGGATAATGAACCAAACTTCTCTATGCTCTTAAAATACGATACAGAGCTAGACAGATAAAGGGTCATTTCCAGCAGTAATGGAAGAAGCCTGTTGTAAAATACACTCCATACACAGAACATAAAAAGCAGGTAGAAAGTGGATATCTCAAGCAATGCTAATTAACTGGGAAGAGGTATTCTAGATTCAGTGATAATTCATCTCAGTGATACTAATCTGGATTAATGATGTGAATTTCGGTCCTGTTATTTCTCCTGAACATCACGTGACACCCTGGGAAGTCGGCAGAAAGGTGGAATCCTTCAGCTGGCTGACTTTAAACCAGAAAATATTATATGGACCAAAAAATGAACAGAATTGTATCTTCTGTGATTAAGTGGACTAGCAATTTTAAAGACGAGTTTAAATTGAAGTGTAGGAGATAAAATAAAAATATAGTTGAAGAACATCTGAGAGAATGAGTAGAAAACAACCACTGTTATATTTCAGTTTACAGACTTGAAACTCTGAAGTGCATTCAGATTTTCATTCTGAAAATATACATGCACTATTTCTGTTCTACAGTGAGGTAATAGTGGTGTGGCAGATATTTAACTGTCTTCTGATTGAGGTTTATTTGCTCTTTGCTAATAATTTATTGCACAACATACTAAACATTTTCAAGTGTAAATATGATATCCACTTTTTTCCATAAATAGCACCAAGCTATGAAAACTTTGATTTCAGAAATAGACAGACTTTGCTGCATGTATTGTGAAAATATCATGGGCTGGTAGATATTAGCTGCTTGTCTTTGAATATGCAACTTACTCTTGTAGAAACTGAATCATTAAGTATTTTTTCTAAGTATAAAATAGTTAAATGGAAAAACCCTGAAGCAGAGATACAAAGTAATAAGAGCATAGCACAATGGTGTGTGCATGTGTGTGTGTGTGTGTGTGTGTGTGTGTGTGTGTGAGAGAGAGAGAGAGAGAGACAGAGACAGAGAGAGAGAGAGAGACAGACAGACAGACAGACAGGCAGGCAGGGAGAGAAAGAAAGATTCTTATAGGCTAATGCTCCTGCTGACTTGCTTCAGGATTCAGTTGTACCACAAATGAAAAATCTTGTCCAACTTCAGTTGCAACCTCACACAGCTAGATCTAATACCCTTCTTACTCCTATTCAACAAGAATTGCTTTTTAATCTCTTTCTATGGGAGGCAGATGGGCTACCTTATCACAGTTCCCATTAGACTCTCGACATTTGCTGAGTGGATTGGCTTTCTCCCTTAGGTCTACATGACAAGTCCCACTATATCACTCTGGGTTTGCTTTGCAGAAAGATGCCACAGCCTTCTTCTGTCTCCCATCTCTTCCCTCCTTCACCCTCATTTGATAATATCCTCTTGCTATCTTCCTCTTAATACATGTCTTCCAGCAGCACCTAGACTACCAACATCTCCCAGTATCCACTCAAACGTAAACTCCATGAAAATCAATTTCAAAAGAAAGGAAACTTATTGTGGCTTATATATTTAAGATTTTGACTCATGGTATGTTGGTCTATCTGTTTTGAGACTTCTAGATGGATAATATATTGAGATACAAGCATGTGTCAGAGTAAGTCTGTTTACTTCATGCCCAGGAAAAAGAGACAGGGTAAGTGAACAGGATCTCACAATCCCCTTCAAGAACATATTTCCAATGACCAAAAGCCTCTTTCTATTACCTAGTTTTTAAAAGTTCCACCACTTTCCAGTAACGTCATTCTGGGGACCAAGATTTTACCACATGGGCATTTGGCAGATATTGAAGGTCCAAATTATAGCATCATACTTTATTTTCAGCCATGTTGGGCCCAAGATATAGCTCCGCAGCACAAATACCTGCCTGGCAAGCACAAGGTCCTGAATTTGATTCCCGGCACAAAAACACATCTTATTTTCAATCATGTCAATTGGCTTGCAGAGTTTTCCATGTGCCACACCTGAACTTGGGAGAGTGAGTTTTCAAATTTTGACAGAAGCTTGTTTCACGTGGAAATTGTGGAAGTTACAGATGAACAATAGAAATATTTCCAATAATTATTTATTTTCTTTTTACTTTCCCAGGTATAAAATACTTTCAGATCCACAAAAATGTTGTGAAATTAATACAAAGAGTTTCTCTGTATCTGTCACCCAGATTCCTCAAATGCTGACATATGTCATGGCCACAGTTCAGTTGATAATAACAGGAAATGAACACTGATTCCACACTATTAACTGATTTAAGGATCTTATACAAATTTATCAACTGTCCCACTAAAAAAGGACCCAATCCAAGAAGACACATTGAATTTAGCTGTAATATCCCCTTACTCTCTTTCAGTCTAGTATAGCTTATCAGTTTTTCCTTGACTTTCGCAAAATTGTGGTTTTTTTTTCAAGAGGATACAACAGTGATTGTGTAGTCATTCTCTAAAATGACCTTGTGTTTGATTTTATCTGAAGGTTTTGTATGCTTAACGTTGAGCTCTTCACACATAGTAGGAGAAAATGTTTCTTCTGCTCAGTGCATCACCCTAGAATGCACATGGTGTTGATTTGTGCCATGCCAGATGATATTAACACTGATCATTAGCTAAGCCAATAGCCAGCTAGTGTAATGTCCCTCCCACTCCATTTTTTAATGTACAATCCATGAATACTTTCCTTAAATGAAGGAATGCTTGAATCTTTGTACTGAAAAGGCCTATAAATATGTAAAAAGAACTAGTCTAGAAAGATAAACTATATGCAACTCTACAAGAGAATGATCTGTATGAACTGACACAGAATGAAATCCAGGCTATACTTTTAAGTGACAAGATCAAAGTAGAAAGAAGTATGGAGGGGTGTAGAGGGGAGGGAAAGGAGGCCGGCAAAAACTAATTGAACAAAAAGTGGAAATAGATCATTTGCAAATTGGAAAGGGGCTTTAGACAGGATGTGGTTCAAGAACAAGGGCCTGAAGTAAAAACTGGGGAAGATATAGAAGAGATGAAAATGACAGATACCTCTCCAAGTATACATTTTTGTAACATCCTAAGATTTAGAACAATGTTAAGGTTTTATATAATCAAAGAAAGAATTATAACTTTCAAAGAGTATCTGTCTTCTCCTTTAACTCTCAAGAAATTGAGTATTTTTGTAGTATGATGTTTTTAATTCTGGGAAGATACCCAGAAGGGAAATAACTGGGTCAAATAGGACCTCTAATCCTAATTTTTTGAGGAATCTGCACAATGACTTCTAAAATGGCTGCAATATATGCCCACCCATGTTTATAGCAGCCCAGTTTGTACTACCTAAACCTTGGAAACAACCCAAATGCCTGTCAACCAAAACAGGGTTCAAAAAGATGTGGGCTTTTTTCAATACAATGGAATACTACTCAGCCATAAAGAAGGACAAACTGGAGACATTTTTAGGTAAAAAGGTGTTGCTATACTCTTAAGTGAAATAAATTGGACACACATGTGTAAGTATCAAATTGTTTCCCTGGTGTGAAATGCTGAATGTGTAAATGAGGACCAAAGTGCATAAAAGGTATGTGAAATAGGAAAACATTCTTCAAAAGTAAGGGGATCTAAGGATGGGGTGAAGGGTAGTGTGGAATTGAAACAAGTGTTTGTGCTCTGAAATGAAACAAATTGATGCTCGTGGTTAAATATCATATTGTTTCTCTCATATGGGAACCTGAAAGGTAAATAAAGACCAGAATGTATAACGGACACTGGGAAACAGGAAGAGGGTATTCAGATATGAAGGGGAACAAGAGATGGGGAAGAGGGAAAGAAAGGGAAAAAACTGAAGGAAGAAAATAGACCGAAAGCTTTTGTAAGTAAGGCAGGAAGCAGGGTTGGAAGGAGGAGAGGGAACTGGGGAGAGAAGAAGAATCAAGGTGTATCATGTACAGGTACAAACTCCCTCTGAGTAAGACCATGCTGTATATATAAAGTGCACCAAAACAATTAATCGAAATTTTAAAAAAAGAAATTGAGAATTTGGGGTAGTCATTTCAAATCATGCATTTGGTAAGTGCTTTTCTTCATGTGCCTGATCTAAGAAGGAAATTTTTAAGATACTATTTTTACACTTAGGGTGGCCTTCAGCTTTCTGTCAGTGTGTGCGCTGTTCCCTTGAACAGCTCTTCCTTCCTCCTTTCCCCTGCTTTTTTCTTAGAATATGAGATTCCTGCTGAGAGTTGGTGCACTTAAGTATACACTTGTTTTGATGCTGATGTATTTCAGTCTCAAATTTTGCTGAAGTTGGAGGATATTTTTGAAGTTGCCTTTCTGTATTGTTTTCAGCTATCCAGAATTCAAAAGTTATTAATTTTGAAGGAAGTCTCGTCTTTGTGTGCTCCCAGGTTCACAAATGCTGCAGCCGTTTGAAGCAGTCTTCTGTTTCCACTTCCTTTGTGAGAATCATATCAGTTCATGCAGTCCTCTCACTGGCCCCGCTGCCTTTCATGGGTGCCAGAGCAATCTGTTTATGATGGCAGACAGGCCTCTGTCCCTGGAGATAGTGTGTGTGGCTTGATCTGCTCTTCTCTTTCCCCATGGCTTGTTTTAAAAGGCTTCATCGAATTTCTTACATGTTGTGCTGCTTGGGTGTACAAAATATTGGCAATGTTTTATAATAAGTTGCAAATCATTATTATA
The DNA here is from genome assembly GCA_004027595.1 of Dinomys branickii. Taxonomy (NCBI): domain Eukaryota; kingdom Metazoa; phylum Chordata; class Mammalia; order Rodentia; family Dinomyidae; genus Dinomys; species Dinomys branickii. The sequence continues at coordinate 31,957 of PVLD010001665.1, forward strand.
TGCTGTGGTGTTCATCGTATTACCATTAATCATCGTAAATTCACCGAGTGTTTTCACACAAATAAGGTAGGTAATTCCAAAGACAGTTTTATTCATGAAACTTTCAATTTATTAATGTGTTTTCACCCTTAAAGCTACATGGAAAAGCTAAATGATGTTGTTCGATATCAGCATCAAAAGGACTTTATGGAGTATCAGGTATTAAAGAGCGCAGATAAAATTCATCTTTTGCAAATTACAAAGCATGAAAACTTCTGTAGTTCTTTTTTTTTTTTTGCTCCTATATGTTGTGTGGTCACTAACACAGCCCAGTCCTCTTGCTGAGCTTCTACATATTGTCCAGAATCACTGGTGACCTTGCCTGACTTTCAGTGCATATCCCATATTTCTGCCCTTCTTTTGATTAAACTTTTCTTTTGATTAAACAAATGAAGTCCACATAGTGGAAATTTAGGCACCATAGTGAAATAACTGTGATTTTTATAGCACATTTCAGTTCATTTTGCCTGAAAACTATTTTTTAATCTTTATTTTGAAATAGGATATAATTTGAAATCCTGGTTCCATCATATAATCTCTATGCATCTTTGACAAACTTCATTACCACTTCTATAAAATTGACAGAAATGTTATGTCCTTAATATCATGTTGAGGTCAGTGCAAAGAGGATTTGGCATTTAAATTATTATCTTCATTTTAAAAATGAAGATCAGATCAACAACTACTTAGAATTTGAAATACAAGCATCTTATTTTACTTGGCACAAGAAACCTACCCAACAAATACAGATTTGTTTTTCTTGATTTGCTGAAGGCCTATTCAACCAAATATTTAGAAACCAGAAAAAAAGCAATAATAATTGAAACGTCATAAATTTGATGGTTCAGACTGTATCCATCCTCTGTATACACTGGAATATATGTTTCCAAGAGAGGAAGAAGAGTGATCAAGACAGGTGGTTTCTGCTGAAAGTTCATCTATTCTTTGTTTCTAGATGGAATCTCAGAGAGCAGCACGCCAGGAATGGAGCTCATGAGTGAGACCCTCATTCTTGGACAATACTGCAGAGGCCTGGTACTGCAAAGACCCATGACAAGAACAAGGTTTACTTTTGCTATTCTTTCTCAGCTCTCCTGTGCGTCTGAGATGAGTATGCCAGACCAAGTAGAGTCCTCCAAAGATATTCACCAGAAAGTGTGTTTTAATCTGTTTAAGTGTTATTTAAAATGCTTGTTAATTAAAACATGTGTTGAAAATGTTGTTTTATATGACAAATATGAGCGTGTGTGTTTAAATTAAAATTAGGGGGACAAAAGATAATCCTAGCTGATCCAGGTGAATCCAAAATGTAATCATAAATGTCCTCATGAGGGAAGGCATGGAGACTTTGCAGAGATAAGCTCAGAAGCCCAGATGAGCACAGAATCAGAGATGGTAATGATGTAGCCACAGCCAACTCATATGGGCATTCCTTAGAAACTGGAAGAAGTTAGAAGAGAATAAATTTCTGTTGATTTAAGTTACCATATTTGTGGTGATTTGTTTCTTTCACATCTTAGATGTGAAAGAAAAAACAAACTTGGCTTATTTCATTCCCTACCTTTCTCAGTACTTGCAACTGATACCCCTGCATGTTAGTCTACCATTCCCCAGGAAAGCCTTCCTGTGACCACTCATCAAGTATTTCACACTAGCTTTTGAAGTTCTTCTTTGCAGTGTGATACCACCTGTTGAACTATATGTTTTTACTCTTGGCATAAGCTCTTTCCTTCGTAGCTAAAGTAAGTGAATCAGTCACTTCACTATGAAAGCATCACACTAACAAGTGAGGGTGGCCTGGCTGAGTCTCCCGTACCACATCCATCCTTCCATCCATTGTGCACATGATGCCACTGTGCCATTCTCACTATCTTCTGCTTGTCTCCGACTTCTCAGCTTCTTGTCCTGTATAGAGAGTGAAGTTATCTGTTCCCCATTATGTTCCAGACATGGCGTGCTCCAAAGAAAAAGCAGTGTGTGGTCTCCTCTAGTCAATTAATTCTTAATGAAGTATAGCCTAAATGAACCTATGCTTGCTTCACAGAATAAGTGTCAGTCAAGAAATATGCCAAAACCCATTTCATAGGAATGGCTCATTTTCTTCAAATTTATGCTCTTGAGATTGCCATTTTACTCAATACACATTGTCTTATGAATTTGTTCCTATCTTTTCAATCTTTATTTCATCATTCATCAATCAACTGTCCTTTCTTGCTTTAGAGTATATATATATATATATATATATATATATAATATTTTAATAGGCTGTTTATTAAAATATTTATTAAGCCACTAAAATCTATAGATATGACACATAATAAGAAGCTCATGGGTTCTACCTGCATAAAGTTATCCACCACAGGAAGACACATCCAGGGATAAGCTGTACTTCTTACTTCACATAAGAGGGGAATTACAGACTGTTGGAAAAGCCAGTCAAAAAGCATGTACAGGGAAATGGAAGGCTTCTTAGAATTCTCGCCTTTACTGGCAGAGAGTTAACATTTACCCTTCCTCAACCTCTCCTCTTCCCTTTCTTTGCGCTGGTCTGCACCAACAAGCCTGGAATGGAGGCCCAGCACGACATCTGGGAAACAATACCGAGACATCAGGGCTGAGGAGGTAAAAGGAGCCTAAAGGCCTTGTGGGATACACAGGACTAGGCTCACACAAGTATTGGGGGCTATCAGGAGACTGGTTTTACATTTAAAAAATTAATTAATGCATAAATATACTAGGAAAAGTGAATTAAAAATGGCAAAGGAGGGTCTAGAATAAACTTTCTTGTTGGATTCAACTTTTAAAAATTGGTATAAACTCGTTGTTTAATACATTTATAAATATGCTTTTAGATATGTCTCTATGTACTTCTGTTTATATAGACAAACACAGACATATACACGTATGTACACATATGTGAATATACATATGTCTATATATAAAGATATAGATATATAAGATATATGGTTTATATACATAAATAAAGATATTGGTATACATGGGCACATTTTTTGTTAGTGTATATGATTATATACTTACTAGCTGTCTTCATTGAGAAGCTCTGAAATGCTCACATTCCAGTACAAAGGAACCCACCTAGAACCCTAACCTTGGTTCTGTGTAAATGCTATTTTGCATTAGAAAGAATCCTGTTTTCTCAAACAAATACATATATAACTGTATGACTGGCCAAGTGACAATACAAGATAATTCTGGGGTATCTATTTGCTACGCACTTCAGAAATACAAGATCAGTAAAAAAAAAAAAAAGACAAATGACAGCAGAATTGAGTAGTCAGTTGAACCATATTTCTTTAATCCAGATCAGGTGCAAGTTGAATATCAAAATAAATTATATAAGCACACATTTGAAAGAATGGAAAATTATGAATTTATATTATTATATATTAATAATGAGTAAATAAGTAAATCCTTTAAAGGAAAATCTCTATCTTATTGTTCACTATCAATTCTGTGTGTGTGAGAGTGTGTGAGTGCAATTAGAAAGTCACTCTTTTATAACTATTCCTGTAACAAATGATTCAGGTAGTGAATCACCAAAGAGGCCAAAATAGTAGGCAAAAGGTTATAGAAGAACAACATAGTTACATAATCTCAAAGTATTTCCTTAAAAAGTGCCCTTCAGTTGAAAAAGAAAATACAGTCATATCATAGTAGAGGAACTGGGCAGATAGTGCCTTAACTGTCATCAAAGTTAGCATCACCAAGGATGAGACAAATCAATATGGCTCACCTGCGGGTATGATGCATGAAGAAGGACATAGAATCTTTTCTGTACTGTTGTTCAGTAAAAGCAGTGCCTTAATCTAATCATAAAGACACTTCAAATAAGTCCAAATTGGGGAACATTCTGCAAAATGCCTCACATAGACTAAAAATATCAAGATTGCAAAAGAACAAAGAAAAATTGAAAGAAAGTGCTTTATTAAAAAGACCTAGGTGACATGACAAACACACTGCACTAATTCTAGATTGGGTCCTGGGTTCGATGGGAAAAATAATACACAAAGGACAACACTGAGCATTTGAATGGGTCTGCACATTAGACGGTAATGTTTCATAAAAGTTACTTTATACTGTTGGTAGGAGAGTATGTTTATTTCAGAAGAAAAATGCATCGAGTTGTTCAGTAGTAACAGAGCATCACATCCACAGCATACTGCCATTGTTTCAAACAATGACAAGCATGTACACATATGTGTGCATATGAAGGTGATGGTAAAATATAATAGTATGATATTGCTGGGTGCTCAGCAAAGACTGTTATTCTTGCATATTTTCCATATGCTCTTTGCAAATATAAAATTGATCTCAAAATAGTTTTTAAAAAAAGGTGAATATTTATTGGAAGGTAGAAAATGCATCAATAGCAGCACTTTGTTTAAATCCCTAAATTACCCCTTTCTTTGAATTTTGATTTATAGTATATATATCACACATTGCATATAGAGAGGTAAATCTATCTCTACGGAAATGTGAAGGGATTGATCTTAGTTACTTTCTCATTGCGGGGACAAAATATCTGACACTCAGAAGTTAAAGGAGGAAAGATTTATTTTAGCAAACAGTGTGTAGAGGTTTCAGTCCATAGGCAGCTTACTCTAAGGCAGGGCACCATGACAGAGGGGCATAGTAGAGGAGAAATAGGCCATGGCATGGCAGGCAGGAAGCAGTGTGGGTGCTCAAGAGGAGAAGGATATATGTATATTTAGTTTATATCTATGTTTTATATCTATGTCTTTATGTATATATATATATATATATATGTATTTCATATCGATGACATGTGTGTGTGTGTGTGTGTGTGTGTGTGTGTGTGTGTGTATACACACATATAATCTTCAGGCCCCATCCATAGTGACCCACCTTTTCCCACCAGGCTTCACCTCCCCAACATCACACCCAGCTATAAACTCATCAGTGGAAAATCCAGTACCACATTCCCATGACCCGGTCACCTCTCCAAAGCCCCACCTATAAGCCTGTGAGGATGTAGGGGAAACAGCTAGATGTAAGCCATTACAGGCTTATTTTTTCAATAAAGACAAAGTGAAAGGTGATGTGGTGGTATCCGGAAGATCGTGGTGTGCTACGCTGATTAGACAAATTCTCAGTGGGTTGGAATTTCAGTTTGGGGGAAGAAAGTAACTTGTCATTTCCTACTACCTTAAAGACATTTCTCCTCTCTCCATCTTCTAATTTGAGAGGAGCTACAGAATTCTGCCTTATACTGTTAGATAAACATTCATGTCTTATCAGGGGAAGTTTATTGAAGAACACCCTACAAAATTGGAAGGTGTAGAAGGTTTTGCCTAAAGCTATTTGTACTTTTGGAATTCCTTGTCCTTGCTGGTATGAACACTTGGGAAGGAAAGATGCCTGCAGAGAGAACAAATTCCAACAATGACACTGGGACAGTAAAGGGGTCTGTGGTATTCTTGTAGCTCCTACAATAATAGGTCAATCACCTCAGGAGGATGCAATGGATACAGAATCAGAACGGGAGCCTAGGACTGCTGCCATCGATGACTTCTTGGAACCTTAGTTTCCCTTTTACAAAAGGAAATTGTTGTACCAGATCTTACATGCCATGGTTCCATGGGCATTTAGAGCTATTGAATCCTTTTTGTTATGACAGTAATTAGTGGTTTCTTTCTGGATTTCTTGGAGCAGTTTTGAAAGGTTTATAGCTTATTCCTGATGTAGATAAATGTTTTTAGAATATTTGTTTTGCCTTTCATGAATAAAAAGGTGATTGAACAAAGCATGCATTCATCATTCCATTTATTGCCCTGAAACAAGAAGTGTAATTTATAAACCAATAATACTTCGGGGAGTGTTACACACATGTTTGAAAAGAATGTCTTAAATTAATGGGAGGCCAAGAAGACACTAATCCAGCATTCCCTGGAGGAAGAGTTAAGAACATAACCAGACAACAAACCTGGATGCATTTTATTGATTGATACAGATTGTGCTATGTTACTTTAACTGGAGTACAAACAAAGGGAATGAAAATGTCAGTGACTCTGAGATGGCCTCTTCGTGTTTCCCAAGATAGGTGAGCACGAGAGAGTTAGTGTAAGATAACAGATTACAACTGGAATATAAGAAACTGCTAGGATGTACACTAAGGTCATATCTAAAAGTATCTGCACTTATCTATATAATTCATAGAAAATGGCTTTAGCTACTGGAATCAATGAAAAGCTAGCAAAAATTCAATGTAGAATTCTCATGGCCCATGAGAAAGAACATCTTTTAAGAATTAATGAAATTAATGACAATTATTGGAGATTGTTTTGGTCCACAACTGTTAAGTGGTTTACTTTATAAAGTTGTAGTTTAGTATGTAGCATCATAAAAATGATTTCTCTTATGCAAAACGCCCTTCATTCTCTCATTGCACAAGTAAATCTCCAGCAACACGTTCAGTGTGATTTATATCCCAGCTTCCTTGCAGTCTTAGTTTCAGTCACATAATTTCACATGTTTATAGGCAGAGAACTCAGCAAACTCTTCCTTAGCCAAGGTATAGCTAAAACCTAGGTGGAGACAGATACTAACTTCATGAGTAAATAAAATTGTTAGGAATTTCATGCACCAGAGCCTCTGTATATGATTCAAAAAACAGCCATAACCGATGCTTTGCAGAACTAATGATGTTTAAAAACATTCTCTGGAGTGTCAGTATTGTGAAGATTACAATATAAGTTCCTTAGAAAATGCCTGATACACAGTAAGTATTCATTAATAATAATTATTACTATTTAATTCACACACCCATAAAATGCTAACAAATAACAAATTGAAAGAGAGATAGGAACTGCAACAAGTAGGTACACTCAGTGTAAAATTCTAAAGTAATGAAGAAGGCTAGAAAAGCCATTGAAATAAGACACAAGAATACAAAACAAAGCCATCATTACTCATTTAGTGCAGATACAAACACATCCAAGCGGAGTCAAAGGCATCGCTATTATAGTACATTCCAGCAGTAATAGCTGTTAATAACCATAACTTTGAGTCATCAAAAAAGCCAAAATAATATCCAATATCCTCTGTCTAAGAAAGCATGCAAATTGTAATAAAAATTTATAGACTCTCATTCAAACCCGTTATGATTTTAATGTTAATGCTTCACCCATAAACTCTCTGTAATCTAGAAAACCTATTTTCTAGACCCTTTGGATAATGGATATCTAGATGGTAAAGGTTTATTTAAATTATATTCATCAATCTTAGTAATTCTCAGACTTATGTTTTATCTGCCTCGCTAGATGTAACATCTCCCAAGGACAAAATCTTATCTCTGGATATAATATTCTCAAAGTGCATGACAAAAGAATGGATATTTAATTACTGCTTCTCACATATTCAACAAAATGGTGGACACTTATTTACAATTTTTAATAAAGAGAGACTATAAGATCACTTAGAGAAACAAAGAACAGCATTCGAAGGCTCACTTTGAGTTTTCTTTCATACATTCATTACTTAGGAAAGGTTCACAAGAAGCTACATCCTGAAATTTTACTGAAAGTGACTTATTAAGGATAATATTTAAAGAGAGCAGGATTACAAAATAGGAGACAGGAAAAGAGGAGAAATCTACGTAGAATCGCTCACATAATAGAGACTGGCTTCATGCCACCCACAGTGCACCCTGGAGAATAACTGGTCCAGATTTTAGCTACTAGGGCTAGGGACTTTTTGTACCCCTTTTTCACTTGGTCATCACTGTGGTGGCCTTTAAAGAGGGCTTGTAGTGTAGATGAAGTTCCCTGGTAAGAGATGGTCCTCTGTCAGCAGAGAGAAGTTATCAAGAAAAGTGAGAAGCTACGAACAATTATCAGCCGATACTACCATTGCTAGAGGATGGACCAAATGATGGGAGGGAAGGGTGATGGGAAGAAGTGGTGAAGGGAATGTGAGTGGAATAAAAGCATCAGACTCTCAAGTTCATCTTTGTACCTCTCAGTTCCATTTACTTCTCATACTGAATTCACATATGTAGGAAAATCTAGCTAACCCAGAACCCTAATTAGTCACATCTTCTTGGAAATCTTACAAGAATGAAAAGGGACTTTGGTACCATTAGTCCTGAGGTTATAGCAATGCTCATCTCTCTCACTAATCTAGATTTCCCAGAGCCTCATCTGTCATGTCTGCTGGGCCAGATGGGTTGCCTGGTGGAATGATTCAGACCTTCACTCTAGAAAGCTTCTTGCATGTCTTTTTCCTTTTGTAGTTGGGTCCCACTCATAGTTACAGCATGCAAGAATGCTAAAACATGTTCTAATGGAACTTTGGCATCCAGAAGTACGTCACTCACTCTCCTTATGCAGTAGTAATCCTATCTTCTCATAATGGTTAGGGCTAAATACCATTTTTGTGTTCCTCTAGTCTGCTGACAGGAGGACATCAAAATAAATTTAAGGAGACCACAGTCTAATTTAGTGACTCCTTACTGCATCCCCTAGTTGGAGCATCTTACCTCCCAGTTCCTTCCAGCACATGAGGACATAGTGAAAAGATGACCACCTATATATCAAGAAGTGAAACCTCACGAGACCTAGTCTTGCTGCTTCCTTGATCTTGGACTTTTCAGCCACCAGAATTGTGAGAAATGCATTTCTGTTGTTTACAGGCCTTCTAAGCTGATATTTTTCTTATCATGAACAAACTAAGACAAGATTCTTCATTTGGGTGGCTGAAGTGACACAGCTACTTTTACACAGCCTGGATCTACCAGTGAATTCTCTCTCACTTTCTACTCTGTACAAAACTAGCAGTTTTCCATGGCACTCAATAACAAGATCAAAGGAGGGTTCTCAAGCATGAAATATGCCTCTTCCAGAACTCAGGAAGCTTTGCCAAATTGTTTTGGTGGTACAAGATGCAATTTGAAAAAGGCTGATAGTTTGGAGGGGCTTACCCAGTATGTCCAATATTACTGCATTCCTGAAAAAGCCTTTGATGAATCAACTCCCTTGGTAGGGCTTATGATTCACCATCTGGAATATGTGTATCTTCAAAAAGCCTAACATACTTCTCAACTCATGATCATCCGATTTAATTGACACAGTGTCATCAGTATAGTAGATGACTATGATTCTCTCTAGGATGTCTAAGGAGTCATAACCCTTCAGATTATAAAAGAGAGAAGAACAATTCATATGCCCCGGGGCAAAGCTTACTGTTTTTTATACCATCTAATTATAAACTGCTTGTGATTGTGATCTTCTGGTAAGCACTAAAATGAACAATTTGATCATATTGTATTAACCATCTTAATCCCTGTTGTAGTCAGGGTTAGTAAGACAAAAGATTTAATACAGGACACAAAATTTATAGGGTTATTTTAAAATATTCACTAACAGAGTCAAATGCAAAAGGGGACAGAAGATCTGTCCACACACTAGAGGTCCAAAGAATCCAGCTGAAGGGCTGGATCCCACAGCAATGTCCTGCATGAGTCAAGCTGAAGACTGGATCCCATGGCAAAGTCCTCCATGATACCAAGTGGAGGCACGGAGTCCATGACAATGTCTCATGCAAGTCTGGGTCAAGGATCTGCACTGGGAAGGCCCAAAGGTCAGTGGTGCAAGACAGAAAATCCGCACCAGCAGGATGAGGGATCTGCACCAGCAGCCTGAGGGATATACCCTGGAACCAGGAGGGGACAGCCAAAGACCAGATATCTCCTAGAAGAACCGTAGTCAGTCTCAGCAACGAGGGTCTGAGCTCCTCCAAGAATGAGAAGAGCTGAGTTCATATTTAAAAAATTAGCATGACAAGCCTCTCAAAGACAATTAACAGCACATGATATTCCCCTCTAGTTCTCCTTTTCTGCTATTTGCAACAGTCCTTAGGTTGGACTTCAACACCCAGCACCATGCTGATTCAGTTTGGTTGGGTGTTATGAGCTGACCATTAATTAATCCACCACAATTTCTGTGGACCACATTGCCCATTTCAGTCATTATGCTCACCTTGCTGTAATAGTTATGTGCCACAGCTGTTCTCACATGTTCTGAACTCCTTTGGTCTCTTTGTTCCAATGGATCTCAGCTCTGTAGCACCACCACCTCGTTTATCAATTCCGACATCATGCAGAAAAATAATTGCTGAAATTCTCAACTGGGCTAGTAGCTCCTTCACCAGTGAATTTCTTAATCACTTTGGTAAGCAATGAGCACCCTTATCCTCTGGGTGAACAGAGACAAGTGCTAGCCTTTCAGTCTATACTAAACTATTATAAAATCTTTCTAGCTTTACCATGTCCCCAAGAATTTGATTCTTACTTTACAGTTTTCATGGCAAGTCATGCAATTCTTCTGTGAAAAAAAGTGTGATCCTTTTCTAAATTTCTTTCAGGGCCCATGCATAGATTTAACAGGAGAGTATATCTTACTACCCTCTTTATTATGTTTCATATCCCATACACCTCTCAGGACTCAGTGCCAAGAATAATTTTACCTGGAAGTATATATATGATATATCCCAAAGATTTTTTTGGTGTATAACTTCTCTCTTCCCTGAGCAGATGCAGAATTTCCCTACTGGTTGATGCTAACACTGGACACTTCTTTGTGGATCTGTTGGTGAAGAAGAAAGCTAAAAACATCAATATTATGACAGGCTTCACCTTATAAATCATGAATTCTTTTGAGTCACCTGCATGGTTTTCCATCAGAGTAAAACTGTATTTTCCAACAGAAGGTTCTGCAGTACTGAGGGAAATGAGGAAATGTAAGGGTCTGAACTCCATGTACTTGCTTATTTCTGCCACAAGACTCAGGATTCCTCAAGACATTTTAGCACAGTGGATCTTAGAAAGGTCTACTTAACATTAACCCTCTCTCAAGTCCTGCCGCCCCAAATTAAGCCCACTGCCTACCTTGAATTCTGTCTGCTCTTCAAACTGCAAAACAAAAGGTTCATTTTAAACATTTTTAAATTGCTGATTTTTAAAATTCTGGCCTTGGCAAGATTCTCTCATCCATACTTTAATGACCTTTGAACATAGTATTCATTTTTAGAGTCCTTATTCTTATTATTTTCTTTATACAGGAGACTTTTCAGTAGCTAGTGAGTCCCCTTACAGATTGCTATAGATTAAAGTCTTAGGTATTAGATTGTCAAGGACTACAAAACCTCTATCTACCAGGTCATCCAGGCTGTCTCTGCCACCAGCCATTAGACTATTGAATTATCATTCATCAGGATCCCACACTTAGTCTTTTTTTAAGAACAATTTTTAATCAATTTTCTTAGGATCAGCATCCTAGAAAAAAGAGTACAGAACTTGAGAAATTCTTGTGAAAGTCATTTATCAAGGTTGTTTTCTCAGAGGAAAAAGCAATGGGACCTGAACAGGACAGGAACGATGAGTTAGGCAAGGAGGAGGTCTTTGCTGCAGCGTGGCGCCTATCTAATTTCACAAGGATCTCTGAGGGATCAGTTGTGTTCTGTGTCTAATCCACACTGAGTCAAGGAGCCATTTGGTTGCACCTCATTCGGTGAGTCATTGGCTGCTGGCTGCCCAGAGAGTGCATGCAACATGCAGGGAGGGTAACTCTTGTTTCGACAAGGGCAGTTCCAGAAGAGGGTAGCACTGTGAGTTAATGGAGCATATAGCAATAGCTCCAGAAAGAGTTATGTGTAATACAGCAGTGGGAACTTAAGGTGTTCCATGAAGTTTAGGGGACGTCCCACCAAAGTTGAGTCAGAGTGTGCTTCAATGAAAGATTAAATAAAAACAAAACATACAGATCTCACACTCAGTTTAGATCACTTGCAGGTAAGTATTATGCAGGTAAACATGATCTGTTATGTAATTACAATTTAGACCAATCAGTGCTTTTATGTACGTTCTAGTGTTCATAGATAAGTTGTTTTCTTATATAAAACTGATCTTGCTGTACTAATAACAACAAATAGAAATCCAACAACTTTTCTGGAGTACTTCCTATCTGCTAAAAAATGGTTAGAGCCTTATTAGCACTCATTCAGACCTTAGCTGGAAAAGATGATATAAATTCTCATTCTCTTTGCCTCCCTCCCCTCTTCCCTGCCTCCCTCCCTCTGATGGCACTAGACATTGAACATCAGAGGGCACTCAGTTACATCCCCACTCTGTTCAAAAATTTTATTTTGAGTCAGGATCTCATTAAGTTTGCCCAAGTTAGCCTCAAACTTGTGATCCTCCTACCTTAGCCTCCTAAACAGCCGGGATTACATGTGTTTGCCAACACACCTGGCTTCTTTGTACTTATTTCTATGTATCATAAAAATTAGGCTGTTTTAAGAAAATAAACAGTCACAATTTTAACATATTATATATTGGGGGGGCTTTTAATATGAGGCTAAATGTAGGTATTAACCCACCTGTTATTACATTATAGCAACTTCAATTTCCTTACACTATTTCACAGTTGAGCTCACTAAACATGTATTAAGTACTTGCTTCATACATGTGCTTACTACATGAAACTCATATCTTCAGAGTAGATAAAGAGTAATAGGGAGTAAACTGTGGTAATTCAGTCTTTCTCCCAAATATGAATTATAATCTAGTGATTGTATGGAATTTTATACAGTCTTTGCAAGATACAATTAGAAAAAAGAGATGCAGTTTTTAGGAAAAGTTGTGTGCATGTGTATGAATGTGAAAACTTATGAACCACATATATGTATCTGCGTTTCTCTAGGCGTATTCAATTTGTTGTTACAGGACAGAGCAAAGAAGTATTTGATGTGACTTCATTATGTCAAAACCATAACCTCTTTACTTTTATTTCTCACTGAGAAAAATAGAAAACTGCTTTGATCTTTTTTCCAAAATTTTTATGAGTACTAATTTATTTTCCAGTTATGAACATAGATTAGTCCACAGAGTGGAGCTAGCCATCGCTTTACAGAGAAACCCAGTGAATAAGAACTTGTAATTATACATGTTGACTGGGGCCAAACTGCAAAACAAATAACACATCGTAAATATCTGTTATGATTACTTGAACCAAACACATTGAGTATAAATGAAATCTATATGTTTTGTATTAAGTTTACAGACAAGGAGGATATCTAATGCCGTTATATGGTGTGGTCAGTGTGTGGGGGATATCTGAGGAAAACTGGTGCAGAATGTCAAAGAAAAATGGACTTTGAGAAAAATAAAAGAGCCCTAATTAGGCGTCAAGGTCGAAATGGCATCAATGTGAGAGAATCCTGTCAGAGAAAGGTTTAACTGGGTTGTACAATGTGGTGAGAAGTGACAGATTTACACACATTTCGGTCTTTGTAAAAAAAAACTCTGTTCGAATGGGGATTTTATTATTTTTATTGGGTGTTTGATCGTCCCTTATTTCTATTTTGTATTTCATCTTAACTAGATCATATATTTATCTATTCATGTATTATGCATATTCTAATTCTTGTGTTTAAATATATGTTAGAAAGAGCAAATAAAATTTATAGAGTCATATTTTGTATATAAATAGTCTATCATTGATATGTATTTGCTGAGAGACTCCTATGTATGTAATTCTATGCCCTCAAGCTCTAGGCGACTCAGAGCTAGGGCACCTGGATGAACCCTGCTGCTTGTAGCAGCAACGCAGTCCCTAAGGAGGCTGTCGGTAAGACCCTAGGAACACCTGCACAGGCCTTTGTGGCACCATCACACCTGGCTTGGCATGAGATTCACAATTCTGCATCTACAAGTGCATAGTATATGTGACTAGTAAACAGCCACTCTCTAAAGGTACTAGCCGATGTAGAGTCAGACCCAGCAAGAGAGGTCACACAAACGCTGGGCACTTGTGCAGCACATGGGCCAAGGAAGATAGCTCTGCTGCTCGCACCCTCCCTTGGGCATGCCCGAACCACAGAATCCACTTTCCTATAAGATTTGACCTTGGTTTTCACAGATGTCTGATCTTTGGAACATTTTAGAATTTCCTGCAATAGGTTTCCATTGAGAAAAAAAAGACCAAAACACAAAATCATTTCTAGGATCCTTAAATGAGTCAAATAGATTGGTTTATACATTTTGTCAATTTGGGGAATCTAGAGGTTTGGCAGAGTGACTCAACAGGAAGCCAGATGCTTACTGTGTATATATCCTGAGCCTCTCCAAGAGGAGGACATGGAGACTGTGTGAGAGCTACATGCCCCCTGGGTGGGGGTGGCCTGTTTACAATGTAAGGGAGAGAAAGAGGCTGCTTGCTGCCATTCCTCCCTTTTTGCTCTTGTATTTTTGTTGTGTTCTACTGCCATGAACGTTTGCCCTCTGCCATGTGCCACTCTGCCTCTGAGCCAGCCAAGTATGGACTGAAACCTCCACAAACTGTGAGCAAAATAAACCTTTCCTTCCTTCATTTTGGGCATTGGATATTTTGTCTCAGCAATGAGAGAAAAATAACCAAGGCAAAGAGCAATCAATGCAAACTTGCTGGATGTGGTGGTACATGCCTATAATCCCAGCACTGAGTCTGAAGCAGGCGGATCGCAAGATCAAGGCCAGGCCAGTCTACTAGTGAGATCCTGCCTCTAAAGACTAACAAACAAACAAATAGAAACAAAAGACTATTCAGTGTACAGGAACATTACAACCTCAGTATTAACCTCAAAATTACAAGTCTACCTTAACATTATTCACAATTATAAAGGCAAAACGATAATGCAAGAGTTAGAATTATAATCAGAAAATAATGTATGTGGCAACACCAAGTGATGGCTGTGGCAAGATGGACAGCAAAGGGAATGGCCCTGCACTGATAGAGGGGCTTCAGGGTGGCTATAGATCCTTTGGAAAACATTTTGTCAGTGTCTAACAGTTAGGCATATCCTTATGCTATGTTCCAGTAATTCCTCTCCTAGGTATTCAGCCTAAATAATTGAATGGGTATGCATCCACAAAACATATACAAGAATATTCAAGCTATGCTGTTCATATTACCTACAGTTGAAAACAACCCACACGTATACACTAAGGTGGGTGCCTGAAAATGCTAAACAACTTATATTTGTAAATAATGGATGGAGCTTAAAACCTTTATGTTGAACAAAATAATCTACACATAAAGTATAACATAGTGTATGCATGATCTATTTACATTCCATCAATAAAGAGTTGTATGAGAATAGAAAATAGAATAGTATTTTCCTAAAGTAACCATCGCTGGGGAAGCAGGAAGCTGCATGAAGGAAATTCTCAGAAGTCTGCCCATTTTCCAAATGTTCATCTGGGTGATGACTTTAAATATTTTGGCATTTTAATGTCTGGATATGATAGCCTGACTAAAATGTAATTTCACTCCTGGGTCCAGTGGTAAAGAAACCCATGATGCCTCAGTTCCTGATACCCTTCTCTCTTTATGAAATAAATTGTGGCATGCAGGGTAAGGAAAAGTGAGGTTTTAATACATTTTACACATATCCCTTAATGCCCCTGCCACCTCCCTTTTGCCGCTTTCCTATGGTCATCCTATTTCCTTAGATGCTTAAGGATCCTTTGAATTTGTGGGTTTGGTGGGAGACAGTCAATACAGCTGTCAGTAAAGGTTTCAGTCCCAATGGGCCCAAACTAAGCCTAGTATAGTTTCCTGGTCGATTTGGGAAGAGATGAGATGGTTATTTCAGAGACACATCTTCCTGGGACGTCAGCAGCTATAGATTGCATCTAGTTAAAAAGAAGAAGTGACATACAGAAAAGAAAAGCAGTGTAGGGCCCTGAATGATGGATACCCCTCATATTTGGTTCTAATGAACAGGGAGTGCCTTCAGAAATGACAATTTCTTGGAGGATGCTTAGCTTGCCTTGGTTTATTAGTAGATGATATTCTCAGTTTGGCCTAAATAGAGCTGAAGGGACAGATTCCAGTGCTCTGAAGCATGGCCTACAGGTCAGTCATAGTTAATACAGCCTGTAAAACTGACCATAAGCTATATATCTGGTTCTGTGAGAGAAAGGAAAGGGAGATGGCGCTGCCTCTTTGGCTCCAGCAGGTAAGTAAGGATGGTATTGTTTCCTTGCCCGGTATTTAATACTGTGAATGTATTCCATAGTCCACCCACCCCTCCCTCTGATCATTTTTCATATCCCCTAAACAGGGATCATTTATTTGATTGAAAGTGGATATTTTTTAGACTTCTCTTTTCCCTAAGAACTCCACACAGTTAACTGGGTAGAGGCAGAAACACATATTGCTCTAAAATCTCTCCCTTTTAATTTCTTCTGAACAGTAACCCTAATCAGTCAGGTCTAGTTTCCTTCACCTACTCCCTCATTCTTACATTAATTTAACAGGCCTGTATTGACAACCGTCCTCTTGTAAGGAAATCTGGTGGCTACTTCAAGGTAAATAAATCAGCTCCTATCTGTGAAGTTTTCAGTAAGGAAGAAGAGAAAGAAAAATTTAAACAGAAAATATGCCTGTTCTATAGTTCAGAATGTATTAAGGATTAAGTGAAGGAATAGAAAATGAGAATCCAGGCTTTTTATATGAAGTGGTCCTGGAAGGTTCCAGGACCTAAAAGAATGTGGTCAGTATTGATATGCAACAGCCATGACCAGCTGGGGCTCATCCAAGCAGGTGTGAAGAAGCTGCCTATGCAGAGTGCGTACATCCTAAGAGATCAGCATCCTCTGTAGTTTTGTTGCTGAGGTGCCCATGTTGAGGTTTTCTCTGTGTGAATATTTTTCTTTTAATTGGTGTGTCATTATAAATAATTACCAATAAAGGACAACACAGATGTATCTTCCAAAGATTAATAAATTTATAACAGTGGGGAGTTGCAATGAAAATATACATACCATATTAAATTAAGAACATATTAAGAAGGTAGAGGCAAGGGGAAAATTTGGAAGACAAAATAGGGATTAACTAAGGTATGTATAAACCATAATCCTTGGTTAATGGGATTAAAATCAAGGATGTTTGAAGATCAGTAAGGATAGGACAGTCAATTTGGGACCCTTCTTGTCTCTCAGGAGCTATTCCTAGTCCCCATTCCTATTTTCCAATAAATTTTCCTACTCTTAAGAAATATTAACAATGGTGTCACTCCAAAATACACAGACTGGTGTCAGGCTGATGTCCCTGGGGAAGGCTCATCTTGATAAGGTTGTGCTGGCTTTGTGTAAGGTTATGGTTCTGACAGAATAGTTTGTGAATAGCTTTTGCGGTCAAGTACACATACATGAGATCCTCTCCTTCACAACTTCCTTCACTTCCTCTTTTTCTCAGAGAATTAATTCTCAACAAACACTCATTTTTGTCTCATAACTTTTCAGTGCTTCAATGAACACTGCTCCACATATCGTGTTGTGAATACAGCTCTCTGTCTGTGCTTGTAGGTGGATTGTTTGTCTTCATTTTAATTTTACTTTACTTACCCTTTCCACAATTTTCACCTCAAGATCCACCATACAGATTCTCCAGTTTTTAGAGAAAACTGTTCACTTTGATCTCATCTGCCTTGTTTATTCATGTATTCCTCCATGTATGTATTTATTTTATAAATATTTATGAGTATCTTTTTCATTTCCAATTCTGGTAGAAACTGGGAATTCAAAACAAATGGTAATATAACTTCATATAGAGAACAAAAAATCTAGCAGAAAAACTGACACAAAAGCCTACCTTACGAATACAATATTAGAATAAGTTAATATCCACCAGAATAAAAATCCAGACAAAGAGGAAAGAAGGCCCAGGTCCAGGCTCATTCCTGGAGTAGCATACAGAGATACAAAGGCTTTTCATACAGAGCTTGCACACAGGGCTACGGGTGCTGTCTAGCATATTACTCCCCCACTCAGCCCCACCCAGTGCTTCTTGGCCTGTACATCAGAATATCTGTTCTAAACAAAGAGCTCCTGATGTATGCATTCTTACCATCACAACCTGAAGTCGACTTATGACTTTGTCTTCCATATTTGTAGCAATGTTTAATGTGCAAAGTAAGGTTATGTAATGAAATGATACAAAATTCTGTTTAAATGCTTCCTTAAAATTGTGTATTATAGCATAAGCCTGGATTTGTAAACAAAATCTCTACATGGGAAGACTTTTTGTGTTTGACCCAAATATCTGAGTTGGAGCCATTGCTAAGGGAAAACAACTGCAATTAAATTTCATTATGAAGAATCATCCAATACCTACACCCATGAATATATTAAGTGTTGAGCTTCCTACTTCTCAGTTCTCATCTCATGTGACCAGATAAAAACTCTAAGATTACTTTCTCATGGAGGAAATAGGCTTTGTTGTTTCTTTCCACATGGAAACAAAACATATGTATTTCTTATTTTTTCTATTATTCCACATATAAGAAAAAATAGTAGAGGATAGATCATTGAAATAGGCAATATGCTATATTTCTATTTTTTCTGTAACCCCACCAATAATTTTACTTCAGCTAACTTGAATGAAGGAGTTAACTGCAAAGCCAAAAGTGCAGACCTAGTCTATATCTGGAAAGAAAAATTGGGGACTGCTTTCTAAAACAATGTTTTTGAAAGAGCTATCACTAAAAAAACATTGGCTAGACATGTAATCTTATTTAAAAATTCTGGATGAGGCTCAGCCATCTGTGATTTCAAAAGCCCTGCTTGGGTAGAACTTGCATAGTCAAAATGGCTCTACTTCCAAAACTGACAAAGATGTAATGTAATACCATTTCTCACAGAGAAAACAATTCTAAAATTTATGTGGCATCAAAAGAGACAAAGAATAGCCATTACAATCCTGAGTAACAAAAGCAAAGCAGGCTGCATCACAATCCTAGATTTGAAGTTATATTACAAAGCTACAGTGATTAAAATAAGATGGTACTGGCACAAAGAAGGCATGTGGACCAAAGGAATAGAAGAAGTAGAAACAATTCCAGGATAATGTATCTACGTAATTTTGAAAATGGAGACAAAAACATACACTGGAGGAAAGATATTCTCTCTAACAAATGATGCTGAGAAAATTGGATATTGACATGTAGAAAGTTGAGTCTAGGTCTGTATATCTGAAAATGTACTAAATTCAGATCATAATGGATCAAAAATCTAAAAAGTAAAAGAGAAGCATGGATAAAGAAATACAATTCTTGAAGACATAGGCATAGTCAAACTTTCTGTACAGAACTCCATTGCACAAGAAATAATGCCAAGTAACAACAAACAGAATTATATCAATAACAAATTCTGGCCAGAATGTGGAGGAAAAGGAACTCTTCTACCATATTAATGGGAATGTCAACCAGCACAGTCATTATGGAAGTCAGTATAGAGGTTCCTCAAAAAGCTAAAAATAGAAATTCAATTTGACCCAGCTATTCCACTTCTAGATATCTTCCCAAAAGAGTTAAAATCATCATATCACAGGGATTCATGCATATCCATGTTTATAGCAGCACATTTTATAATAGCTAGATCTTGGAAGCAGCATAGATGGCCATCAACAGATGAATGGAGGGAGAAAATGTAATCTGCCATAAAGAAAGATAAAGTAGAGGCTTTTGTAGGTAAATGGATGCACCTTGTGAATGTAATGGTGAAGAAAGTCAGACACATAGTACCTAGAAATACTGTATAAAGGGCAAAATAGAGGAGAAATAAATAGGAAGCAGTGAAAATTTCAGTATTTTCCCAAATTATAAATGCAATTTTTTCAAAACTATTTCCACATATATACTAATTGATTATGTTAATATTATTAAATTATCTTAGTTCATTCAAAGGAGAGATTTGTGGTATCTTCTACTTCTTTTTGTAAGAATCTTTTTGGTTTATGTCTTGTACTTTGAAGAACTATCTTAAGATAATTGTATGCATGATTTCTATTTCTTTGGATACATTAAAATCTCTGTTGTTCTTATGAACATGGCTTATTTTGAATATAAATATTAACTTTCTAGAATACAAAAATTACAAAGATAGAAAGTAAATCAGTGGTAGCTAGATTTAGGGGAGAGAGATTGGAAGAGTATTAGCTAGGGGGTAGAGTGTTTTGTGTGGGGATAATAAAGTGATTAAATTTGATTATGATCATGGCTGTACAACTCTGTCAAGATGCTAAAATCTACTAAATCATATTCTTTAACTTTGTAGATTGCATATTTTGCAGCTTTTAATAAGTTTGTTACTTTCATAGAAAACAATACAATAACTATTGTTATTCTATTATTTGATTATGAAATTTTTTTCATAAAGTAAAAAATTGTTAAGTAGCTATCTCTTAGTAAGTGCTAACATTTATTATGTTAATTATAAGTAATAAAATCAAACACTTTAATGTAGAAAACATCCTGCTGAAGTCTGAGGTCCAAATAAATCTGTTCTTATTTTTATCTTAAAGAGAATTTTAAAAATAACAACATAGACAAAACCAAAACAACACAAAAACAATAAAAATGATACAGGGTTTAAAACCAAAATGATAGGAATTGACAGTGGTTGTTATAGTACACATTGTTATCTTCAGTGAAGTTGCTTAGATTATCAGAAGTAAGAATGTAAGATTTATTAAACCATTAAAGACAATAAAAAGTAATTTAAAAACATTAGAAATGACACAGAACTTCAAAATATGGTGATAGGATATTAACAATGGTTGTTATATTACATAATGTCATCTTCAAAATGGTTGCAAATATAATCAGATAAAGGCATGCAATACTGATCAAACAATTACACATTAACAGTTCCTTTCAATACTCCAACAGCTATGAGCAGTACAATTACCCTAGCTATCCTGCATACATATATATTTTTTCTCTCTTCCTCCTTCTTCCTCTCCCCTCCTTCATCCCAGTTGTTCTTTCCTATTTGAGCAGTTTCTTTTCCCTTTCACAATATCTGTTGTACCTTTCAGATTTTATTTAACCTTTCAGATCC
Organism: Dinomys branickii; assembly: GCA_004027595.1. Classification (NCBI taxonomy): domain Eukaryota; kingdom Metazoa; phylum Chordata; class Mammalia; order Rodentia; family Dinomyidae; genus Dinomys; species Dinomys branickii. The sequence goes on from PVLD010001665.1 coordinate 52,916, forward strand.
TGATAGTAGGGAGGAAATACGATGTTCACACATGTGAATCAGATTTATTTGTCAGTTTTTAAATTTATTTTTAAAGAAATGATACAGAGCTTCACTAAAGAAGATGGTAGGAATTCACCAATGGTTGTTAAACTGCATATTGTTGTCTTCAAATTAAACTCCAAAGGCATAGTAGACATTGTGAAAGGGAAAGAAATTGCTCAAAGGGAAGGGACAACTGGGGTGAGGGAAAGGAGAAAAAGAAAGAAAGAAAGTTATCCATATGGATAGCTGCGATCATTGTACGGCTGATTTCTATTGGTTTATTGAAAGGAACAGTTAATGTTTCAGAGTTTTTTTTGGCCAATTTTGCATGCTTATATCTCATAATCAGACCCACATGTATAAACATCATATTGTCTCCCTACTGTAAGAACCCAATAAATCTTAATGCTCTTCTCACGCATGGAGTATCAGTCTATGGATGTGAGGGGGAGGGGCACTCAAATGAGAAAGCACAGATGAAAACTATGTCTTTGATTCTGAAGACATGAAATAATTGTAAATAAGTAAATATGAATAATGGAAAAAAGATCAACAGGAAATTGTTTTATGTATTTTTCTTTAAAGTTTTTTTTTAAATACCTAAATAGTATTTATATGTTACTGTTTTCATTAGAACACATAAATTTTTAAACATGGGAGAAGTTTGTTTCATATTCGTGATAGACCATGAGGTGTTCTTTTTGGAATACCTCAGAATTTCTTCTTTTCTTGTTTGAAATTGGATTTATACTTATGTATCAAATTAGCATAATTGGAAACAATATATGTTGCTTTTATTTAGGAAAGATATATTAGGTAACATGAAATCTAAAGGGAAGGTAGGATGTGAATTGGAGGGGTTTCATGGATAAAAACTGTCAGGCACAAAGGAAAATATCACATTGTCTTCAGTTACAGATATGGGTGGAATACTTGTGAAATCCAGAAACATCCAGTGGGTGGCCAGAAGAGGAAGCTGGAGGTTGACATTCTGAAGGTGGCCCAAGGTCACAATAAGATGAGTGTGGGGCTGAGGGTGATGGCTGCTGAGGTGATGGAGGAAATCATCCTGGAGGCAGAGAACTGAAGGACCTCACATGACCCAGTCTATTCTCATAGCTTGAGCCAGGACCACCACCAAGAGCCTCTTTATGACTGAACGTGTTCTAGCTTTTGGACACCTCAAATCTAGTCATAAACACCACTTTGTCTCTGGCTTTCAGAGCAAGATATGAATGTCACAATGATATGACCTCTTGATTCCTGTCAGGAATCTTTTCTGGCAAATTCCCTAAGTCTTCATCTAACTCCAGATCATCCTCTGGGGAGCATTTTAGAACATTTGAATCCTGTTACTTACCTGTAGGGATATACTGTCATTCTGATTGATTTTAACTAATTTCTTTGTATAATCACTAGTCAGTCCAACAGTCCCAAGCCTGGTCATGCTCTAGGTGTCCTACATAGGACCCATCTGGCTGGGAGAACCCTCCTTCCACCTCACACAACTCCCACTGTCACACCTGTGGCTCTAGATCTACTGCTTAGAAAATTAAAGAGAGAGAAAAGAAATTCAAATAACTTTCTACTCTTTCATAAAGCTTTTTTTTAAGAGTCTTTTCCAAAAGAAGGTAAGAATGTCATCCCTGAGAGTACACTGATTTATGGAATTCTTTGGCTGTGGGAAACCACACTACCAATTTCCTAGTTCCATTCACTTTGAAGTTGAATCTTGGAAAGGAATAGAAATTGAAAGCTAAATTAAAATTCATTGGCTAAATATTAGTAACATACCACTTTGCTCTGCTGATTGGGAGGCATCATGGAATATTGGAAAGTGAGCTGATGGCAAAAGACATGAATGTTAGCTCCACTCAGAGAGTGACTTTCTATGTGACCTTGAGTAATTCACTTAATTTCTCCCAGGTGCAGCTTCTTCATCTGGAAAATGAGAGTGTTAGCCTAGGTGAACTCTAAGGGACCTTCCAGCTCCAACAACCTAGTTCCTTAAATAAGGCTAAAAGGCAAAGACACTATCATGATCTATTGGTAAGTCAGATTTTGGAAATGTTTTCACTAATCTTGACTTTAATGTTATTCAAGGTTATTTGACAAAGAATACAGTGTGCATAAAAGGCTGCAGGTTTTAATTGTTCCTAAAAAAAGGATATTGTCTTTAAGTGTTCAGGATTTTGCAATAATATAGTCTATAAAGAATCCTACATCTCAAAAAATTATATTGTTGACAGGTTTTAATGAAAATGTGATAAATTAGTGGTTTTTCTTTCATTTAAATTGGTACAGATCTAGGGCACTCAAAGATGTCTCAGGAGAAAAACGTAAAATGTTGGAGAGATATTCTTTAAGGCATTACACTTAATTTTTCCTTTTCATTACCATATGGTGTGCCAGACTAGAAAACAATGAAATGAACTTCCCCGGTGCATTTAATTGTATTCTGATTGCTTTTGCTGGATGATCAAAATAATCAATGATATACTTAATTATGTAGAAGTATTTTTCAGCATATAAACAATTCTCAATTGAGCAGAGTTACAGAGGAAGAAACTGAGGTATCAGAGAAAAACTTCAGGCTAAGCCTAGCCAACCATAACTACATTCTTAGGCAAGTCACTATTTACTTTGGACTTGGGTTCATCTCATGAAACCCTTTCCCATAATATTCTGTTATGACAGACCTAGAAAGCTTCTATAATGACTAAATTCTCTGCATGCATAATTGGTATGTCTCTTATAACTGTGCATATGTGTCCCCTCATTATTTGACAGAATTTGCTGTACTTGTACCCAACTCCACATGTTAACTTTGGGGATGAGAAGATGGCTGAGAACCGCTTAGCTAGGAAAATATGATCTGGGAGAAAAAGAAATACAGAGAGGCATTTCCTTCTTGGCAAAAAACTGTTCAGATAAAAGTGAGGAACGATTTGGAAAGGGAGATGGCTGACAGCTAAATCTTCCCATGTGGGGGTTTTAAAATAGGAAATGAGAGGTTAATGCGTTCCTTAGAGTGAAGGAACATTCTTAGGATAGGGTAGATTTTAAACTAAATGCTTTTAAAATTTCTGGCAGGAACCACTGGGTAGGATCTTCTAGAGCTAACACGGAGCATCACTAATGTAATTAAGAGGGTGAAGTTGTGCGGTCAGATAACGGGCGCTCCTGCTGCACATCAGTCCCCACTGGCGTGTCCTCTGACAAGTGAGATAGTGGGTATACAATGGAGCTCTTTTGAGTCAGGTGAAGGAAAGCTACCCAAGGAGACAGTATAGGAAAAGGGTAGAAGTGCTTACGGCCTGTGGTAGCTCCGGTCTCTAGACAGGAGCCCTACAATAGCAACCAAACTGTGTTGGCAGAGGCACAATACACCTACAGGAACTGCACTTCTCAACTGTAGGATGTGGGGCAGAACATGCTCCCTCTCACAGTCCAACAGAGGAAGGGGTAGAGACAAGGGTGGGGCTTTGAAAAGACGTGGAATTCATCCGAGAGGATCCCCACAAAGAGCAAGTTAAAGAGTAGAAGAGTCCAGGGACAAAATGTACTCTTTAAAGGCACACAGCCAGTAACCCACCTCTTCTATCTCTTTACACCTCCTTAGTTTCCCCCACCTCTCAATAGCACCACCAGCTCCAGCCAAGAATTCAACGCATGAAACTTTGGGGACATTCCAGATCTACACATTAACAAAAGGTGAAAAAGAAAATTAGCCAAAGAAAAAATTTTACAAATGACCAGGCATCCTACTTTCTGCAGCTGGTTTAGTCAGAACTTAAAAATTAAAATAGTAAAGAGAAAGCAAAGATGAATAATTGGATGCCTGGCTGGCTGGGGATCTGACACGCTTCTTTTAGGTGATGCTTTTACTTTGAGAGAAATTCTATGTGCAAATTTGCCCCAGAAGAGAATGTCACATTTGCTGAGCTAGCTTGGAGCTGCTGGGCCCTGCTGCTTTCAGACTCTTAGCAAACAAAATGAATTTGAAGGGTGGCAGTGGACTCAGGGGAGATCTGGTTGCAGACATAAGAGCCACTGTTGTACCTGTCATTTAAATTTCCCTAGGCTTGGCAGTCCGCAACAAGGGACCCCAGCTATGGGAGCCCGTGCAGGCCACGGATATAAACAGGTGTTCTTTCCACTCACTTCTGCTTTTTCTGGGGCTCCTCATTACTAGTCACTAACAAAGGAGAAATCAATATTTACACAGCCTCAGGCCATGGGAGTTATGGAAAGTGATTTGGTTCCAGGAAATCTAAGTGGTTTTGTGGATGTGGATGCCAGTTACAGAGTAACCATATGAAAACGCAAGGATTTCAGGGGTGTGTCTTGATACAAATCTTGAGAAGAATGAGTGTACCCATTTGTGCAAATGTCAGCATTATGTCACAGTGGAATATAGGGCTTTATCTTCCTTGATTGTTAGAGCTCTCAGAAATGGCTTGAGTCAGAGGGTTGGAGTGGAGTTTGAAGTAAGACCAAGGACAAGTGTGACACATGAAACTGAAGACTAAGCACTGAATGACAAAATTTTAGAGAAGGGTGCGGGGGAGAGAAAATGAGAGAAAGGAAGAGAGAGAGAAAGAGAATATTGTTGTATATATAAATAACGCATATACACACACATATGAGAAAATGTAGAAATGCATCCATACACATATTTATAAGTATATGTAGCATATATACATGCATTTGTATATCAGACTATTTATAGCTGCATGAACATATATGTACAAATCTGTACATAAATATATATGTATATGTACATATACATGTAGGTATATATGCATATATATGCATTAGAAAGAAAATTACCATATTTTTGAACTTAGGAAACAAATCAGAAATGACACTCCACCAATTTTGGCAAATAATGGCAAATTTTTTGTGCAGGGAAAGAGATTAGGAGGGCTGAAAGAAAAATTTATATTTATTTTACACAAAAATCCTAAAAGTGGGTGGCAAAATTTGTTCAGTGTTTTTCAAACACAAATACATATAGATGTACATTCCATACTTCCTGCTCTGTTCTGAATACTTTTCCCCATAAATTCTTGTGCAGAAATCCTAATCTCCAAAATGCTGATACTAGGAGATAGAGATTAGATCATATTGGGGAATCTTCTTAGCTGGGACTTGTGTCTTTATAAAAGAGAGCCTAACAAGTTAACTGCTCTTTGCACTAGGTGGAGACATGGGGGGAGGGGTGGACACACCATGTATGATCAAGAAAGTGGCCCTCACCAGATTATCTCTTATCAATTAGATTTTAAGTCTTGTAGTTTGTAGAAGTTTGAAAAATACACTTGTGTCATTTGTAAGCTATCTAGTCTGTGGTATTTTGATACAGCAGCTTCAGCTAATTAAGGCAAATCTATGACTTAACTTCCAAAATCTTAACTATAGGAAGCCTTTATTTGCAGCTCCAAGTATGATTCCCGTTTGTAAATCCAGCTTATCCCTGTCTCCAAATCAACACCACACAAGCCATTTAATGATAGCAAGAAGGTGTGAATAGTGACAGGGCCTGAAAGAGGCCCAGGGAGCCTGAGGGGAAGAAGGAAAGTGAAAAACCATCAAAGGGAGGATGCAGGAAAAGAGCGCAGAGAAGGAAATAGAAGAGGAAGGAGCAGCTGGATGCAGTTTATTAGTTTCTCTGCTCTATGAAGGCTAAAAGTAGATGCACAAGCTCAGCAATCTCCTGATATTAAAAAAATAATGGTCCATTTGATGGAACAGGCCTATATCTGTCATTGAAAATGATTTGATATGACAGTTACCCAATGAATACATGCTTTATCAGTGTCTCTTTATTGTGCATCTACCATCTGCTTATTTCTATATGCAAAACTGTATGGAAGCAAAGATAATGTTATGGGTCCCATCTAAAATGTCTTCCAGTATTTTCATGTATTCAGAGGTGGGGATTTAGGTAGGTAATTAGATCATGAATTAATCCATTGATAAGCTCATAACTGAATGTTTTGTTAAGAGATGGGGGTCTGGTCAGAGAGATAGCCACTGAGACTGTGAAATGAAAGGGTATATACCTGTCCTTAGCTCCTCCCTTCACTCTGCTTCCAGGATGCCATGAGATGAGCAGCTTTTCTTTGCAACACCCTCCTGCCATACCATTTCTGCTTTGGAGTCAACCAACCAAACATAAACTAAATGCTCTCAACTGTGTGCCAAATTAAACCTCTCATCCTTTATGTTGTAGGTGTCAGGTTGTGTCCCAGCAACAACAGTACTTAATAATTCAGAAAGTTAGTACCAGTTGGAAGTCATTCCCATGACTATACTTGAACACGTGGGTTAGATGCCATTGGGACTAGTTTGTGGGAGGAATTTGGAAAGATTTGGAGATGCCAGTGTTATGGTTGATACATTGTGTCAACTTGGGAAGTCTAGCAGTTTGGCTGAGAAGCAGCAGGAAGCCAGGGTGCTTACTTGGTATACATTCTGAGCTGTGTAAGCAGAGGGCATAGAGATTACTCTACACGTCCCCTGGGTAGGGGTAGCCTATTTACAATGTAAGGGAGGTAGAAAGAGGCTGCTTGCTGCCATTCCTCCCTTTTGCTCTGGTAGTTTTTTGTGAGAGACCACTGAGAGACCTGCGGTTGGCATCCATTTTGTAATATATCAGCCATCTTAAAAGTCTTCTTGAAATAAGTTTCAGTTTCTATCTTAAGTTTCTGTTTTTCTGAGTTAGGTTTCTGTTTCCCGTAAGTCACGTGCTATCCGGACCTCCCTCCGTTGCTTAGTTACCCACTGACGTCAACCTCCCCACTCCTGCACTGTATAAATACCCAAGCTTTCCGCATAATAAACGAGACTTGATCAGAATCCTGTCTTGTCTCCATTTCTTGTGTCTCTTGTCCCTTTCTCATCCCCACTCCCCCTCTAGAGTCTCCGTTGACTACCCGCGGGTCTGGTCAGTTTTTGCTCTGTTCTGCCACCATGAAAGTTTGCCCTGTGCTATGTGCCACTCTGCCTCAGAACCAGTCAAGTGTGAACTGAAACCTCCACAAACTGTAAGCTAAATAAACCTTTCCTTCCTTCATTTTGGGCATTGGGTATTTTGTCTCAGCAATGAGAAAAAAGTAACCAAGACAGCCAGTTAGAGGAACTTAAAAATTCAGTAAACAGACCTTGTTGGGTCACTCTGGTCAGAGTTCAGGAGACTTGAATACTAATAGGAACGTGGATAGTAAAGATGACACTCATCAACTTTCAGTTAGGAGTGAGAACGCTACTGAAAAATGGACTAGAGGCCAGCGATGCTTCATCTTCACAAAGAGTTTGTCTACATTTTGTCCATGTCTTAAGGCTTTGTGTGAGGCTAAATTTAAGGCAGTATACAAACAAACCTGGGGGAGGAAATTTCAAGGCCATCCAACGTTCAGGCTGCAGCATGATAAATCTAGTTTTAGCCAGATTTAAAATGAGAATTGGGAGTAAAATGTAGAGCCTAAACATGGAAAAAAAAAGTGCAGCTTGATCAGAAAGGAAGTGCCTAAAAATTGGGGCCAAAGAAAGAGGGTTGCTGGAAAGATTAACAATAAAAAATAGTCAAGTACTTTCCATTAGAATAATAAGAAAGTTGCCTTGAAGATATTTAGGCAAATGGTCAGAACTCACAATTTTAAACTAAAAGATGCAAGAGAGCTGAAATATTTTGAGATACTTTCTTGTGAGAATAGAGTCCAGGCCACCTGGCTTACTCATGGCCACTTTGGAAGTTGTTACTGACAGGTTTTTCCAACTCAGTGAGAAGTAAAGCAGAATAAAATGCATTTCTTGTGAGTGTGGAGAAGACCACAGTAGGGAAGTGAAGAGAGATGTGGAACTTCCAAGGTCCTTTCTTGGGGTCAAGGGCTAAATAGGCCCAGGCAGGAGGCGGGGATTAGGAGGCAGACCTCCTGACATAGCAGACCAGGACTGGGCAGGAGTGTGGGAAAAGGAAATAAGATATTACAAAAAGGGAAGTAGGAAGTCGTAATTTGACTCAGAGGAAGAAAGGTGGTGCTTAGCATATGACTTCTAGTGACCAGCACGATATTGGCTTATACCTCTAGAGGTCAGTGCCATATTGACTTGGCGCCTTACTGGCTCAGCACAACACATGACTGACAGCACCATATTGGCTGGATGCCATAGTGACTAGGCAGAAATTACAGTGAGGCAAGAAACCAATCAGTTACCCTGAGTTCAGATTTCCAGAAATTCAGAGGCTTTTGCAGCCTTAATCTAGGTGGCCAAGCTACTGTTTAAGCCAGTAACAAATCTTAGCATAGTACACGTGGGGTAGGAAGAATGCAATGATTATGGGGTCACAAAGGCCTCCACACAGCTTTCAGAGGAAGGTTTAGGAAAAGAAGAAATATGGCCCTGAACAGTCACTTGTGAAGCTAAGAGAGTGTAGCTAAAGGTTCACTGGAGATCCTAGGAAGGTGGCGATTCTAGGGATGCAGCCCATGGTCTGTGGAAAGTCACAGGCAGTGAATGAGCAGAGGGAGTAGCCCAAAGGCGGGACAGTGTAGGCCGCAGCCAGCAATGCTGCAGGGGCAGTGCTACCCATTCCCTTTGGAGTTTACCTGTCTCCATCGGCTGCCGAAGTTGCTGGACATGAAGGTACAGGATTTAACGCTTTCCTGCTTGTTTTCAGTCATACTTTGGTCTAATTTCTTTCTTTTCCCTTTTTCCCTTATTTTGGGAGGGGAACACTTACTCTGTACCATTGTATTGTATTGGAAGTCTTCACACTGTGTGATGAGTTTTACAGGAGCTCATAGCTAAAAGTTTGCTTTGAGTCTCAGAGATTTTTGGCTTGAACTTTTCAGCAATGCTAGAGCTGTTAATACTTTGGCAATTCTTAGAGATGGACTAAATAAATGTATTTTGGGTAATGAGATGAACACGAACATTTTAGGGGCCAGGCATAGAATGTCATGGTTTAAAACTAAAATAGCTACCAAAGCTCTTATGTATTCAAATCGAGGACTTTGGGAAGGTGATTGGATAATGGGGGTCTTATACTCCTCAGTAGATTGGTCTATGTCTGAGTTTATAGATAACGGTGCCGTTAGGAGGTAAGACCGGTCAGAAGAGGTTTGTCACTAGCGACACTGGGGTGAAAAGCGCTAAGCTCGTCCCTGACTCCGTTTCTCACTCTCTGACCCCCGTGTGCCGTGAGGAAAGCATCTTTCTCCTGCTACGCCCTCTGCCTATGACGTTTTTCTCTTGGAACCAGCTGAGTATTAACTGATATTAACTAATTCCTTCAAGCATGAGCCAAATTAAGCCTCGGCTTCTTTAAATTGTAGGTGTTGGCTATTGTGTACCAGCAATGGGGAAGCTGACAAAAAATAACTAAGAATGAAATTATTATTCCTGTACTTTTCATCTAAAAATTCATACAAATAAGATCATAAATTGCTATAACCTGAAGTAGGTATAAAAGGCGACTTCATACTATAGAAACACACTAGTGTACACACCAGGATTTGCACTACTTCATTGGTTGTTATGACAGAAACGTGACTGTGAATGTGCTAATAATGTGGTCTCTATAGTCATCCCATTGCAAGTGGCACAAAAAAATTGAAACCTTGTGACATTTGAAAATAGTCATCCAATTAATCTAACAAGTCACTCACCTCTCTCTGACAAACATGTGATGTCCCAATGTATATTATGTGACTATTGTATTATTACTGTAAACCAAAGGTGGTTAAGAAACAATAGCTCCTAGTCCAAGTCCAGCTGGTTGGCTGGTGGATTTTTGTTTGTCTGTTGCCTGTTTTTTGGCATTTTTAGCAGAGTCTCAAAGCTAGTAATAATATTTACATTTTAAATGGCTGAAATAAAAAAATGAAGAAAATGTTTCATTAACATGTGAATATTATATAAAGAAGACAAATTTCAGCACCCATAGATACATCATTATTAGAACACCATGATATTTGCTCATTGGCAGTGTCGATGGTTCTTTTCATATTATAATTACATTATTAAGTACAGTAGCTATATAAATGCTTTTAGTCCCAGGAATTGGAAGGCTGAGGAAAGAGGCTGGAGAGTTTGGAGCCAGCCTGAGCTCTATAGTGAGTTCAAATTCAGCCTAGACTATGTGGTGACACCTTGCCGAAACAAAATCAAACAAAAAACAATAGCAGTGGTTACAGGGGCTGCACGGCCAAAAAAGTTGAGAATATCTATGGAAAAGGATTAACAGCTTTTGTTCCTGTTTGTCAACAGGTGTGGCACTGTCTTCTCCTACTGCCATACACAACTCCATTTTCCTGATTCTGTAAGCAGCATGTCAAATCTGCAAGGCTTGGAACTTGAAGTGTTCCAAAGACAGGGACAAAACAGCTCTAATTGTAAAGACTGAACTCTTCTACTGTAACTGACAGCCCATTTGGATGGAAAGATTTGCTCCCACATTAGTCTAATTCCTTATCCCAAAGGAAGGTGCTTTTAGCTTCTGGAGGGATTAACACCTCACTTTCTAAAGTAATGATTTTCAAAACTTTTCCTTCTCTTGTTTCTTGATTAACACTGGCCACATTTGAAGAGGAAAATGGGCAACCGATTAACTTGGATTCTTTACAGTCAGGATTTTGCTGTGTGTCTTGATATGTCTTTCTTAATCTCCTCTTTGAAACATGTTTTCTCATTTAGGCCAGAAGTAAATAGCGCAAGTAACAGGGTGGCTTTCTCCCCCTTCTTCCCTCTCTCCTTGAAAAATAATGCTGAAGGAATTGTTTTGCAGTTGAAAATTAATGTAACCTATTATGTCCAGGAAATTTCTTCAATATATTACTTGCCAAGCCCCTCGGCCGTTGTGAAGAAAATAATTTTAATTTATCTCATTTTTCACTGCTGAGTCAATGATTGTTTAACCTAAAATGCCATTGTGACTAAGTGCTCAAGCCCCATGGTCCTCGACTATTTCACTGGGACTCAGTTATTGCGTCCACCAGCCTGGGTCTTAGAAGCTCCAAAACTGTCATATTAAAAGAGCTACTGTCAACTTGCTTTTGTTTTTATTGTTTTTAATTTCTGCTTTTCTATTTTCTCTGCTATTTATAATGTTCTCTTTAAAAGTTCAAAAATAACATCTCTCTCCTTAGCCTCTTGGTTGTTTTCCATTAGTGAGCATTTCTTTCCCAGCTTCCAGCTCTTTCCTAAGACATAGACCAATGCGGTCAGCTTGGGTTAATTCGGCTATTGTGATTATAATTCCCTGTGATTTCGCTGCCATTTCACCCACTTAGAGCAGGGTAGCATCCTAAGGGAATGAAAGAACATGACGATTACAAAGAAAAGTCCTTTGAATATTTGACATTTTTTAACTGAAAGGCCCCACTAAAGACCACTCTAATTTTCAAATCCTTTTAAGGTAATATGACTATGTTTAGCTTTCCCATTTTTTTTCCAAAACGAAGAAAAGAAGGAGGAGGAGGAAGGGGAGGAGAAGAAGAAGAGGAAGAAGGAGAAAGAGGAGAAGGAGGAAAAGAAGGAAAAGAAGGAGAAAGATAAGGAGAAGGAGAAGGAGAAGGAGAAGCAGGAGAAGGAGAAGGAGGAGAATTCGATATCTCTTTAGGTCTTCTAGTAGAGATTTTATTTATTTAATTTGTATATAACAATATATAACAATAGTGTTTTGTCTCAGCTGAGGTTTCCAAGAAAGAGATCAGAAAAAGGTTTGTGTGTGATTATGGTATTTCAAGAATATCAATCCAGGGAACTTAGTAAGGCATCATGGTGCACAAAAGAAAAGATGTAAGGATGAAATATCAGGTGGCCACTCTGTAGGTAACTGGTTATTTGATCCAGTAAAGTGGTATTTCAGGACCATTGGTCTGGGGCCAAAGGAGATACTTTTCTATTCATCCCTGTCATTTACTGATTGTAGTCCTTCCAGTGGGGGTTGGTTCCTCCTAACTTTTGGAATGTGCATTCCACAGAGCAAACTGAGTGGGCTGCTGTGGCTTCCCATACCTATCAACAGACCCTCTGTAGTAGGAACTCAGTGATCATGAAACTGGGTGCTCAGACAGCTCCTACGGAAAGCTTCTCAGAGGCAGTAGATTTACTCACTTTAGTAGCACCTGGGAAAAGAAACACATGAGGCTGAGAAGCTCTGAAGTGATGAACAAATTCAGGAGAGGCAAGTCAATCTAGAATTTTCTAAAGGAGACTATAGGAATGAAGCTGCTTGTTGAGGAACAACAGTTATGAAAGCCTTTGTTTCTCTAGGCTGATCATATCCCATTAAGCCATGTTGTATATGTCACTAACTGAGCTTTGTGATGTCAGATCTCAAACTTCTTCCTTCCTACAAAACTTTGCTGAACTTGAAATAATATCTCTTTGTGTAATTTTGAAAACCAAGTAGAGATCTCTGCCTCTAAGTCACACAGTGACTTCGTGCTTCATACAGAACACAGCTTATACATCTATACTTCTATTGTTCAAGATTCTCCTTAAACAATAAGAATTGAGAAAATTTCTGTGGTGTGGAAAAAGGTCATTTACTTATTCAAGCTACTCAGTGGGGGACTACTGATAAACTGCTATTTAATTTGTGTGCTATGTTTATTTATGATGCAAGTCTGCTTATAAGTGTTGAAAAGGCCTATTTCATTCACTGAAAATGGACTTTCTATCAGCCAATATTTTGTCAAGTGCACACTCTATTCAATGTATTATAATGGGTGCTCTAGAGAGTAATAGTAATAAAACACAATCTTTCCTTCAGAGGCTTTATAGTCTAATGAGAGAACTTAGTACATAAGCAAGACTAACTGTCAAAAGTGTGCTGAGCCAGGCATGGTGACACACACCTATAATCTCAGCACTTGGGAGGCTGAGGCAGGAGGATCATTATGAGTTCAAGACCAGCCTGGGCTACAAAGTGAGCTTAGGGCCAGCCTGAAATGCATAGTGCGACCCTGTCTCAAAAACAAAACAAAACAAAAAACCCAAAAAACTATGCTGAGACTTTCCTAGACAGAGATAACAAGGTGCTATAGGCACTCAAATGATGATAATTAATTCTGAATCAGAGTATAGAAGAAAGTATAAGAAGAATCTGACATGTAAATGTGTCATCAGAAAATAAGTAGAGTTTCAGCTAAAGAAGGTTCAAACTAGCAGCCAACACAAGAAGCCCTGAAATACATAAAAATAACTAGACAAATTAGAATCTGTGAACACTGCAGGGACAATGATAGAACTTGATGTTTAAGAAAGAGCAAAGTCAGAACTTGGATTTTATAGCATTAAAAACGGGAGCATGAATCTTCATGGTATTATATTTTGAAGCTCATAGTGGGAGTGGTGAAGGACGGTCAAGGATAACACCTCTGTCCGTTTTGTGTGACATCTTAAGCCAGCACAAGTTCCTGGGAGGTGAAATACCTAAGATGCAGCAAAGTACCTCCTAAAAACCAGGTAGAACTTACTTACAGCTTGTATGCCTAAGTCAGTGCAGGTATTCTTGTTCTTTCATACAGAGTTTGAGCTTTTCTAGGTGGATAACTGGGTGTCTTGTGTCAATCATGATCCAAGGGTCAACCTATTTTCTCTGAGATTCATAAAAAGAGCCTGATTCCAATATAGCTTTCCGTGAAGCTTGGGCTGCAGATGTCTCTTGCTTCACCATGAGAACTTTTGAGCTCCATCACCTGTGCGAGCTGCTAGTGTTCATCCCAAGGGAAGCAAGCAGAAGTGTACTTTCCTTCCCGTCCTTCCATCAAAGGGAAAGCTCTTCTCTCAGACCAGAAATTTGTTTTCTGAAATTATGTCCCCCTACCGAGCGAAAACAATTTGTTCTACATATCTGCAAGTTTTGCAACTAACCTGAGAATAAAAATACAGTTAGAACTACAGTGGATACATGGATATATTGATCATGCACAGAGTTCTTTTGCATACCATTATTCCCTAAATGATACAGTATATGTCTATAGTATATAACTGTACACATAGTGTTTCTTTATTACAAGTAACCTAGAGATAATTACAGTGTCAGAAGAATATCCATGGGTTATTTGCAAAGACTGTGTCATTTTATACAAGGGATTGAAGATCTATAAATTTTAACATTTGCTGGGTTAGAGGGAGGAATCCCACAGCCAACCTCTTCCAAATGGGAGGAATAAATGTACCTCAGTTCTTTTTAAATTGTGAAAACTCTTCTACTTTGTAGGGACCTTACCCAATGTCAAATTGCTCTCCAGAGAAAAAGTCTACCTAATCTCTCTGAACTGTATTAGTCATTTTCCTTTTTACTGTGATATGATGCTCAAATTTTGCAAATTAAAAGAGGACAGGTTCATTCGGGTTCATATTTCAGTGCAATGCATAATCTGGTGGCTCTGAGGCAAGATGGCATTCCAGAGTGGCATGACAGAGGAGAACTGGTTGGGATAGAGAGCAGACAGGAAAGAGGGTCACGAGAGAGCCAGGGAGTGATACATCTCCCTGGCCACGCCGATAAGTAGAAGAGGTTGTTAGGGGATATTTAGATATAAACCATAACATTCTGTCCATGGCTCCCCCCAAATTTATGGGTACCTCTTTATGCAAAATAGATTTAGTCCATCTCTACAATTTTAAAAGTTCCAACAGTTCCAGCATTGCTATAATGTCTAAGTTCGAAGTGTGAGACTCAAAACAAACTGTTAGTTGGCAGCACCTGTAAAAAGCGAAAAGAAAGTTAAACACTGCTGACATATAGTGACAGAGTGTGAATAAATCCTGTATTTCTATGTCCAAAACCCAGGGCAGGTGTTAGTGAGATGTGAACTTCTAAGGGTTTGAGGGTTCCTGCAACTATGGCAATGCTGGTGGTGGCAGAATCCGTGGCTTCTTTCTTAGGTGAGCTTTGCTCAGTTCTTGTAGTTTTTCCCAGCTATCTCACATTCCTGATTCCACCAGATTTTTGTGACTCACACTGAACCTCCAGTTTCACTCCCACAACTTCATACTGCCTGGTCTTTCTTTGAAATCTTAGGAAAACTATCCATAACTCTTAACTCCTGTATTCTGCATGCTATAAGGCTTGAAACATATGAATGGTGCCTGCCACTCTGCTGTCTTCTCAGGCAGACAGGGCAGATAAACCCCATCACATACTAGCTGTGAGGGCCTCTGAGTGCCTGCAGCCTTAGGACTATGAACGGCATGTCAAGAAACCAGTTTCCTAGAAGCAGGGGGCTGGCGAGGCTGTGGAGAAATAGGGACTCTATTACACTGCTGGTGGGAATGCAGACTGGTGCAACCACTGTGGAGAGCCGTTTGGAGATTTCTCAGCAAACTAGGTCTAGAGGTTCCATTCAAACTGGCTATTCCTCTTCTGGGTATTTTCCCAGAAGATCTGAAAGCATCATATCACTCTGATATATGTGCACCCATGTTTATGGCAGCACAATTTGTAATAGCTAAAATGTGGAAGCAACCCAAGTGTCTGTCCACAGAAGACTGGATTAAAAAATTGTGGCATTTTTATATAATGGAATATTATTCAGCTATAAAGAAAGACAGTTTTGGGGACTTTGTAGGCAAGCGGTCAAAACTGGAGTTCATACTCATAAGTTAAATAAATCAGTGATACATGTGCAGGCAACGTATTGTATCACTGGTGTAAGAACCTGAGCGTGGGAATATAAACTAAGAGACATGAAGGAAATCTGTTCAAAAACAAAGAGCAGGTGGGACGAGGGAAAGGAGAAAAGAAAGAGACAAAAATGTATGTATGTTTATATGAATATACATATATGCAGGAGGGCTAACATGGTTCTACTATTGTATTATATCACTTAATGCTAAGGAATAATTGATGACGGGTTATTTGATCAATCTTGTATGTCTACATGTGTTATCCTGAACACACACTTCGAAGATATCAATATGCGAAGCAGCAACTATTGGTGGTTTTGTTGTTGTTGTTGTTATTGTTGTTGTTGTTTGCCTGTTTTGTTTTCTGTCTTTGGATGTTTGGTTTTTGTGTTTTTCTGTTGTTGAGAGGATTAATTGTCTGACCAATTTTGCATGTCTGTATATGGGTCCATATATTTACACTTCGAAGATATCAATGGATAAAGCAATAACCACTGTTGAGATCATGTCACCTTGTCTATAGATCAGTTGTGATTGTACTATTTTTTATGGTAATTGGTGTCTGTTTGTTAATATGTTTTTGTACTTTTATTTTTTAAAAAAATAAAAAAAATTAATAAAAGAAGCAGGGGGCCTTGGGGCTCTATTCTCAAAGCAGTATTTCACTTTTCAGCCCAAGAGCCTTCTAAGGGTGGTGTCTTGTACATGCCCTGAAGCTATTTTCTTCTATTGTAGTTGTAAAATATTTGGCTTCTTTTTAATGCTAATATTTTCAGCAATCAAACTGTCCTCTGCTCTAATTTACACCTTACCCCTTTTCTTTTCTTGGGGAAAGAGAAATATTTTCAAACAGGCTTTTTGCTCCGGAGTTTCAGTATAAATCTGGCTAAAAACAGAAGCAGTATCCATGCTACAGCTTCAATTTTTGGCTACCTTGAAATTTCCTCAACAAGATTAATTAGTCTGCCACACTTAGTTTCACTCTCCCACAAAGTCTTAGGACACAAGCAAATGTTAACAAACTTTCTACCACCCATGATCTGGATTTCACCTGCCAGAGGAGTGCTTTTCCCAACTGAAACCTCTTAAGTCTGGTCTTTGCCTGCTGCATTACTGTCAGTATTCCAGTCTTCTTAGCTCTGACAAGAATCTCCCATCAAGCCTAGCTCACAGCATTTTAGGACTGATGGTCTAGCTGGAATTTCCAAACTCCTCCCATGAACTAGTCTGAAAGACTTCTGAACTCCATAGTCAGATAGCATCAGAGCAACAACCCTCCTCTGGTAACAAAATCTATCTTAGTCACTTTTCTCCTTAGTGAGACACTATACTCAACATGTGCAACTTAAAGGCAAAAATGTTTATTTTTATACAGGAGAAACATAACTCCCAATCTGTTAGATGTCAGATGTACTAAGTTCATGTACCCTGAAATCAAAGAATGATTTCCAAAGGACAAAGAAGTTAAGAGTAGGAAAGATTTATTGGGGAATACAAATAGTTCCTGACAGACAGGAAGGGTCCCAGGTAGATTGTCACTAGGCTCTTTGTTTCAGGGGAGTTAATGCAGCGAAGTCACAATGCTGGTACAATGTGGATCAAACTAAAGTCAACCAACAAGATTACACATATAGCAGTTTAGCTAATATTGATGCACTAGGGAGAGCATATAGCAAGGTCATATGGCTGACATCATTAACCTTGGCTTATCTATGAGTTCTAAAACAGGGACATTTTGGTGTCTGATGCATGTCTGAACTCAATGACTTGATGGTACTAATTATAGTATAGGCTCAAGTTCTGCTTATCTCTTAAGGAAGTATGCAAATCTGGCTATTGTGACTTGGGTCTTGCCTTCTTCAGACATCCCTTCAGGCACAATTCTGATGTCTTTAATTTTCTGCTGACTTCCTTAAGAACCCAGGCTGTCTCTGGTTATACATTAATTCCTATTTAAGTTAGCTGCCTTTAATATTTTGGCTAAAATTTCAGTCTACCATTGGTTGGCTCAAAAGCAGGACAGAAGAGCAGAGGAATGTGGCAGTTTTACCTAGCTGATAAATCTGCATAACTGGCAGGGTAAATAATCCTGGTAAAGCTGGAATCTGGTTCCTGGGTATCACAGGACTGCTTCTCTGTAGTAGTGGGAAAGCCATCATCATTTGAGGGATCAATTTGGTCCCCATCATGAGATAAAAAATTCCTGATTATCCTGGCAGCCTCAGTTCCCACCATGGGAAAATTAATTCTGTTTTAAGAATGACTTTGTCATAAATGATCTGTGAGTCTCTATTCCTCCTGGAATCTGAGGTGAATGCAGATTTAGACAATGATTGTATACTTCCAGGCATCATTCCAAGGGGTCTAGAACTGGACTATATAGAAGCTGCAAAAGGCTGTCCCAAAAATCTTAAAACTTTGTTTGCTCTATTTTCATGCCCTTAATCCTGAAGGGAGATAAAGTAGGTTATATAAATTTGGGGCTAATAAGCCTTGTAATATACTATTTAAGTGATTAAATGCCTACATGCAGAGCCGATCAGGGATCTGACCAAAATTTTAAGGTATAAAGAAGACATGTAAAATGAAATCAGAGTTACCAGAGTTTATCCCACTTTTAGTTAACCACTGCATATTGCATGCTCAGGACTAAGAACCTATAATATTCTCTGCCTACTCTCTTACTTGCAATATTAACAGCAATATTTCTCAAACATTCCTATAGGTCACCTTCACCTGCTAATACAGAGATTACATTCTGTTTAACTACACAGTCTCATATGCTTAACAGGTGCTCTGGAAAGTTTGGGACTCAGGATTGAACATATCCCAAACATAGGCTGTTTTATTCCAAGTACCAAGTCCTGAGAGTTCCCCATTGCTATGTGCAGATGAACAATCTCTTTAGGAAGAAATTCTCCTTTGAGCATCTAGCCATTGTCTTTACCTATTTTATCAGTGTTCTCGTAAGAACTCCCAGGCATTCATATACATTCAGTGAAGACTTGGAACTTGATTGCAGGCCTTTCTAACAATCTGTCTCCTATTATTATAGCAAACAATTAAAACACCCACATGGCAGATCCAGTAGAGGCCTTTGGCTTCATAAATCTTTGATGTCGTAAACATCAGAGCTCATCACTCAGATACATGTCTGCCTAATTCCTAATTGTAGTCATAGTCTGTGAATGGTAGTGGGGTATTAGTGATAATCAAAATCTTGGGAAGGGACTGGATCAGAAAGACTGATGAAACAGGCTTAAGAGACAGTCACATGGTAAACTAAAAATAATGCCTGAAAGAGAGAGTTAAATGAGAATAAAGAATCACGAAAGGAGAAAGTGAAAGGTAAAACCTGAAAATATTACTTGAGCTAATTAATGATAAAACCTGGTTCCTGTAGCCATCACACCAAAAGACATTAGGATGTTATGAGAGTGAAGATTAACATATACACTTTGGAAATGCACTTTGACAACTATGTGGAGCTTGGTATCTGAGATCATACAGCCCAACATACCAGGTCCTGGTCACAACCCCCTACTTTCCCACTTATCACTTACTCTCGCTTTAATAGTGCTTCACCTGAATGAACCCAACACTCTCTCATCTCCCCCCTCTCCCCTACACCTCATGGTTTCATTTTTCATTTCCTTGCTTGCTGAGCCGGGAACTAATGAGGAGTAACTTTAAC
>PVLD010001665.1:72384-138712 GCA_004027595.1 Dinomys branickii
TTTTAGAAACATAAAAGTACAAAAACATATTGACAAACAGACACCCATTATCATAGAAAATAGTACAATCACAACTAATCTATAGACAAGGTGATATGGTCTCAACAGTAGTTGTTGCTTTATCCATTGATATCTTCGAATTGTAGATGTATGGACCCATATACAGACATGCAAATTTAGTCAGACAGTTTATCCTGTCTGGATAAACTTTAACCATTTTATAGCCAGTCCCTGAAGATTTTCCTTTTCATCTGCGAATTCCAAATCCTGAGTCAGTTGAAGCCTCTCAGTATACCAAGTCTATGGAGGGCTGCTGGACAAAAGCTTATCATTGTGCAAAAATTATACTGTTGCATGAATTTGCATTTGGGAGGCTGAGAAAGAACTATAAGTGAGTTAAGTACAGATTTATGAAAATATCTCCTACCCTAAGAATCCAAGTTAGCTGCTTGGGAAATAAGTACAGTGGAAACAATAAGCAGGAGACAGAACCTGCAGAGTGGGCAGGAAGAGTTAAAATTCAACAATCAACCACTCTGAGTCATAAAATCAGAAAGGCATTGAACATTTAGAGGGAGAACTGGCCCCATAAAGGAAACAATGACTCTTAGTAAGCATATTATCTGCAACAAAGCAAAACAAATTTTCTAGGATCTTATTGGAACTGCTGGTGAGGGAGATCATGAAAAGCTTCTATTGACAAAGAGAAAAAGAATGGAAATTAATAATACAGTGTTCATTATTACTAACTTATGACATGTAAAATGCCATTGATATGACCTTTACTTATTACAACGTTGTTTTTTAAATTTTGTTTGGGGACACATATTGTGATTAGAACAATAAGAGCCTGGTGGTTAAAGGGTTGGTCTCCGCAACCAGACAGTCTGGATGGAACTCTCAGGTCTGCCACTTGTTAACTGCAATGGCCCTGGTAAATTCTTTAATCCCCTCATAAAGCTCAGATTTTTAAAAACTTGATAATAAACATACCTGATTTTATTTCTCAAAGTGTTCATACAAAGTTCACTGAAGTCACACATGTTCCAATGTCTTTACAAAGTTTACTGCATTTAATCTTCATCATAGCCATAAGAACTCAGTACTACTTCATAGATTAAGAAACTGAGGCACACTGTATGAAACAACACATAAAAGGGTACACTGGTGAGTGACAATGTCAAGTTCCAAACTCAGTATGATCCCACTGTGCCTTCCCCTCCATGTCTGTTCTCACTCACAGAGTTGTTGAATGGTAACTGAGCTCTTTCTGTATTCAGCCTCTGCAATTAAGAATCACCATGCTCCTCTCTTTTCTTCTTAATGTCTTAGATAGGAGCAAGAAGAGACACTGCTTACCATGAGGTCAGCAGTGACTATAAGAGAAACTGCTTTGTAATCCTCTTCATGGAAGGTCATCAAGGAAACAAAAGCGTGAAGGGAGGCAGGTACAGTGCAAGGTAGGGTTTTCTTTCACATGTTGACATCACAAACATGGTTTATCTGAAAAGAAAAAAAGAACAAATGGAAATGAAACAACTTAACCAAGAAACTAAAAGAATAATTAAGGGAGAAAGCACAGATTTAGGAACATGCAAAATGTATTGCTCACTGTATAGTGGTCTCAGAGGATCAAGAATGTGAGGAAATACAGATAAGTTTAGAGAAGGATGGAAGCTAAATTGAATTATTTCACTCTTATTGACCTTTCACTATTCAATAAATATTTGTTGAGCCAATGAATACTGTGTGAGCTCCTGAAAGACGATGCCTTTTAAGTTCTCAAGTATCCTTAACAGAGTTCTGTTAGCTTGAACACTTAATTATTACCTTTGGATAATCCTGCTTTTGTTTCCCTAAATAGTTTCAGCATAAACAATGAATTGGATTGATTCCCTCAAAAATCATGCTGACTGAAAATTTCAAATAAAACAAAACAGACATTGTAGATAGTTGGAGAACTTCTAAAATCTTAAGCACCAGTAAGCAGTCCATAAGATGAGTTTTTCCTGCTTTGTTTGTTCAGTAGCTTCTTGTGTCACTGAGCTTTTAAACTGTTTCTACATTTTCAAAATGAATGACTTCTTAAGGAAATCTCTAATTCCAGACAAACTGGATTTTCTGGAAAGGCTGGATCTGCCTTTTTTCCACAGCAGTAATGAATGAGATCTAAGGAGCTTCAACTCTCTAGACACAGCAGTTTGGCAGTTGCCAGAAATTCTTTCAAACCCTGTACTTTGAGACTTGATCATCGCCCTTGTCTGTATAAACCTTTCAGCTTCTGTACAGGGAAACTGAGGAACGGGCAAGCACGGTGCAAGTGCAGGTTATTCTGTTCCTCATCATTGCCATATTCTCACAGTTACCCGTTTCCTGATTTCCTTTTAGAACAATAGCGTGCTGATTTTGATAGGCCTGACTGATGTAGTGCCAGCTAGGGAATGTAAATGAATTCTCATCTCAGAGGAAATCTTTGCTTACACAATACTTTAGCCAGATCCACACTTATATTGCCGTGATCCATTCTGGTCATCACATTATAAAACAAAATACTGAAACACTTGACAATGCAAAGAGGAAAAGGATGAGCTTGATCTTCTTCTGTGATTATATTGTATTAATGACTTCCTATAATATCACTGGCTTCTTCAGCCTATTAGAGGAAATAAAATTTACTAATATAATGGGAAGGGAGCTAAGAGAAGAGCCATGTTACTTTTCTAAAGATTTTGAAGGGCAAGAAAAGGGTCTTTTTTCTTTCTTAAAAATAGGTACTGCTTTGCCAGTCAGGGTGAGAAGATTTATTATCAATAACATTATACATTTAGGAAATATTTATTCAACATAAAAGACAAAATTATGTCAATCAAAAATTAAGGTGAAGGGGGAGAAAGGAAAGTCAAAAGGAAATGGCATGCTTTTCCAGTGGGACAATGTGACATAGTTACACAGGAAGTGACATAGTTACTAAGATAGTATCTCTCTTCACAAATGAGTGAACAAAAATTTTATAGGAAATCTTGGTACCATTGAAGATTTGTTGCTTTCACCAGCTGACATTAAAATGGGATTTGCTTCTCAAAATGTAGATCTTTTGCTATAAAATGAAAAGATGTAAACACTGAATATGTGAATATGTACACATTATTTCAAGTAATGAGAATTCAGGTCATTCACAGATGTAAATACTATTAATTACTCAAAGAAGAATTCATGTCATTGCATTTACTTTTGTATCTGTCTTGGTTAGTTTTCTCCTATTGTTAAGACAAAATACCTGATGCCCAAAATTAAGGAAGGAAAGGTTTATTTAGCTTATACTTTACGGAGGTTTCAGTCCATACTTGGCCGGTTCCAAGGCAGAGTGGCATGTGGATGGGCAGCAGTTCATGGCAGTGGAACAGCAAAGCAACAAGAGCAAAAGGGGAGTGTCAGAGAGAGCAAACCTCTTTCCTTCCCTTATATTGTAAGCAGGCCACCCCCACCCAGGGGGCGTGTAGCACTCACACCATCTCCATGCCCTCCTCTTGCACAGGCTCACGCTGAATACAAAGTAAGCACCTTGGGTCCCTGCTGAGTCACATAGTTAACCTCCTAAACTCCTCAAGCTGACACAAAGAACAACGTCCCAGAAGGGTAAGGGCATGTCCTTTTCACCCTATGATGCAACACTGCTGAGTCATTTAGCCAAATCTCTAGACTCCTCAAGTTAACACAATGTATCAACCAATATTATCTAATGCCTATCCCATTCCTTTTCTAGATATGAAGAGGTAATTTCTAGTCTCTAGGGTTAAGTCATAGTTTCATACATTTCTGTATTTTACACCTAAAGGCTCAATTCTCCTAGTAGACATACAAGTCTCAAATATATACACATATTTAGTTTTTAAAGTGCAAGAAGCAAAACCTGATAGATCCATAAAGATAAAATCCTCCATTAGAATTAGAGAATTCAGTGATCTTTCCTTAGTAATTGACAGACTAAGTGAGCAGAAAATAAGTAAGGCTATAAATAACATCAACAACAGTGTTTACCAACATAATCTATGAAACACTGCGAGCAGCATGCACATTCTTTTCAAGTGCATGTGAACAATCACCAAGATAGACTACACTGGACAAAAACTGTACCTTAATAAATTTGAAAGAATAGAAATGATGCAAGTAAGGTTTTTTTTTAGCCATAATAAATTTAACCTAGAAATCAATACCAGAAATAAATCTAGAAAACCCTCAAATATTTGAAAGTCAACTAACGCTCTTCTAAATAAATTGTGAATAAATAGAAAGTCACAGAAGACAAATTTTTAAAGATGTATGAGACTAAACTTTAAGCACAACACATTAAAATTTGTGATATTCAGCTACAGCAATAGTTAATGGTAGAGAGTGTATTACTTATCTATATAAAGAAGACAGACCTAAATCAATAACATACTCTTTCTCTTTAAGAGATTAGTGAAAGTAGACCAAATTAAACCCACAATAATCAGAAGGGAGGAAATAATAAAATTAAACTTGAAATGCACTTATATATGTATAGGAAAACAATCAAGAAAATCAATGACTCCAAAAGCAGTTTCTTTAAAAGTATCAATTAGATTGATAAAATTCCAGCTAGACTGGTAAAGGGAGAAAAAAATAGGCATAAATCACCAACCAATAGCGGCAACACTGCTCTCAAAACACATTAACCAATATTATGAAAGGATGAAAAATAATACTATGAACAAATACGTGCCCATCAATTGACATGACATTAAGTTTTTGGAAAGACAGTACCACCTCAACAGAGTGAGCATCACTTGGATTCACTCACTCAAGAGGCTGAAGCAGCAAGACTGAAAATGGGAGGACAGTCTGTGCGATTTATAAAGAACCTGTATCAACATTAATAACAGAAAAAGAAATTGTAAATACCTCAGGACTCCATGGGTCCATCATCATCAGAAACAAAAACAAAAAGAAAAAATCCTACTAAAACTGACTCGTAAACCAAGAGATTATCTTTGTAGTCTTACATTCAGTTTAAGAAATGAAAATTTTTATTATAAGATTTTTAAAATTCTGGTGCAGTAGTGCACACCTACAATTCCAGGATTTGGCATGAGTTCAAGGTCAGTCTTAACTGCATACTAAGACCTAGTCTCAACCTCCCTTAGTCCTCTAAACAACAATAGAAGAGAAATAAACTCCCTCTTCTAAAAAGAAAACCTCAATTCTAGATTGATTTCCTGGAGAATCCCAACATTTAGTGAAGGAATAATAATAATTCTACAGGGTGTCTTCAAGACAATAGACAGAAAGTGTGTATATTCCAGTTCATTTTATAACATAGAAGATAAACATTACGAGGAAAGAAACTTAGGGATGAACAATCTACTTCTATGTATATATAAACATACTTAACAAAATAGTAGCTAATGAAATGGAGGAATATGAAAAGATGATACATCATGACCAAATAGGGTTTCCTTCAATCATGCAGTGTTGATTTAACATTTGAAAATCAATCAATATAATTCACCACATCAGCATACTAAAGGAGAAAAGTATATATTTTTGTGTCAGTTTATGAAAAAATGACAAAAATTAACATCAATTCTTGAGAAGTACATTCAGTGAACTGAAAGTATAAGAGAAATAATTTTACTTGACAAAGAGTTCCTATAAAAAACTGACACTTAAAATCATACTTAATGCCGACATACTAAATACTTATCCCATGCAGTGAGTGCAGTATACCCTTTTTTGTATCTACCTATTTTTTTTTAACTGGTGAGTCCACTAATTGGTATAAAGGTAGACAAAACAAAGCAAAATATACACACACTTATATAGTAATGGAAAAACTAAATACGTATGAACAGAGTATGTGATAATTTATATAGAACTGACACTGACAGTAAAGAACAAAAGCAATAGACAATATATGAGCTTTGCAAACTGACACAAAGCAAAGATGGTAGTCACAGATCAATTTTAATTTTACAATCAAAGAACAATAATTGGAACTTGTAATATTTAACATAAAAACACAGGGATAAATCTACAAATCATGTGGGAGAGCGGTATATAAACTATATGCATTTTTCTGAGAGAAATTAAGAAAATTAAAAAAAATAAATTCCTGAAATTAAAGAAGATCCAAATAAATACCATATATACCATATTGTAGGACAGATAACACAATATTAAAGTGTCAATTTTTCCTCTATAGTGATCTATTAATTCAACGCAAGTCCAATAAAACTTCTTGTGGGTTTTTCTGTAGAAACTGATGAACTGATTATAAAACTCATCTGAAAATATGGAAGTCCCAGACTAAGAAAATAATGTGTTCATAAAGGATAAATATTTAAGCCTCTACACCACATGATTTTAATATGTATTCAAAACTATAGTAACTAAAGGAGTATGCTATTGTAATGACAGAAAAATAAATCAGTGAAACAGAACATAAAGTTTAGAAATATGGAGTCCACTAAAGAAATGTATACACACATCAGAAGTTCATGGTACTCATAAATGGAAGCCAATGATCGCTATGTTAAGAACAGCTTTCCACAAGTCAGTCTGGTTTTATCTTGTATTTTTTTTGTTTCAGGGCACAGGTTGAGAAAGAGTCTCACTGTGTACTTCCGGGTGGCCTTGAACTCATTATGCAGACCAGGTTGGCCATAAATTCACAGTGATCCTCCTGTCTCAGCCTCCCAAGTGCTGTGATTGCTGGTATGCACTACTACACCTGGCTGGTTTAGGACAATTGATTATCTATATGCTGAGCAAAATAAACTGATTTATACCTCCAACCAAATCATATTAAGCATTGCAAGGATATATAAGAATGAGGATTCACACATACTTCCCATGGGAATGTAAATTAATGCAAGTTCTTTGGAAAGCAATGTGATAGTTTTTTAAAAAGATGATCATTGTCCTGGAGCTGTGGTGACTGGCAGGAAGGGGGTCTAAGACGAGTTCCTTTTCATGCAGTTTACCCAGAGATGCAGTGACTGGTGGGAAACAAGTCCAAGATGAGTTCCTGCTCCCTCCATTAATGGGACTCAGGGAGCAGTGACCTGTGGGAAAGCCACTGACACAGTAGGATCCTGGCTAGAGCTCATACAATGGACAGGCAAGCCTAGTGGAGTGACTAGCGTCTAATGGAGTGGAAAAGTCCAGTGCAGCAGCAACAGTTTAAACCAGCTGATGGTGGTAAGTTAGGTGAACCAGCCTTGTGCTTGGGGAAAGTGACACACGGAATACAAGTGGTTGGGTAGGCCACCTTCTTTCCTTTTTCTTTTCCTGGTTATTTTCTTTTTCTTTGCTTTCGTCTATCTTTTCTCTTTCCTTTTCTAAATGTGTGGGGAGAACTCTAGCCAAAAAAAATTCCCATCTCCAAAATAGAGAAAAAGATCAGACTCAAATCCAGCATAAATCCCCCTGCAATGTTAGGTAGTGTTAACATTCTGGGATCAGATTGAGCACACAACTGAGAGGAATCTCAATAGTTTAATTTTTCTCTGTCTGATGGATTTTTCTCTTAGTGGTCCACTAGGTCAGTATGTTTTATTCTTATTTTTTGTTACTTTTTTATTTGTATTTTTCCTCTTTATTTTCTCTTTTTCTCTTTGTTCTGTTTTGCCCTGTTTTTCTTATGTAGGTTTTTTTTGTGTTTTTTTTAATGCATGTGGTTATTTTTGTTTTTTGTTTTTCTTTTTTCTCTTCCTTTTTTTTTACTTTTCCTTCTCCTTTCAATCTTCTGTTCCCTCTTATTCAAGTTTTAGATCTCTAAACTTTCCCTTTGTATTATGCCATTCCTCATGTTCTTCTCTTTCAACTATTGTGCTTGTTTTTATGAGGAGACTTTCATGTGGGTAGATATTATCTCTACCTTTTCTGGTCCATTGCAGTACTCCTAGGCTTTGTCTTCCAGTGCTTCTCTCTTGTATCCTACAGTTACCCAAAACTTGGATTATCATCCTTTGCCCAACTAATTTGCCCCTACTTATTTAGCCACATCTACCTCTCCACCCTACCCTCTGTCTCTCTTAACTCTCCCCCCAAAATAAAAGGATAAAATGACTCTACTAAGTGAAAAATCATTGCATACAAGGCCCTGCGATAAGGTGGATTATATTAAATAACTATAGGACTTGCTCTTACATTTAAAGATGTCTGGCTGATAGGTACCACAGTTTGTCAATGGTCAGGCTGTGCTTGAGTCTGTTGTTATTGCTAACTGTACTTCTTTAACCAGGATGCCATACCTGTTATACTGTTTTTCTACCCTATATGCAACACTGAGGTTACAAGAGATCATAACCATCATCATATCCGGTACCAAAGGAATGGTCCTTGAGTCAAATAGGTAGCAACTTCACATTCTTAAATATATTGAGGAGGTAAGTTTTGGGGATAGATAGAAATACCAAGAACCATCTATATCTAGAAGACATCCTGAGGGACAGATATCACCTACAAAAGCCTTCATGTGGGGGATAAAGCTATATAACATAAGAAATCTGTAAGCATCACCACAGAAAACATAATAAAACAACCAATAGAAAATTATGAGAAGAAGAAGCAAAGTGCAATCACAAATGCCTAGCCAACATAGGACAAGTCCAGAGCACAAAGAGATGGAGGAAACTGAAAACCAACCACTGGAACTTTCTCAGATGACAGCAGGACAAGTGAAAAATCAAAAGGAAGAGGCCCTAGAAAAAAATAATATCCAAGGTACAAAAAGAAATGACAGTTAAAAGGAAAAATTTAAAGCAGAAACAAATAACAATACAGAAGCTGAAGAAAATGATGGAAACTAAAACGATGGAAGGCAACAGAAAAAAAATGCAGTCAATGAAACAGATCCCAACAAAAAATCAAGAGATTAAAAACTCCACTAAATGTATAAGCAGCATATTGAATTATGGTTAGGATAGAGTATCAGACCTAGAAGACAAGAATGTAACTAGTGAAAAAGAAAAGAAAGACATCTTAAAAATGATAAGGGACCATAAAACATAAACGAGTTACAAGATGAAGCAAACAAGAAGAACATAAGATTGATGGGAGTCAGTGAAAAAGCTGGAGACAGTAAAAAAGCAACCAAAAACCTCTTCACTGAAATAACAGCAAACTACTTCCCAAATATGGATAAATAATCTGACATACAAATGAGTGAAGCATATAGACCTCCAAGTACCCAGGACCAAAATAAAGCTATACCAAAGCATATAATAATCAAGACTCCAGAAATTGAGCACACTAACAAAATATTTAAAGCAGGTAGAGCAAAGAAACTAATCACCTATATAGGAAAGCCCATCAATATCACAGCAGACTTCACAATACAAATGCTAAAATTAATAAGAGCCTGGAACACCAATAGAAAGAAACTGCCAAGAAGTGCAAGCAATTCCACAGAAGGGAAAGACAGTAATCGACAACAGGGAAATAACATGAAAAAGAAAAGCCAATACATATCAGTTATAACTATCAATGTAAATGATCTCAACCCACCAATCAAAAGAAACAGACTGGTAGAGTAGACCAAGAAACAAGATTCAACCATGTGCTGTATTCAAGAAACACATTTAACCCAAAAAGAAATTCATAGACTAAAAGTCAAAGAATGGAAAACTATTGTCTATGACACAGGAACCCAGAAAAAAGCAGGATAGCTATTTTACTTGAAGACAGTGTAAATTTTAAGCCAAAACTCATCAAAAGAGACAAGTAAGGTCATTACATACATGCTAAGGGAAATCAACAAGAAGAGATAACAAATGGGCTGGGGAATAGCTCAGTGGCATAAGCCCCTGCCTGATAAGTGCAAGGTCCTGAGTTTGATTCTCAGTACCCCCCCCAAAATTATAAATGTATATGAATCAAACACTGGTGCATCCAACTGCATAAAACAAATATTAACAGATATGAATAACCAAATAAACACTAACATAATTGTACTGGGGTGCCCTTAACACCCCATTCTCAGAAATAGATCAACTAGACAAAACATCAACAAAGAAATATCAAAATTAAAGCATGCCTGTGAACAAATTGACTTGGTAGTTGTCTCCAGAGTGTTGTTCCACAAAACATCAGAATACACATTTTTCTCAACTGCACATGGGGTATTTTCCAAAATAAACCATATATTGGCTGACAAAAGATGTTTAAGTAAATGTAGAGGAATTGAAAATTTTCTTTGCACACCATATGACTATAGTGCAGTGAAACCGGAAATCAGTGACAAAACAAAGCACAAAAATATACAAAACATGGAAATTAAACCACCCACTTTTGAACAACTGGTAGGTCACAGAGGAAATTAAACATGGAATTACATAGTGTACACAATGAAACTATAATACCAATATAACATATTGAAAATTATGGGAAACAGTGACCACGGTCCAAACAGGAAAATTTATAGTGATAAATTCTCACATCAAGAAAACAGAATGAGCTCGAAAAAGCAACAAAATGTTGAATCATAGCTGGATTCAAAGTCAACACTGAAAAATCAATAGCATTCCTATGCACAAAACCAAGCAGACTGAGAGAAATTAGTGAAACCACACCTTTCAAAATAGCATCTAGAAAAATGAAATACTTAGGAATCAATCTAACAAAAGAAGTAAAAGATATATACAATGAAAACTACAGTACTCTGTAAAAGGAAATCAAAGAAGATATAAAGTAACCTTTGATAATCACTTATCATCTTGTTTTGAAATTCCGTATCATTGATTTTATTGTTTTTCTCTTTAAAATAAAACAAACTTTAAAAAGAAAAAAGGAAATGGAAAGATATCCCTTCTTCATGGATAGGAAGAACCAACATAATGAAAGTGGTCATGCTCTGAAACTTCTATACAAATTTAATGCAATCTCAATCAAATTACCATTAGCATACCTCACAGAACTAGATAAAACACTGCTAAAATTCATTTGGAACCAGAAGAGACCTAAAGTAACAAACTCAATTCTGGATAACAAAGACAAATCAGAGGCATCATAGTGCCAGATGTGTAGTTTTACTACAATGCTTGACCTGAAATTATACTACAAATCTACTGTGATAAAATCAACATGGTATTGGCAATAAAACAGGCCTGAGCATCAGTGGAACAGAACAGTAGATGCAGATGAAAAGCTCAAACACACTCAGCCACATTATTTTTGATAAAGGAGCCAAACATGTTTACTGGAAGATAGTCTCTTTAATAAATGGTGCTGGAAAAGCTGGCTTTCCACATGCTGAAGATGGCAACTAGATGCATATGTACCACTATATACTAATCTAAAGTCAAGTGGATCAAAGATCGAAATAGTAGTACAAAAACATAAAATAAACTGTAAGAGAAAATAGGTAGAAATCTTAAAGTCATGCATGTGCAGAGACTTCATGAACAAAACCAAGATGATGCAGGAAATACAGTACGGAATCAATGAATAGGATCTCATCTTATTAAGAAGCTTTTGCACAACTACAAAAAAAAATAACCAACAAAAAAGACAACCCATAGAATGGGAAAAATTTATACCACTAGAGACAAAAGACATCTAGAACATACAGGGAATTGAAAAAAATGAAACCATTAAAATTCCAAGACCCAATCAAGAAATAGGCATCTAAGATGAATATCTCACACATATCAGATGAAGAAATACAAATGGCAAATATATACATATATATAACTAATATCATTGGTCATTTGACTTTTTTTTTTTTTTGTACTGGAAATTGAACTCAGGACCTTGCGCTTGCCAGGCAGGCACAAGTGCCACTGAGCTATATCCCTGGCCCTATCATTGATCACTTGAGAGATGAAAATTAAAACAACACTGAGATTCCATGACACTCCAGAAAGATTGGCTACCGTTAAAAAAAAAAAAAACAACCAATATGAAATGCTGATGGGCTGTGGGGATAAAAGGAACCCTTCTCCACTGTTGCTGGGAGTATAGCCTTGTGCAACCACTGTGGAAGTCACTGTGGAGATTCCTCAAAACAGTAGGATTTGAGATCCCATTCCAATCAGCTATTACCCTTCTGGGTATCTTCCCAGCACAATTAAAAACATCATGCTGCAGCAATGTATATGTACCCATGATTATAGCAGCATGATTTTTGTCTGTAGCTAAATCTTGGAAATAGCTCAAATGCTCATCAACCATGAAATGGATAAAAATGTGTGTTTTTGTATAATGAAATACTACTCAGCCATGTAGAAAGATAAGCTTGAGGCGTTTATAGGTAAATAGATGCAAATTGAGACCATGCTCATAAGTGAAACTAATCAGATCCACATGTGTAAACGTTGTATTATCTCACTAGTGTGAGAATCTGAAAGAGTACACGAAGTCCAAAATGTACAATAGATATTGTGAATAGGGAAGAAACTGTTAAAAAAAAGAAGCATGTGATAGGAGAACGGGGAATGAAAGGGAAGGGAAAAGAAATAAACACATAAGACTGTTAAACACTTATGCAGCTGGTTTCAGGGGAAACTTTTGCACTAGTAATTTTCTGGACAAAATTTCATGCCTATATCTTATACTCTGAGCAACTACTTTGAATAAAATAATGTGCAATGTGTTGAATATTGTTACTGTGCTACTAGCCTGTTTTGAAACCCTATTCAATTGTTATGTTTTACTTTTTGCTGCTTTTGTTGTTTTGTTTTGTTTTTGTCTTTTTGAACCAGAGTCTTACTAGGCAGATCAGGCTGGCCTTGAGCTCACTTTGTAGCCCAGGATGGTCCTGAACTCACAGCGATCCTCCTGCCTCAGCCTCCTGAATGCTGGGATTACAGGCATGCCCCACTACCTTTTTTCTGTTTAAAATAAAGTAATGAAATAAAAGATGATCATGCAATTTTCATATAATTCTGGCATTCTACTCTCAGGTATTTGTTACAAAGAATAGAATGCATTTGACCATACAAAGGTTTGTTTATTAATGTTCAAAATATTGTATATGTCATAGCTCTAAACTGGAAACATGAACAGTTGAATGTAAATACCAAATATTTCTCAACAATACAAAGAGATCAAACTGATATGTGTAACAAGAATGTTTCCAAAAATGATTATGCAGAAGATAAGAAGATAAATCAAGAAAGAGAATATACTATATCATTCAATCTACATGAAATTCAAATTACATAAAGTAACAAAAAGCAGATCAGTGAACGGCTGGCGTTGGAGGTGGGATTCAAGGAGGAGTGGGAGAGACACACTATAAAGTGATATGAGGGGAGATTTAGAGTTAAGAAATATGTGCTTTATCTTGATTGTAGACATGTTTTACAAGTGTACACATGTTTGCAATCTTACTAAATTTATATAGAAAGTTTAATCCATATCAATTATACCTACATGATATATTTTTAAAATTCAGTAAGTTCCTGTTATGTGCCACCCATGTTCCTGTCATGTTGCTTTTGGGAAAGTAAGAAAAATAAGATCCAGTTAGCTCGCAGATACTCTTCAATATACTCAATGAAACAGAGTGGATGATGAGATCGGTAAAGTCAGTCTA
The DNA here is from genome assembly GCA_004027595.1 of Dinomys branickii. Lineage (NCBI taxonomy): Eukaryota > Metazoa > Chordata > Mammalia > Rodentia > Dinomyidae > Dinomys > Dinomys branickii. The sequence goes on from PVLD010001665.1 coordinate 85,946, forward strand.
TGGAGGGTCATTTGAGATTTGCTTTTTGTTCATTTTGTTGGTTTTGCTATCTTCCTCTTCATTCTACCCTCACGGACCGCAGAGTTTACTTTCATTTTCCTGGAAAGATTAAACTCAGATTTTTCTGCTTTTGAAGGATTCTCTCAAAGTCAGTGATATTGGGGATGTCAAAAAATAGAAGAGGGATGAGTAACAGTGTTATTCTAGAGAAGCACTTTTCTCAGCAATGTTGATTAAAATGTGGGTGGGAATATTAATGTCCAATATTAAAGTCTGAATGGTGATTGCATTAGTCACCTTTTTTGTTGCTGGGACAAAATACCTGACATACACAATTTAAGAGGCAAAGAGTTTATTTGGTTCGCAATTTCAGAGGTCTTAGTCCATGATCAGCTGGCTCCAAGGAGAAGCATCAGGACAGAAAGGCATGACAAAGGAAAGCAGCTCACCTGCCAGCAGCCAGGAAACAGCAAAAGCCAGAGAAGAAGGGGTTAGGGAACAGAGTTCTGAATGTGCAGCCTTCATGGCTGGTCCAGATACACCCACAACTGTACTTTACTAATTTCCTAGGTATTTCTCAAACCAATCATGTTAGATTACAGTGATGTAACCAGTATGGTAGTAATGACAATAAAAATAATAATTGTTCAGAAAATCAAATATTATCAGAACTTCATATATGGGATCTATTTTTCTATCTCTAAAGCACAGTATATATGACAGAATTAGCATCCCATTTCTAAGTAAAGAAATCATGACTGAGAGGTTAATATATTATTAAGATGCACATGGATAGTATATCTCCTTGTTTCCTGGTACATGGTAAATGTTATCCAGGACACTGGAGGGAAAGTATTAATAAGCCAAATATGTTCCACACAGCAGAAACAATCTACATAGGGTTGTTGTCCAGAGTAAAGGGAATCAACTGATAGTGAACAAATGCCTAGAGATTAGAAAATACAAAAAAATTTTAACTAGCACAAACTGTCAGTCAAGGTAGAAATGATCCCGCTGAAATTTTGAGAAAGATCGGTGACTTTAGATATAGAATACATATAAGATAACCGTAAATAATAGCTATGGTTAGCAACACAATGAGGCAGATGGAGAGGGACTCTAAGACAGGGACTGAGATAAATATTTCTATCTTTCTTTTCTCTTGGCCTGGGATTTCCTCCTACGTTCTATAGTTAGAATCAACTGAAAGCCGGAAGTCAAAAGCAAAGATAACCCAGGCGATTAAGATTTCAATTAGCCCTAGACATAAAATAGGACAAAGAATGAATCCTACTGTGTGTTCATTTGGAAGAAATAATTTTCCTCTTTATACAGATAAATACGAAAATCCTTTGAATTGCTATATTGTCACCACTGTATCCATGAAGTTATTCTCACTTTTGGAACCCAAACTGTAATGTGCATTGCATAAAATGTTCTGTGAATTAGGGAGAATAATTGACCTAAAATATAGCTGCTGCATTCACCATGCGCATGGTCACGTGGTGAAGCTTGATCATTGTAGCTTCTTTCTTCTTCAACCCATTCCAGGTCCCTTTCCCCCCTTGACAAAGACCTTAGATTCTTAGCTGGCCAAGTGAGCCAAAACTGTCCTCATGATCCAACTCTTTAGTGTTGCTCAGGCAATGAGCTTGCCAAGGTGTACTCTTACTGCTGCACAGAGGAGTACTATGAAATGCCATAGTAAATATCCTGAATCATAGGAGTTATTTTCCTGCCCAAATTGTGCAGTACCAAGATAGTAAAGGCATTCCATTATGCTAGCCAGCAAAATGACCCCAAATCCACCTGTTTATTCGCAGCATAAGAAATCAAAAATAACCAATTAATACTATTAGCTTCTAATTTAACAGGAATGTTTTTCATTTTCTAGTAAGAGCTTCTTCCCTTTTACAAGAGCACCTCCAATTCCATATGGTACAGTTGCAGAAGTAAACTCCTTCAAAGAGCTAATAGCAATAATACTTATCTGCCAACATATGTATTGCCAGAGACGCATAATATAGCTATTCAGGAACACACTATTTATTACATTTTCAGTTAAGTCATGCATTTCATCCTTTGGACAGTGCTTCAGTTCGGAGTGTTGTTCCCCAGATGGTGTCATAATGGAGCCTTTAGAAGTGCATTTCCCCATTCTAGCAAGCCAGCTAATTCTGGAAAATGGAGCAATGTGTTGAGATAAATGAATTTCATGTGCATGAGCCAAGTGCCACATTTTCTTCCCCATACAATTAGATCCTTGGTCTAATGTCACATTGTATGGTATAACATGATAAAAAAAAGATATTCCATAACTCCAAAAATAGCCTTTTTGACATAAGCACTGTCGACAGGAAATGCAGTCTATATCCAAAATAAGAATATGTGCCCATCATGATAAATAGGAAATTGCTTGAACATTAGGAGGCATCTAATATAATCAAATGGTCACTGGCTGCTTGGCTGGCTGGCCGTTCTAGGGATTTGTGCCATATAAAGAACTCAGATTCAGTCATCATTATTGGCTACTTAGCAGTCAGAAATGTGGCATTCCAACCACCTTTTAAAGAGAATGTATATATTTGAGCTTTGATATACTAAACAATAATGAGGTGGTACGAAAAAAAGCTGACGGACATCCTCAGAAGACATCTTTGGATCATAGAGACATTCTTATATAATGTATTCCTTCAGGAGAGCATTTATGTAGGATATATGTACCTTCATTTTTTAATTTTTATTTTGCCACATATATTTACATATGTCTTTAATAAACTTTGTATCTTTTATCTTCCAGTTTTATTCTTTCCAAATTCCTGTCTAACTAACCAACTGCTTGTTCTCTGTCTATGATTAATAAAGATCCATAATTCTATCTATCCTTTCATAAGAAAATGGACTATCAGATGTATTGTCTGAAGGTCTATTTGGAGGGAGAATTTGTCTTTATCACTGTTTTTAAGAGCCATTCTTTGAGTAGACCTGAAATGAGACAGGCATTCATGCCCAGAAGTGACATTATATCATGAAGATCCATCTTACATCAGTACTATAGGTTTTCCTTTCAGGTTAACTGTTCATAAGGGAACCCTTCCATGTGGTCATAGGTATAGATGAAGAGGAAGTAAAATTTTCTCTTTTCAGATCTTTTATTATGAGGTATGGGTTGTTTGCGGACTAAAACAGCTGGAAAGCAGAGATTATGGAACATTATAAAATAAAAATGGCTTCATCCGTAAAATTCTTGATGAACATTACTTTGTGATTCAGGAAGGAAACAAACTCATTTGGGTTCTATGATCCAGGTTGGTCCTTGGATTTATTATGTTATCCAAGAAATTGAAAAGGGAAGAGATAGAAAAATAACCCTCTGTAAACAGATAATATTCCTGAATGATCCAGTATTTCATTTACATCAAAATATGAAAAGAGCAAAGCATAACAACAGATGAGATCACCGAGAAGGAGAGCAAAGGGAAGGAGGCAGCTTTACTTTCTCACACACAGGATATTGGAAAGTAAAACCTCTTAACTCTGAGACTGCACTTTCCAGGGGAAATATGAGTTAAGTAGACCTAATAAAGGGTCAGTGTTCAATATCCTGAAATGCTGATTCCTTGGAAATGTTTATGACTTTTCAACAAATGCCCAACAAGTTCTTCTTTATGACTTCTAATTAGAATTATTCATAATCCTTAATAAAGAATTTTAATAAAACTTTTGTTTATTTGTTTTGTCTTTTTGGGTGTTTCACTATGCAGTCAGGTTGTCCTTGAACTCACTTTGTAACCAAAGTTGTCCTCAAATTCATAATAATCTTGCTGCCTCAGCCTCCTAATTACAGGGATTACAGTTCTGCACCACTATACCCAGTCGTTTTAACAAAAGTTTGAATGAGTTTATTTGAATATAAATTTAAAGAGTTAAATCAGCTTTACTCTATATACTGTAAAAGTGGATGAGCTATGTTAAAGGACAACATACCAGCAATTTAGTTTAATTATTGTAATTGGTCTTATTCTTAATTCTGAAATCAAATAACAATTTATGCCATAAAATATAATAAGTATTCCAATGAGCCAACCAGAGAAGATTGTATTTTTTTAAATTTTAGAGAAAATAGTACAAAAATAAAAACAAAAGAAAAATGCACACAACACAAATAAAGGACATTAAAATGATACAGGATGTCAAACCAAATGATAGGGATTATCAGTGGTTGTTATGTTACACATTGTTACCTTCAGTGAAGTTGCTCAGATCATCAGATGTAAGAATGGAAGATTGATCAAATCATTAAAGTGAAAAAGAAAATAATAATTTAAAGGAACATTAGAGACAATACATACTGGCACTAGGCACTATTATAGGAATTCACTGTTATTTGTTATACTATACATTGTTGTCATGATATAAGTTGCTCAGATTACCAGATACAAGCTTGAAAAATTAGTCAAAATAGTAGAAAAAAAAGGAAAAAAATATTTTAATCATTAACTGTTCCCAACAAACCAACAGACACCAACAGTGCAGTTATGCCACCCATATATATGTACTTATATAATTTGCCTTAGTTCTTTTTGTTCTTTCCCTCATCCCAGTTGCTTCTTCTTTGAGCAGTTTCTTTCCCTTTCTTATTATCTATTGCACATTTTGAGTTGTATTTACCCATTCATGTTCTTACACCAAGGAAACAATTTGATGTTTATACATATGAGTCTGATTTATTTCACTTACGAATATGGTCTCCAGTTGCATCCATTTACTTATAAAAACCTCGAGTTTATCTGTTTTTATAGCTGAGTAATACTCCATTGTGTAGAAATAGCACTTTTTTATACATTCCTCAGTTGATGGGCATTTGGGTTGTTTCCAAGATTTAGCTATGACAAATTGCACCGCTATAAACATATCTGCACATATATTGCTGGGGCACGATGCTTTTAATTCTTCTGGAAAAGTACCCAGAAGAGGAATAGCTAGGTTAAGTGGGACTTCGAATCCTAGTTTTGTGAGGAATCTCCAGACTGATTTCCACAGTGGTTTCCCCAGTCGACAGTCCCACCAGCAGTGGAGAAGGGTTCCTTTTTCTCCGCAGCCTCTCCAGCATTTGTCATTTGGTGATTTCTTAATGATAGCCATTCTTTGCGGGCTGAGATGAAATCTCAGTGTTGTTTTAATTTGCATTTCTCGAATGACTAATGATGTTGGACTTCCTTTTCATATTTTTTTGTCATTAGTATTTCTTCATCTGAGAAGTGTGTTCTCAAATGCCCATTTTTGGATTGGGTCTTTGAATTTCAGGGTCCAATTTTTTAAATTCTTTATATGTTCCAGATATGTCCTTTGTCTGAGGGGCAGTTGGATAAAATTTTTTCCCAATTTGTGAGTTTTCTTTTTACTTTGTTGGTGATTTCTTTTGACGTGCAGAAACTTTTCAATCAGATGAGATCACAGTTGTTGATTCTTTGAAGTAATTCTCATGCAGTTTTGTTTTTGTTCATGAACTCTCTGCCTACCCCTATGTCTTTGAGAGATTTACCTACTTTTTCTTCCAGTAGATTGAGTGTTTCTGTTTTGATGTTTAGATCTTTGATCCCTTTTGACTTTAGTTTATTGCATGGTGATGGACATGGGTCTAGTTTTAGTCTTTGGCATGTGGAAAGCCAGTTTTTCCAGCGCCATTTATTAAAGAAGCTATCTTTCTTCCATTGAATATGTTTGGCCCCTTTGTCAAAAACAAGGTGGCTGAGTGTGTTTGTAGCTGTGTCTTCATCTTCTAACCTGTTCCATTAATCTTCAGGTCTGCTTTCTTGCCAGTACCATGCTGGTTTTATCATATCAGCTTTAATGTATGATTTCAAGTCAGGGATTGTGATGCCTCCTACCTTTCCTTTGTTTCCCAGGATTCCTTTTGCCTCTTCTAGTTCCAAATGAATTTTAGGATTTTTTTCTCTAGATATGTGAGGTATACTAGTGGAATTTTAATTGGGATTGCATTGAATCTGTACAACAATTTTGGGAGTATGGCCATTTTCACAATTTGGTTCTTCCTATCCATAAGCAAGGTTTATCTTTCCATTTTTTGAAATCTTCTTTGATGTCTTTTCTCAGAGTACTGTAACTTTCACTGTATAGATATTTTACTTCTTTTGTTAGATTGATTCCTAACGTTTTCATTTTTTTAGATGGTATTATGAAAGGTGTGGTTTCACTGATTTCTCTCTCTCTCTCTGTTTGTTGTTTGTGTACAGGAATGTTAATTATTTTTGAGTGTTGACTTTGTATCCAGATATGCTACTGAATTTGTTATTAAATCTATGAGCCTTTTGGTGGTGTTTTGGGGTCTTCTATGTAAAGTATCATGTCATCAGTAATAATGTTAATTTCACTTCTTTTCCTGTCCTTTTTCCTCTTAATTCTCTCTCTTGTCTAATTTCTCTGGTTAATATTTCCACAAGTATATTGAGTAGAAGTGGTGACAGTGAATATCCTTGTTTTGTTCCTGACTTTAATGAGAAAGCTTTCAGTTTTTGACCATTTAGAAAGATGTTAGCTGTTGGTTTGTCTTAGATGACTTTTATCAGATTGAGAAAGTCCATCTATGCCAATTTTCTGTAGGGTTTTTTATCATGAATAAGTATTGGAATTTATCAAAAGCTTTATCTGCATCAATTGAGATGATCATGTGATTTTTGTCTTTGGCACTATTGATGTGGTGTATTACATTAATTGATTTGTGTATATTGAACTAACCCTGCATTCCTGGGATGAATCCCCCTTGGTCATGGTGTATAATCTTCTTAGTGATTTGTTGCATTCTGTTTTCTAGTATTTTATACAAAATATTTGCATCTATGTTCATTAGGGAGATTGGCCTGTAGTTCTCTTTTTCTGTTGGGTCTTTCTCTGGTTTTGGTGTCAGGATAATCCTAGCCTCCAGGAATCAGTTGGGGAGAATTCCTTCCTTTGCAATTTCCTTAAAGTGTTTGAGAAATATTAGCATTAAATCTTCTCTAAGATTCTTGTAGAATTCAGCTGTAAGTTCATCAGGACTTAGTATTTTCTTCATTGGCAAGTTTTCTATTACATTTTCAATTTTGCTTGCTGATATAGTGTTACTCAGGATTTTTATATCTTCTTCATTCAGCTTTGGTGGTTCATATGCATCAAGAAATCTATCGTTTTCCTCTGTGTTTTCCATCCTGTGAGAGTAAAGATTTTCAAAGTAGGTACTGATGATCTTATGACTTTTTACAGGATTTGTGGTGATTTCATCTCTTTCATTCCTTATACATGTATTTCAGTGTTTTCCTTCCTTTGTTCAATAAGGTTGGCTAGGGGTTTATCAGTTTTATCTATTTTTTCAAAGGACCAACTCTTTAATTCATTAATTCTTTGTTTTTTTTTTTTTTTGTTTTTTTTTTTAGTCTGCATTGCATTCATTTCAGTCCTGAACTTTATAATTTCATGCCTTCTCTGGGCTTTTGGTTTGATTTGTTCTTCTTTTTCCACAAGCTTGAGGTGCAGCATAAGATTGCTGACTCTTGCTCATTATGTTTTCCTGAGGTAGGAATTCACTGCTATAAATTTCCCTCTGAGGTCTGCTTTCATTTGTACCCCACAGGTTCCTGTAAGGTGTGCCTACATTTTCCTTTCATTGTACAGTGTTTAATTTCTTCTTTGATTTCATCTGTGACCCATTGATTATTTAGGAGGGTACTGTTTAATTTCTACATGTTTATGGAGTTCTTGAGATTTCCTTTGCCATTAATTTCCAGTTTAATTGCACTATGGTCCAGTAGTATGCATGAGATAATTTCAACTCCTTTGCCTTTCCTTAAGCATGTTCTCTGTGCTAGCATATGATGTATTTTAGAGAATGTCCTATGTGCAGTGGAAAAGAATGTGTATTCCGATGCTGCTGGGTGCAACACTCTGTACAGGTCTACTAAGTCCATTTGTTCACGTGTGGTTTAGTTCTGTTATTTCTTTGAAAATTTTTTGTCTAGTTGATCTATGTCTTTGTGACAATGGGGTATTAAAGTCTCCTGTTATGATTGTGTTGGTGCTTACTTCATTTATCATATCTGTTAAAATTTGCCTTATATACTTGCGTGTTCATGTGTTTGGTGCATAGATGTTTATGATTGTTAGCTCTTCCTCTTGAAGTTTTCCACTCGTATGTAGTGACCTTTTTTATCTCTTTTATTGTTCTTGGTTTGAAGTTCCCATTGTCTGCAAACAGAATAGTGATATCTGCTTTTTCTCAGTACCTGTCTCATGGAGAATTATTTTCCATCCTTTAATTTTAGGTCTATTAATTTATTTTTGAGTTAAATGTGTTTCTTGAATACAGCATATTGTTGGATTTTGTTTCTTGATCCAATCTGCTAGTCTACTTTTTGGTTGGTGAATTGAGTCTGTTTACATTGCTGGCCATAAGTGACATGTTTTGGCTTATCTTTGTCATGTTGTTTTCCTGCTAGTGCTTTCTCTTATTTCCCTCTGTTTAACTACTTGCTCTGCTTTGTGTTTCCTTTCTATTCTTGTTCTTAAAGTTGTGGTCTTTTTTGTCTCTTTCTAGAATATCTTTTAGAACTCTTGGTAGGGTTGATTTGGCACTCACGAAGTTCTTCAGTTGATGTTCATCGTGGAAATATCTTATTTTTCCATTAATTTTGAAGGATAGTTTTGCAGTATGCATCATTCTGGGTTGGAAGTTGTTTTCTTTCAGTACCTGCAATATTTCACTCCAAGCTCCTCTCGACTTGATGGTTTGTGTTGAAAAATCTTCCATGATTCTGATGAGCTTTCCTTTATAAGTGATCTGTTTCTTTACTCTCACAGCTTTTAATATTCTATTCTTTTGTTGAGTTTCTGGGATCTTTATCTATATGTCTTGTTGTAGATTATTTTGGTTATGGCTAACTGGAGCTCTATATGCTTCACTTACCCGGATGTCCAATTCCTTTTCCATGCTTGGGAAATTTTCTGCTATTACTTCCACAAATTTTTTTATATCATTTGTGCTGACACCTGCTGATTCATTGATACCTATCAATCTTACATTGTTTTTCTTTGCTTCGTCTTGCAGCTGTTGAATTATTTTTTGATTTCTTGTTATTTTTAAAAGATCATTTCTTTCACGGTTGTTCACAGCAATGCTGTCTTCAAGGTCTGAAAGTCTACCTTCAGCTTCTTTCAAGCGGTTTTGCTAGCTTTTGATGAAAGTTTTAATTTCCTGGCTATCTGTTTGAATCTGCTTTATGCATTCCTGTTGTTTCCTCTACTATTCATTCAGGGTTTCTATTAATTTACTATGTTCCTCTATTTTTTCCATGTCTTCTTTCATTATTACTGTCATTTCTTTTTTTTTAACCTCAGACAATATTTCAGATCTGATGTCCTCTATGACCTGGTGGAGTTGTTTCTTTACTTGAGCTGCTATCATTTCAGAAATTTCAGGTGTATGACTTCCAAGCTCATCTGTGTCCATCTCTCCTGTACTTATTCTGGGAGCTTCAGGGGTGTGAGATTGCATTTTGCTCCTTTGTTTTATCATTTTCAGAGATGCAGAGGTTCCCTGGAGCTCAGCCTCACTCCCAGGGCGATGTTCTCATAGCGGGGCAAGGACCCAAAGGTCCCTTGTGCTCAGTGTGACTCTCTCAATGATGTGTGTGTGTGGGGGGGAGGGTGTGATCCTCAATGCTCCCACAATTGTCTGTGCCTCAGCTTGGCTCCCACTCAGTGTTCCCAAAACTGTCCATGTGTCAGCTCTGTTTCCCCTGGTGTGTAGTAGTGGGCCAGTGGTGGTCACTGTGTCTCAGCACTCACTGCCACTACCCTGGCCGGTTCCCACACCAGTGGAGGGGTATGTACCCAGTCACTGAGTCCCCTGAATCTGCCTAAGTGTCAGCTTAGCTCCCCTGAAGTTGCAGGGTGGGGATAGGAAGGAGTACTCCAGGAAGGAGTGCCCTTGAGATTGTCTAGGGATCCCCTTTTCTCCCAAGTTGATGTGGCAGAGGTGGGGCCAACTCACCAGAGTTCCCACAGCTGTCTGAGGTGCAGCTCCACTCAGCGGGGCTTGAGGGGGAGGAGAGGAGGAGCAGGGAGTGGACCCCAGCCCCCCAGAGCTGTCCAGATTTCTGCCTGGTCCCAAGCTCATATACGGGGGTGGCAGCAGCTCACAGGAGTTCCGCAGCAGCCCAAGGCTCAGCTCTGATGGGGGAGGGGGAGGAGTGAAAGTTGTATTTACAGACAAGAAAGAGCAGAACAAAGACAAACCAAACCAGAAAAGCCCAGTGGTCAATTTAAAGTTACTTTCCTGTAACTTACACCAAAACATAATAACTGGTTTGTTATAGATCACTTCCAGGTACCTTTGTGTGTAGTGAATAAGGCAGAAGGAACTTCATTATTTTTGCCCATTTATCCTGAAGTGTTTGAGAAATTTGGCTGTTATTTCACTAATCTTGATTTCTCCAAAACTCAGATGAGTAACATAATTTTAGGTTCGGGATATGAGACTTCAGCCTGTATTCTCCATTTTGATTCCTAGTATAGTTTACAGGGTCATAGTGAAGCAACTTAGTCCAAAACAATGACCTCCTATAATTTCATTTAGCAGATATAACATCTCTTCACTGCATATTTAGTTAATTTTTACAAACCTCACTTAAATGTCAGTATGGAAAATAAAATGTCAAGTTTGTGCTACAACTACGTTCCCTCAAATAGACTGCTTTCTTCCTTGAGTAGGTGGAAATATAGTAATTAAAATTTCAACCATCAAGGAAAGCATGCCTTTTCATGTGCATAATAATAAATTACTGTCATACTACCAGAAATATTTTTCTCGACTATAAAATTTTAGTTAGCCCAATTTTTTATTGGCTCTACTGTAGGAATTACATGAAACAATATTTCTTTCAATGGTGATAAGATTTCCAAAATCAAGATTTTTTTTTAAATTTTACTCTGCTTTTCTGTGCACAGACACCCATAGCAGTTTAGATCACAGTGACATTGTCCTCAGTGACCTTACTCTCTTAGTGCTGCCAAATTGCTAATGAGACCATGTTCAGGGCTTTAACAATCATCACATCTGCCCTCTGGCCTTTGGTTAGCTCTCCAGCCAAAGAGAACTCTTCCTAACAAGGAAGGAAAAGTGTAACTAAGTATGTACCATTCATTAAGGAATTTGTTCAGCAAGCATTTTCTAAGTGCTTATATTCTAAGAAGAATTGTCCACATTATATTCACAATAGTGACCACAGAATTTCATGTTGAAGAAAGTTAGTATAGCAGTACTGGTTAGCACAGTGTTGGATATCTCCATGTAGAATGACTTTTCATGTGGAAAATGGAAATCATCTTAATTTCCTGTGCAACCACTTCCTATTTATCATGTTCAGCACATCAGTTAAGAACAACAACACATTGTAGCATTTATAACAACATAATCCAAGCTTCATTGAAAGTTTAGCTAGATCAGCTATATAACTTAGCAGAATTTGAATTTTCTGTGAACTTAAGTTTTCCATTAGGTTATAGCTATTTTTAAACATATATGATGAAAAATTCCCTAACATGTGAATACAATTTCTTGTGTAATATAGAATGCAAAAATTTATATATGCAAACTTTGTTTGCAAGTTTTATCTTGTTTTGATCAAATTATATTGAAAGAAATTTAGCTATTTCTGGATACCTCAGGGTCCTTATCATGAAAGTCAGTTATTCTACTGTAATCTGTTAAAACAATGCCCTCAGCAAATTGGTGCTTCTGAAGGAAAATCCTAAGATTATAGATGTCTTGCTTTTGTGCTCTTTCCCTTTACCATTACCTCTGTCTTGCTGTGTGCATGTGCACGCGTGTGTGCACGTGTGTGTGTGTGTGTGTGTGTGTGTGTGTGTTCACCCTGCTTACGTATCCGTCTTGCTTGAAGACTGCAGCTTCTAATTACACTCCACGTTTTTGGTGAAATAACAGAAATTTGAGTTTGGGTACTGAGCAGCAAAACCACTAAGAGGCTTGTCTAGAACAATTTGATTAAATGCTCTGTGCTTCATATTTCTCACTTTCTTTCATAATCATCTTATTTATCAGTTAAATGGAGGAAAGTTTAAAACAAAAACTTGTATCAAGGCACTCAGAGTAAAATGAGGTGAGAAATATAAAGACTTCAGTGCATGATAAACCCTTAGTAAATAATGTCAATATTGACAATATCATGATATTGTCTCATGATGTCATTGAGACAATGAATGTGAAAATAAACTCCTTGGTATATAGTAAGTGCTCAATAAATATTCACTCCTTTTGTCCAAAGAATGAGTAAAAATAATTTACCTGACAAGAATTTTGCACTTGTTTATGTAGAATAAAACTTATGGGCTCTGTGTTTTTCTTTTCCTCGCAACTCCAGAGCCATGCACACTTACTTCTGCATTGAAAGTTATGCTTTTATAGTGTAGATTGCTGGAGGTCTATCTTTAAGGAAATGTTGTTATTGTATTTTATATCAAGGGAAACAAAAGAATATAATTATCTGCCTTGCTTTCCACTGCAGGTCAAGATTTAGTTAATTGACTCCAGTTCATTTTGCTCAGGGCATCTCCTCTGAGACTGATACCATGGTGTCTAACATTAGCTGATCGGAGCTGTGGTCCTATAGAGAGAAAAGAGGGATGAGGCTCTCCCAGTCATAGAATTCCCAGTGACCACGAAGCAGCCACTGGCTGGTAATAACTTCCTCTCCCCTCTGACTTGGAATGGATTGCAGGGACTGACCTAAAGGGGAAAGGCCTCATCTCCCAACATCAGCCAATCTCATCTCATTGCAAGGGAAAGGCCCCTGGAGACGTGCTCCTATCCATCATGTGGACAGCTTTGGCCAGAGTGCCCACTACATCACTGGCTTTAATAAAAAGTTGCTGGAGGCTGTAGTGCTAGTGACAGATGTAAACTGCAGCATAGCCAGAGCCTAAGAATTCTCCCAAGGTGGAAGCACACTTGAGGAGGAAGAAGAGAAACAGGGAAGAACACAAAAAGAGGGTAAAAATATGATAAGGTGACTGCTTCAGAATATCCACTTAACTTGAATTTAATAAAGTAGGATAGACATTTAAAGGGAAGCCTCTATCTGAAAGGACAAAACCTGAAAAGAAAAATGACAAAAAGTACTAAGAATACAATAAAGAAAGCAAAATCAGATATAATGAAACTTTTCTGTTAAATACAAGAATAGCAGCATTGAGAGCAATTGCACTCTAAGCATTTGAAACAAATCCAGAAAAACATTTAAACCAGTGATGTTATACCAATTGTCATTAGATAACTTGATTAATTTAAAACTGTAAATACACACTTCTTAACACATTTATAAAACTTGTATTATGAGGAATTATAGCTTACTTTAAATATATGTGGGTTCAATTCGTGGTGCAGTATACATGGCAGAAAATTTATATCTGTTAATTTTTTTCAATTTTTGAATAAAATTTTGTTAAGTGAATAATGATTCATTAATTTATCAAGTGTCCATAAAAATGACAATCATTACCACTTAGACCTGGTCAGTTCTCAAAGGTTTGGTTTATAATGCTTGGCACTTACATATTTGTTCTAAATTTTCTTCTAATTGATTTACTGCCACTATTTTCGGTAACATACATAACCTATCAGTTTTCTCATGAGTGATATAAACTTGAACACTGAGAATTCCTAACAAGAATTTCCTAGTAAGGCACAGTGGGCATGTGCATATATACACAAATAGACTTAGACAGCCATGACATATCTAAGCTAAGTGTAAATATTTATTTGATGTTATTAGAGATAGGTCAGGGTAGGACACAGAATCTCAGGTGTTAAAAATTCTTCGTATAGTAAATTCTATGATGGGATATATCAGCATGGGAACCATAGCGACATGGCCAACCTCAGAACCTGGACGCCCTCACAGCCTACCCAAGATGTTCTCTCACACTGATAGTAGATTCACCTCCACACATACACAAATATAACATGATCAGTAGAGCAAAAGAAATCACTTCTGATTCTTTTTGTAAATATTGAGTGGGTATCATGTGTTAGGCAAAAGTGATACAACTAGGGAATTGTTTAATGATGGATCTTCCACAATAGAAAATTGCCTCATTCTTTGTAGACATTTATACATAGTATATATAGGAAGAACATGAATAAAATGATCCCTGACTTAAATAACTATAAAATGTAAAATGTGGCATTATTATAGTGCAATAAACACTACCACACATGAAGAGATACATTTGAAAGTAGCCAGAGAACATTTTTTCTCCTTTATGCCTTAGTAAATTAGGGCTAAATGAACAATATGCCATAGTACTTCGATGTTTTTAAAATTGTATGTAACTAATTTAGAGAGTACCAATAGCACAAAAGACAGAAATCCATAGGTGACAATATAATTTTTCAAATTTGTGTATTTTAACTGAATATTGTATAATTACAAATTAGACTATAGTCAGATAAGGATGAATATTACAGTCCTTAGAATAAGTAATAACAAGTACATGGTCCAAAACACAGGTAAAACAACCCAAGGCAAAATAATAAAATACAGCACTTTATTCTATTAAATAAATAGGTAGATAACACTGAAAGAACAATTAAAAACCAAAAAAGAGGTATAAAAATTGTAAATTAGTAAAAATAAACAGAAGCCCATAATGAAATACTAAGAGTGAAGGCACTAAATATCATACCCAAAGCCAGAGACTATTAGTATGTAGTAAAGAAAAATCTTGCTGGGGATATAGCTCAGTGGCATAAGCGCCTGCCTGGCAAGTGCAAGGTCCTGAGTTTGATTCCTGGTACAAAAATAAATAAATAAAAATAATTAAATCTAGGTCCAATTACATAGACTGTAAAATAAAAGTATGTTAAAAATAAAATAACAGAAACATGGGTTTCATATGAATAGTAAGCATAAGCAAAATAGAATGGCTAGTTAAACCCAGGGCAATATAATGTTATGCCAACAAATTCTGTACAGAGTGACAATAACAATAATCAAAGCCATTTCATTAGACAGTCATCAAAATCATAGATTATTGTACCAATACCAGGGTCAAAATGTGCAAAGTAAGACATACTAGGAGAAAGATAAGTATACAGCTAAAATATTCATACATTTTTGATAACAGCCATAATAAAATATACAGAAACTATTAACAGAATAATACACACAAAAGTGGGAAAATACACATACTATTCAAGTACAAGCCAATTTCTTTCATGAACATAGATGCAAAAATTATCTACAAGATACTGGCAACAAGATACAGAATGCAAAAGGTCATTTAGGAAGACATTTCATTTGCAATGACACTAAGAAACACTAAACATCTGAGAATTAAACTGACCAAGGAAATGAAAGAAATCCACAATATAAACTATAGTATCCTGAAGAAGAAGGTTCAGGAGGGCATTAGAAAAGGGAAAGATATCCCCTGTTCTTGGATAGGCAGAACCATTATTATTAAAACGACCACATTTCTAAAACTCATATACAGATTTAAAGCAATCTCAATCAAAATACCAATGACATTCTCAACAGCTAGAGCAAAACAATCTAAAAATTCACATGGAAATGAAAGAGAGTCACAACAGCAAAACAAAACAAAACCCTGGGTAACAAAAGTAAAGCAGGGGCATCACAATCCTCCATATAAAGATTTGCTACAAAGCTGCACTGTTACAGCAGCATGGTACAGCACAAAAACAGACATTTGAATCAGTGAAATGGAACAGACAATGCAGAAACAATCCCAGGAACATTCAGTTATTTGATCTTTGACAAAGGGGCAAAAAACATACCCTTGAAGAAAGATAGCCTCTTCAATAATGGTGCTAAGGAAACTCAATATTTGTAGGCAGAAATTTGAATCTAGACACATACAGTAATATCTTCATTCACAAAGTTTTTATTCTCAATTAATTAAGTTCTTGACACAAGCACCTGGAAAAATTTTACTTCTGTTTGCAAACTCTGCATTGAACTGTGACCATCTCACCTGAATAAACAGAAACACAGAGTCTTTCTCAGAATTATGAAATGAATTAAGTTTGTGAACTGAGCGATGCTTATATATTCCTCCATATACTAAACTTAAATCAAAATGGATCAAAGATCTAAATGTTCAAACAGAGTACTTAATCAGCTAGAAGACAAAAATGGTAAAACTCTTTTTTAAATTTTTTAACAAATTATACAATTTATTAAGAAATTAAGGGATAGAAACCCATCTCAGTCAGCAGCGACACAGGATTCCTAGATTCAGAGACAAGAGGAAAGGGCTTATATGCTGTGCCAGACAAAAGTATGAATGTGGGCTTTGTCAAGAACTCTTAACACATCAGACGTCAGTTAAGAAACAGTCCAGGTGCCATCAGTGCCAGGCACCAGGTACTCAGTTGACTGCCATCAGGACTTTACGGGATAGGATTTGGAATGTGAGCCAGAATCATTTGCTGGCCAAGATGCTGGTTATCACCAAGATGCAAAGCTAAACTATTCTAAGGTTTCTTCCCTTAAATACATTGATACAATTATTTACAGAGTTCACTTTTACATTGAAAATAGGTAAAACTCTTCAAATTATAAGCTTGTACCAAAGACATTCTCAACAAAAGCCTTGTTGCACAGGAAATAGTACCAAACACCGATGAATAGAATAGAATCGTGCCAGTTCAAATAGTTCGTACAAAAGAAAGGAAACAACCAGCAGAGACAACCTACAAAATGGGAAAACAATTTTTCCAGCTATTACTTGGATGAAAGATTAATATCTAGGCTATATGAAGAAGTCAAAAATTTAGACACCCCCAAATAAAACACCCAATAAAAAAGGGCAGCTGACACTTCTCAAAAGAAGTACAAATTGGCAAAAAAATAAAAAAAACCCATGCAAACATGTTTAATATCTCTAGTCAAATTAAAATAGGGCTGAGATAGAAAGAATGGCTATCATCAAGAAATGAGATAATAACAAATGTTCACAAATCTGCAGAGAAAAAGGAGCCTTTCTCCAATATTGAGAAGAAAGTAAACTAGTGCAACCATTGCGGAAATCAATGTGACGTTTCCTCAAAAATATAAACCTAGAAATTTGATTTGACTCAGCTGTTCCCCTGGCATGTATCACTCTGAAAGAATTAAAGATATTACAGTGATATATATGTACCCATTTTTATAGCAACACAATAGCTAAGTTTTACAAGTGGTCTATATGTCCAGATGAAGAAGCAAAGAAAATACACTATTTATACACAGTAAGGTACTAATTTGCCATGTGGAAGGGTAAATTTGAGTCATTTGTAGGAAGATGCACTTCAAGACAATACAAACTGCAAACAAGTTTAAATATCTTGTGGTTTCCTTTATAAGAGAAACGGAAGCAAAATAAATGATAGTAACGAGGGAGACAAAGCATTGGAAAAGTGAAGGAGAGCAAGAGATGAGGAAGGAGAGAAAGATGGGAGGGAAAGAGAGCACAAAAATAGCTAAGATGTGTTATACGCACGTACCAACTCCCCACAAGGGATGCATCACTATGGACTACAAAAATGTGCTAATAAAATATAAAAATTAGCAGAAAAGCTGAATAAAACTCATATTTTGTCATTCTTGTAAGAAGAGAAATAAAATTGTCAATTTTTACTTAATGCTTTCCACAAAAGAGATAAAGGGAAGGCTTTTTCCATGTGCTTCAGGTGATCAAAATGATTCCCATAACAATATCTAACAACGTAGTTACAAAAAATAATTACTATACTCATGAATATACTTGTGGAAATTTCTAATGAAATATCAACAAAGCAAATTCAAGTGTTTTTGTCTTTATGCTCTGTAATGCTCTTCTCTCACACAGCATTTATACCTTAAATACTAGATTGTTTAACACTCAGAGAGTAATCAATGCAATTTACAATTCGAAGAGGATATGAGATAAACCACTTCCATTAAAATTCTCATCTCAAGCTCTGGAGAGAAAAATCCAAAGTACACTGTAATGCAACAGTAAACACATGCCAAGCCCATCTATTTTGGCGAAACAAATAGGAGGATCAGATTGTTTGGATAGTTGACCTATGTCCAGACATGAGAAAAGCATTAAAGAATGAATATCTATTGGGAATATGAAATATTGGGAAGCACCAAAAGGTTTTTTATTATTGTAATAAGGTTTTGTTCAAAGTAGAAGATATTTGTTGATAAATAATTTTTCCCATTTTATTACTTTTAAATAAGGTATAGGTTACATGACAGTTACAACTGAGAATTTATTTCAAGTAGAAAATTTTTCTGAAAGATAAAAATTTTTAAAAGTATGAAAGGTCCAAAAAATACCTCAGAATTTTCCATGATGGTATTTATAAATGGAGTTTATGCTCAAAGAACCTAAGCATTAAAATACATTGTCATATATAAGCATTTAAATAAGAAATGGAAAATATACATACACATGACCAAACCAAAGAACTCAATATAACTCAATATAACGTTTGGGTTTTTTGATGACTTAGTTCACCTCATACTTCACAATGAATGGATGTTTTTCAAGAAAAGATAGGATGACTCATTAGTCACACAGGTAAAAACAAAGAAACAGACAAACATGAATTATGGTTCACTTTTTAAAAAGAAAAGTAGAAGCTAGGATAAAATACAATTACATTTTTAAAATCTAAAATAAAAGACCATTTTACCTGGAATTTCACTGGTAGGAAAAACAGTCATAAAGATGAAGTAAATATATTTGTAAATGAAAAAAAGCCAAAAATATTTTTGTAAGTCAAGGATGTTCATTTTAACCACAAACAGTTTGGGTCAATGAATTAGAACTCATAAACCAAGCTTGAAAAATTAGCTGCTTTTTTATAACTCATAAACAAAAAATATATTTGTGTTTAAATAGTTGAGAAATCCACACAGAAAAGCATATGTATCTTTTTTTTTTTTCTTTTTTGCGGTACTGGGGATCGAACTCAGGACCCTGCGCTTGCTAGGCAGGTGCTTATTCCACTGAGCTATATCCCCAGCCCCAGCATATGTATCTTCAAAGATCAAAATCTTCATTAAATGATCCTGTGAAAAATTGATTATCCACTTCTGATCTAGAGCAACCAGCTTGAAGTTCAAAAAATACAATATCAAATTTTCATTAAAAAGTCAATTAACCTAAAAAGAAGTCAGTATATCAGTAACCAATAAATCTGTTAAAAGATAAATTAAAATAATATTAATAAACATACTTACTACATATGTGTTAAACAGAAATGAAATAGCAGAGATTATGTTGGATAAAAATAGGACTCAGCTATATTCCATGTATAAGAATTCTATTTTAAATGTAAATGTCCCAGAATGATTAAAGATAATCATGTTAAAAGGAAAGGAAAGGACTTGCCTGGATGGCATGGCCTGTGACAGGAGTCTGTGTTTGTGCTCCTCCCTTCCTCCATTGCCTCAGGATGCATGGCTGGTGAGAAGAGTCTGAGATCTGTCCCTTCCTCCCTCCACTGGAGGCACTGAGGGCCCAGAGACCTGCAGGAACACCAGCAACACAGGAGGACCCTGGCTAAGGTGCACACGATGGGTGGGGGGAACTAGAGGTGTGGAAATATCCCATGCAACATTAGCAAAACCAACCAATAGGTGACCTCTAACCTTACTTTTTGTTTTATTCTACTTATTCTCTCCTCTATTTTTCAAATATCTTGCTTGAATTTATGATACTTTCATGTGAATAAAGATTGTCTCTTTTTGTGGCTCACTTTAAAACTCCTAGGTCTTCTCCAATCCTTCCCTCTTGTGTCCTACAATTACTCAAATCCTGCCTGGATGATCATCCTGTGCCTTCCAACACTGCTCCTACTATATATAATTTAATTCTGCTCCCCATCCTAACCTCTACCCACCTGAATACTCCACACAACAGGGTGAGATCACTATATAAAGTTGAACATCATTGCATACAAACTGCTGGTATAATTTGGATTATATTATATTTCTGTCAACTTTCCTCTTAC
Source organism: Dinomys branickii (assembly GCA_004027595.1). Lineage (NCBI taxonomy): Eukaryota > Metazoa > Chordata > Mammalia > Rodentia > Dinomyidae > Dinomys > Dinomys branickii. The sequence continues at coordinate 106,032 of PVLD010001665.1, forward strand.
AGGTATAGATATCAGGCTAAGAATTACCATAGTTTGACAGTAGCCAGGCTGTATTTAAATATATTGCTATTGCCAATTAACCTACTTTAACCAGGATGTCACTTACTATAACCAGTTTTTCCCACCTATAAGACAATGCTGCAATTGTAAGGGGTCATAACTATTACCATAGTGCACTATCAAAGGAATTGACTGTAAGTCAAATTGATAGCAACTCCTCAGACTTAATATATCGGGAAGGTAGATTCTAGGGATAGACATAAAGGCCAAGAACCACCTGCATCTAGAAGAAATCCTGAGGAACAGACACCTCCTAAGAAAACCTAGACACCAGTTATAAGGCTATCTATCTAACATAAAAAAATATACTAGCATTAAAAGAGAAAAAAAATAAGGTAGAAAATGACAAGAGGATGAAGTGAAATGCAATCCCAAACAACCAATCCACCCAGGACAAGTCCAGAGTTCAGTGAAACAGAGGAAATTGGAGGCCAACAAACAGAGATCTCTGCAATGATAGCAGGAGGGGTGAAAAAAAGTAAAGAAATGGATAAGGCCATTAAAAAATCTCTAAGGTGCAAAATGAAATGACGATTAAAATAAAAGCCATTAAATCAGACACAGACAAACAAACAGAGGAGCTCAAGAAAATGATGGAAACCATGAATAACAAACATAGGCAAGGAAAGGAATCAGTGAAGCAAATATAGACATAAATGGAGGAGACTAGAAACGCCAATGAAAGTACACACAGCAGATAAAATGAAGGTGAGGATAAAATTCCAGATCAAGAAGACAGGAATGTGACCAGACACCAGGAAACAAAAGAGACATTATAATTTTCAGAAGTCCATGAAAAATCAATCGAACAGCTACAAGAGGAAGCAAAGAAGAAAAAATAAGTTTGATTGGAATCAGTGAGAAAGCTGGAGACAGGAAAAAAAATTTTTTTTTTAAATCTTCACAGAAATGAGGGCAGAAAACATCCCAAAGGTAAAGAAATTGACATACAAATAAATGAAGTATATAGAATTCCAAAGAGCCATAGCAAAATAAATCTGCACCAAGGCATAATAATTAAGATTCCAGAAATTCAGCACAAGAACAAAATATTGGAAGCAGCCAGAGAAAAGAAACTAATCTCCTCTAAAAGAAAGCCCATCAGAATCACAGCAGACTTTACAACACAAACCTTAAAATCAAGGAGAGCCTGGAGTGAGGTATTTCAAGCTTTAAAAGCACTCCTGCTCTAGCTCCCTCCTTGTCCGTGCAGAATTAGGGAGGGAGCTCCATTTGTGTTACTTTTCTCTGCGATCTTTGTGGGCCTTGGGAGGCCTTTCTTCTCCTGTGTCGGGTCCTGTTCATCTTGATGGAGTCTAGGCAGCCACAACTGATGGAGATATTCCTGCCACCGCCTCGTGTACTGAGGTCCATGCGGTCTGACCCCGTTCTCTCAGGCATCTTCTCACCCAAGGCCCTCTGAAGGCTTCCTTTCTCCTGTGGGTGCCCGTGAGAACTTTTGAATTTCCCAACAGGGTGTGGGGAACTCACACCATTCAAGCAGCACATTTTCTGCCTAAATGCACTTGCCCAAGCTCCTACTTAAGAGGAATTCCTGAGAGAAAGCAGCACATTTCTCTCCCAATGGTAAGTGAAATCTCACCCTCTACTTTATGTTCCCATCAACCTCTGAGGAGTTCCCATCACTGCTGCCTCAGCTGGTGGCCACATCGTCTTCCTTCCGGGATTCAGACAGGGTGAATGCTTAAATTTTTAAAATTTATTAGAACTGAAGGCAAATCACCAGTACTCTCCTTCACGCGATTCCCCCTTGCTGTGAATATGCCTATTCCACTGCTCTTGGTGCTTTCTGAGGCATTTCTGGAAGGCCTTTTTGTGAGTGTCTTATAAGATGTGATAAAAAAAATTATGGCAAATACTGCTGCTGCCCTCCATCCAATAGAAATGCAGGCTTCTAAAAATATAACAATGCTTCTTCCTCTACATTATTCATAGATTCTATACTTCATGACATCTAGTTCTGCCTAAGTTCAAAATGCCCATGAAAGGTAAATGGTTGAACTGTTTCAGGATATCAAGGCAGCCACCACAGCACAAATCACAACACTATGGGAGAAGGGTGTTCAAATGGGTGAGGGGCATTTTGAGGGGGATTAATGGTAGTGTGTATTTCACTAAAATAAAATTTTTTAAAAAGTAAAAAAAAAAAAGAAAGCAAACAGTCTTCAACACAAATTGATGTAACCTGCAAACTATCTTTCAGATTCAAAAGAGAAGTGAAAAAGAACAACTGAAGAAATTCGTGTCTAACAAACCAGCACTACAGCATGCTGTGAAAGATATATTAGAAAGAGATAATGAAGGCCACAAACACATAAACACAAATAGAAAGAAATTTCCAAGCAGAGTATGCAATTCAACAAAGGAAGAAGACAGGGACCAACAATAAGAAAATAATATGAAAAAAGAAAAATCAACACATATCTGTTATAACCATCAATTTAAATGATCTCAACTCACCATTTAAAAGAAATAAGTTGGCACCATGAATCAAAAAACAAGATCCAATAATATGTAGCATTCAAGAAACACATTTAACCCCAAAAGAAATTCATAGACTAACAGTCAAAGGAATGAAAACAATTTTCCATGATACAGGAACCCAGAAAAAAGCAGCATAGCTATTCTATTTGCAGACAGTGTAAACTTTACACCAGAACTTATCAAGAGACAAGAAATGCCATTATACTTTTTAAGGGAAATCCCCAAGAAGAAGAGGTATAATAAATATGCATGAACCAAATACCAATGCATTCAAATGCATAAAATAAATATTAACAGACATGAATAACCAAATAATCACAGATGCAATTATAGTGGAGGATATTAAGACCCCACTCTCACAAATAGAGAGATGAACTAGACAAAATCAGCAAAGAAACAGAATCAAGCCAAGCCCAAGAACAAGCAGACTTGGTAGATGTCTCTAGAGTGTTCTATCCCCAAAACACCAGAAGACACATTCTTCTCAGCTTCACATGGGGTGTTCTCCAAGATAGACAATATACTAGCTGACAAAAGATGTTTAAATGTAGAGGAATTGAAATCATCCTCTGTGTAATACCTGACTGCAGCACAATGGAACTGAAAATAAACAACAAAGGAAATCATAAAAGTACATTAGCACATAGAAATTAAACAATACACTTCTGAACATCCAATGGGTCTCAGAGGAAATCTATTTTTTTTTTTTCGGTACTAGGGATTGAACTCAGGACCTTGTGCTTGCCAGGCAGGCATTATTCCACTGAGCTATATCCCCAGCCCCCACAGAGGAAATTAAACACAAAATTAAACAGTTTATACAGTAAAACATACCAAAACTTATGGAATATAGTAAAGAAATATGTTGAAAGATTGCCAAAGTTTCCCTAGTAAGAGAAGTACAAAAAGTATGAAGCAAAACCCAAGAGAATTATCAAGAAAAACAGACAAAATAATTGAAAATTTTAGCTTTTTTTCAGAAATTGGTAAAAAGTAAAAACTGGACAAAAATAACAGTAAGCATACTGAAGGTTTTAGAAAAAGTATACTTTCTTATTCAGTGATTAGAATCAATCTTAGGGGCCAATATGTGCTAAGGGATGAAGACTATATGGAAAGTGGCACTGAATAGCTTCTGGAATGATGAAGTATTTTCTATCTTGATCTTAAAGATGATGCTATGAAGTTAGACATTTGCCCAAACTCATAGAGATGGACACTAAAATATATGAATTTTATTTCATGGAAAATTAGTTTGTTTTAAAAGAAGTAATTATACATGGCTGAAGAATAGAACAAAGGCATGTGGATGCTAAAGTTACGTGCATCTTACCAGAAAATGAAGAAAGCAACTTGTGGTCATAATCTGGCCCACGTGCTTCTAGGTTCTGGCTCAACTATTTAGTTGGCTCTTTTGCTGCCATTTGAATGACACTTCCCTCTTCATGTTGGTCATCTGCAGCCAACTTAAGCTTTAAATTCCAGACAGTGCCTAAGCATTCTCTGGAATTTACTCATTAAAGCATATTCAAAGGATCCTCATTCCTGGGGCTCCTTTAGATTTTATTCATTACATGGTTTTGTATGAGATAAAGATTTGGCAATGCAGATATGATATGTCTCTTTTGTAGCTCATGAAGAGCTATTTCTTTTTATTCTTGTTGATTTCTCCTTTCTTTTCTGTCTTTTTCTCTTTTGCTTTCCTTCTCCTTCTTGAAGAGAGGTTATAGAATACAGTAATAAAATCAAGTTTCTAAAGATCCTTCTCAGCTGGTGAAAGTCACAATTCTGAAGACATAAGCAAATGAATGACGTAGGTGTGTGACTTTTGTTTTTCCCTTTTTTGGGGTTAGATGTTTTCTATTTATATTATAATAGCAAAATGAACTTAAATATTTACCACTTACAGTCTAAAATTCTTAATCTATGAACACTTTTGTGTGTCCATTCCCTGCTTAAGAATTGTAGATATGTGACTGAACAAATAGAGTGTCTGAGTAAAATTGAGGTGTTGTCCCTTTGGGCCTTCAAAATCAGGGACATAAGATAGTAAATACAATATTGAATGGTACTTGTTAAACTGATAAATTAGATACTTGAGGTTCATGCAGTAGTGATTTTGATTTAGAGTAGGAGATTAATGTAGATTCAATATTATAACAAGGAATTTGAACTTCATTCAAAGGTTCCTGATTGACTGTTAAAGATTTATGAGCAAGTTTGTAGATCTTTGTTCAATTTTCTGAGTGGTATGGAAGGACACAATACTAAAGAAAAGCACAGTGTGGCCTTTTTGGAATGACAGTGTGGTACCTTAATATCCTCTAGAAAGGAAGACTGATATCTCCTTTTCTATGACATGCCTTGACTGCCTAGTCTTTTTCTTTTTTTTTAATCCCTTTCTTTGTGGCATGAAGGAATAAACCAAGATCCTTTACACTGAGCTGTATACCTAGCACATGATTTTTTAAAAAATATTGAGACAGAGTCTCTCTATGTCTCATATTTGCTGAGGCTGGGCTTGAATTTGCAATCCTTCTGTCTCACCTTCATAGAGTACTAGAATTATAGTGTGAACCACCACACCCAGCTCAAAAAATTAAATACTATATATTACTCAAAACAGAGCCAAAAGGCTTGTATTGTAGTTTGGGGTGATACTTCTTTATTTTATATTTTAAAAGTAAAAGAATGAAAACATTAGCAAACAGACACAGAGTAGCACAAGAATAGTACAAAAACTGAATTACACATAAGGTGACGGGATTAACAATGGTTGCTGTATTACACATTGATAACGTTACAGTGTATGTTCATGATAACTCAAATAGACATACAAGATTGATTAAACAACTAATCATTGATTGTTGCTTACAATAAAGCAACATGAGATAATAGTGCAACCATGTTAGCCGTCCTGTATATATATACACACTTACATAGCTATCCCTTTCTTCCTTTTCTCCTTCCCTTCATCCTGATTGCTCTTTACTTTTGAGCAGTTTCTATTCAAACCTCCTAATTTATATTCCCACTTTCAGGTTCTTACACTAATGATACAAACACTGTTTGCACATGCACATCTGATTTATTTCACTTGTGAGTGTTATCTCTAATTGTGACCATTTGCCTAGAAAAGCCCAAAGTTTGTCTTTCTTTATAGCTGAATAATATTCCATTATATAAAAATGCCACAGTTTTTTTCTCCAGTCCTCTGTGGATGGACATTTGGGTTGCTTCCATGATTTAGCTATTATAAATTGTGCTGCTATAAACATGTGTGCACATATATCACGGTGATATGATGTTTTCAGATCTTCTGGAAAAATATCCAGAAGGGAAATAGCTGAGTTGAATGGTACCTGTAGACCTAGTTTGCTGAGGAATCTCCAAACCGATCTCTACAGTGGTTTCATCAGTCTGCATTCCCACCAACAGTGCAGAAGAGTTTCTATTTCTCCACAGCCTCGCCAGCATTTGTTATTGGATGATTTCTTGATGCTGGCCAATCTTACTGGGGGTGAGATGAAATCTCAATGTTGTTTTTATTTGCATTTCTCGAATGACTAAAGATGTAGAATATTTTCTCATATATTTATTTGCCATTTTTATTTCTTTATCTGAGAAGTGTGTATTCACCTCAGATGCCCATTTCTGGCTTGGGTCTTTGAATTTGGACAAGTTCATGTTTTTTAATTCTTTATGTTCTAGAAAGAAGGCCTTTGTCTGAGGAACAACCAGCTTGGATTTTTTCCTAATTTGTGGGTTTTCTTTTTCTCTGCTGGTGATTTCTTTAGATGTGCAAAAACTTTTCAGTAAGACAAGGTCCCAGTTATTGATTCTTTGAAGTGTTTCCCTTGCAGTTTGGTATTTGTTCATGAACTCTCTGCCTACACCTGTGACTTCGAGATTTTTACCTACTTTCTTTTCCAATAGGTTTAGTGTTTCTGTTTTAATACTGAGATCTCTGATCCATTTTGACTTGAGTTTGGTGCATGGTGATAGACTTGGGCCTATTTTCAGTCTTCAGCAAGAGGCAAGCCAATTCTTCCAGCACGATTTATTAAATAGGCTATCTTTCTTCCAGTGAGCTTGTTTGGCCCCTTTGTCAAATATTAGGTGGCTGAGTGTTTGTGGCTGTGGATGCATCTTCCAGTCTGTCCCATTGATCCTCAGGTCTGTTTTTGAGCCAGTACCAGGTTGATTTTATTACAGTAGCTTTGTACTATAATTTCAGGTCAGGGATTGTGATTCCGATGGATGTGTCCTTGTTGCCCAGGATTGCTTTTGCTATTCTGGGTCTCTTCTGCTTCCAGATGAATTTGAGGAATGTTTTCCCTAGATCTGTGAGGTATGCTGATGTTAGTTTAATGGGAATTGCATTGAATCTGTTCACAATTTTGGTAGTATGTCCATTTTCACAATGTTGGTTCTTCCTAACCATGAACAGGGAATGTTTTACAGTTCATTGAAATCTTCTTTGATTTCTTTTTTCAGAGTACTATAGTTTTCATTGAATAGATCTTTTGCTTCTTTTGTTAGATTGAATCCTAAACATTTCAATTTCTTGGATGCTATTGTAAAAGGTATGGCTTCCTTAATTTCTCTCTCTGTCTGTTTGTTGTTTGTGTATAGGAATGCTATTGATTTTTAGGTATTGACTTTGTATCTAGCTACTCTGCTGAATTTGTCAATTAATTGAAGGAGTCTTGTGGAGTTTTTGGGGTCTTCCATGTAAAGTATCATGTCATCTGCAAACAGCGATAGTTTTACTTCTTCCTTTCCATCCTTATTCCTTTCATTTCTCTCTCTTGTCTAATTGCTCTGGTTAATGCTTCCAGAACTATGTTGAATAGTGGTGGTGACAGTGGATATCCTTGTCTTGTTCCTGACTTTAAAGTGAAAGCTTTCAGTTTTTGTCCATTTAGTATGATGTTGGCTGTTGGTTTGTCATAGATGACTTTGCTCTGATTGAGGTACAGGCCATCTATTCCTATTTTTTCTAGGGTTTTTAGCATGAAAGCATGTTGGACTTTATCAAAAGCTTTTTCTGCGTCTATTGAGACGATCATGTGGTTTTTGTCTTTCACTCTATTGATATGGTGTATTATATTAATTGACTTGCAAATATTGAACCATCCCTGCATTCCTGGAATAAATCCAACCTGGTCATGGTATATAATTTTCCTTAGGATTTGCTACATTTTATTTGCTAGTATTTTATTGAGTATCTTTGCATCTATGTTCATTAGGGATATTAGCCTATAGTTCTCTTTCTTGGTTGGGTCCTTCTCTGGTATTGGTATCAGTATAATACTTGCCTCAAGAAATGTGTTAGGGAGAATTTCTCCCTTTTCAATTTCACTGAAGAGTTTGTGGAGTGTTAGCATTAAATCTTCACTGAATGTTTTATATAAAATTCTGCTGTGAATCCATCAGGGCCTGGACCTTTCTTTGTCAGTAAGTTTTTAATGACATTTTCAATATCCTTAATTTATATTGGGTTGTTCAGGAATTTTATATCTTCATGGTTCAACATTGGTAATTTGTACATCTCTACAAATCTGTCCATTTCTTCTGAGCTTTTCTGTTGGAGTAGATTCTCAAAGTAGGTATTAATGATAGTTGAATTTCTGTAGGATCTGTAGTGATTTCATCTTTTTCATTCCTTATTTCATGAATTTGAGTTCTTTCTTTTTTTTATAAGGGTGGCGAGGAGTTTATCACTTTTATTTATCCTTTCCAAGAACCAACTCTTTGATTCACATATTTCTTGTAGAGTTTTCTTCATCTCAATTGCATTAATTTCTGCCCGAAGATTTATAATCTTCTCCCTTCTTTGTGCTCTGGGCTTGACTTGTTCTTCTTTTCCTAAAAGTTTGAGGAGTGACATTAGGCTATTTATTTGCTCTCTTTCTGTTTTCTTTATGCATGAGTTCATCGCTATAAATTTCCCACTGAGGACTGCTTTCATTGCATCCCACAGATTCCTATAAGTTGTATTTGTATTTTCATTTGTTTGTAGGTATTTTTTAATTTCTTCTCTGACCCATACGTTATTGAGGGGTTTGCTGTCTAATTTCCAAGTGTTTATGTAGTTTTTGGAATTCCCTTTGTCATTAATTTCCAATGTCATTGCAATGTGGTCAGATAATATGCATGGGATAATTTCAGTACTTTTGCATTTAGGTAGGTATCCTATATGGGCTAGAATGTGGTCTATTTTAGAGAAAGTCCCATGTGCACCTGAGAAAAATGTGTATTCTGGTGTTGTGGGGTGGAACACTCTGTTAACATCTACTAAGTCCATTTTTTGGACATTTGTTTCAGGTCTGTTATATCTTTGCTGAGTTTTAGCCCAGTTGACCTGTCTCTTTGTGTCAAAGGGGTATTTAGGTCCCCTATTACAATAGTGTTATTGTTTATTTGGCTTTTTATGTCCGTTAAGATTTGCCTTACATAGTTTAGTGCTCCAGTATTTGGTGCATGCATGTTAAGGATTGTTATCTCTTCCTATTGCAACTTTACCCTAACTAGTGTATAGTGGCTTTCTTTGATTCTTTCCAGTTTGAAGTTTATATTTTCTGCAAACATGATACGTACCCCTGCTTTTTTTTTCTGGGAACCTGTTGCATGGAAGATTGTTTTCCCAGCCTTTGCTTGTCATTCTGTGGTTTTTCTTTTGAGTAAAGTCTGTTTCCTGTATATAGCATTTTGTGGGATTCTGTCTCTCAATCCACTCTGCCAGTCTGTTTCTTTTGACTGCTGAATTGAGGCCATGTTAATTAATGATTATAACTGTTATATGCTGGCTCATTCTTGTCATGCTGTTTACTTGCTGTTGCTTTCCTACTTTTGCTGTTTAATTTCTTGTTCTGTTTAAGGGTTCCTTTCTTTTGCTGTTCTTGAGGTTGTAGTCACTTTTTTCTCTGTCTAGAATATCTCAGTAATTTTTGTAATGTTGGTTTGGCATTCATGAAGTTTTTCAGTTGTTTTTGTTGTGGAAATACTTTATTTCTCCATTGAATTTGAAGGATAGTTTTGCAGGATACATCAGTCTGGGTTGGAAGCTGTTTTGTTTCAGAAGATGTAATGCCTTGCTCCAAGCTCTTGATTTCATAGTTTCTGTTGAGAAGTCTGCTGTGATTCTAATGGGCTTTCCTTTATAGGTGATCTGTTTCTTTTCTCTAGCAGCTTTTAATATTGTGTTGTTTTGCTGCATCTTTGGGATCTTGACTATTATATGTCTGGGTGTGGTTTTATTTGGGTTGTGGCTCATTGGAGTTCTATATGCTTTATTAACCTGCACATCAGTCTTTTACCATGCTTGGGAAAGTTTCTGCTATTATTTCTGCAAATATTCTTTTTATGTCATTTGTGTTGCTTCCTGCTCTTTCACTGATTCCTATTACTCGGACATTATTTCTCTTTTCTTCATCTTGCAACTATTGGATTGATTTTTTCTCATTCCTTGATGACTTTACGAGATCCTTCCTTTCACAAACATTACCTGTCATACTGTCTTCAAGATCTGAAATTCTATCTTTGGCTTCATTCAAGCAGTTTTGCCAGCTTTCAGGGGCAGTTTTCATTTCCTGGAAATCTCGTTGAGTCTGTTTCTTGTGTTCTAATTCATTCCTAAATTGCACATGTAATGTTTCCATGTATTGCCTTTGATCTTCTAGCCTTTTACCTGTTTCTTGTGTGTATGTGTGGAGCATTTCTTCCATTATTATTTTCATTTCATTTTTTTCCTGAGAGGTTATTTCAGATTTAATCTCTTCTATGGCCTGTTGGAGTTGTTTCTTTACTTCAGATGTGATCATTTCAGAGATTTTAGGCATGTGGTTTCCTAATTCTCCTATATCATTGTCTCCTGTACTTATTCTGGGTGGAGTTCTGCTCTGAGACTGCATTTTACTCCTATGCCTTGTCCTTTTGAGTGTCAGATGACAAGTGCTGAGCTGCTGACTATCCAAGCAGCTCACAAAGGACTCTAGGGACCCTAGTTTATCTGGATATCAAACTAAACCCAAGGTGGTAGCAGATCGTGGACCACTGAGCCCAGGGATCCCAGGCAAATTCTGGAGTGCATGGCTCAGACTACATCTGCGATGGTTGTGGAGTGTTGGGCTTTGGCACCAGGGTGTTCCGTGAGTGGACAGCAAGTGTATGGGCCTCAGCCTTGAAGCCCATGGTGATTAGGCAGCAGCTGCTGCTTCGGGTTCCTCAGGTAGCTGGTTGGGGTGAGCAGGGCTCTCCTCCCAAACCCTAGGACCCCAGAGCCTGAGGCCAATTCCACACTGCAGGTGTCAACCACCAACAGGGACAAGCCTCCCACTCCGAGCTCCCTCCTAACTCTAAGTTGTGGAGCAGAACCCAGGCATAAGCCTTACCAGAGGCAAAGTGTCGTGCTGCTCATGTGGTGTCACAGGTCAGCCTCCATCACTGGAGGAAGGTTTTCACCACAGAGTCCGGGTGCAGGCCGTGAAACACTGTGCTGCTCAGGTGTTGGCGCTGGTCAGCTTCCATTGCTGGAGGAAGGTCTTCGCCGTAAAGCCTGGGCGCAGGCCGTGAAAAGCCCAATACTTCTTATTGATTGAATTTCTACCATATCTTTATGTAACATTTTCTCTGTTAGTACTTTGTGAATTGATCTGAACTAAAGAGAAAGCAGAATGTGTACAGAGAGAAGGAGAGATGGAAGCTAAAGAACTGTTAATAAAATATCAATTGCTATTAAAGGATATGACCACGGAAATCCTAGAACACATACTTGAAAATCATATGACCACAAACCTGGGCTAAGAATAGAATCACTGACAAATAAATATTCCCTGTAAGTGGCACCAAGGTTACATGTGTAACAGTTTTTCACCTTATTTTCAAGCATTTGAAACCTTCAGATTGAGGACAGACATTTTTACAACATTTTCAATTTAGCATTGGACATCTGAAGGGGCACATAATACAGAAACGGAGACTTTTGGCTATAAATTATGTTTTGCAAAGTTAAAGCTGCATAATAATGAATATCAAGGTCTCCCCCATTTTCATTTTTCTTCTTTGCTCAGGGAAAAAAACCCAAATCATTCTGGGAATGCATTATAAGTCAATGACAAAGTAATAGAAAATGCTGACACATGAAAGTCTCTTCACAGCAAATGAATCTGATTTCTACTGTTCCGAGCCAGGTCTAACCTTAAGCCAACTTTGGACTACAGAGCTCTCCATGGTCCATGCACCTGCAAGAATCATTGGAGGTAAAGAAGCACATGGATGTGGGTGAAGTTACCATACTGATCATCTGGTATGATTTACTTTACTTGGAAATTTATCTATGTAAAATGGTGATTCAGTTTTTAGGAAAGAGTAAACACCAAGAATTTGCCGACTTGTTATGCAAAGCAGTTTTGGGATTCTTTTTCTAAAGGTGAGACCTGGATTTCAAGATTGGAAAAAAAATATTTAAATGAACATGCCAAAACAACAGCATCCCAATCTAGGAATCCAACAAACCTAAATAGTACTAATCTATTTCATCAAATACACAATATTCCTAATTTGACATTGAAAAGTGAAGAAGTATGAAACAAAGAAACAAATGTAAAAAACAAAGAATAAATATGAAACAGTTATCCTCATAACCTTGCAGATAACACTATAAATATCTCTTAAAAGATAAGGCCTTTGGGTGACAAACAGAACTGCTTAAGTACAGTACTGAATAAGGACACAAAAATAAAGCCACTCATATCTGAGGGGAATCTCAAGATGAAACATAAACTTTCCCCTACTGAATTCAAAAGAGTTTGGGCTTGAGTCACAAACTTTCTTAATCTGAAAAAGCATAGAATAAATATTCAATGTATTAAACAGCATAGAATACTAATTCTTTAAGACTAATAAGTATTTTCAAAGGATTTTGGATAGAAGAGACTCAGTCTTTCCTTTAGTTTTTGCTTTGAATGTTAGACACGTGTTGTATTTCATATGTGGATATTGCAACATGTACAGTAATTACCTTATTCTCCCTCTTTGGTAATTATACTTTCTGGATCACAATGAAGTACCTACACACTAGCAAGTAAGCATTCCAACTCACGAAATACATAATCAAAAACATTCCGAGGCTGACTTTCATTCACCTAAATTCACATACTTAGTATGCTATTTCCCACTCCATTATAGACCAGAACAACAAATTAAAATACAGAATAGTGCAGTAATATTAAAAAAATTTACAAGTGAGAGCAGACAGCATTATAAATCTGGGTAACTCTTGCCTATGCATTACATTACTGTAGCAAAATATGTAATTCATGTCCTCCCTAATAATATTTTACATTTGAATAAAATTTCACCTATACAGCCAGGCACTGAATTTAAGTGTATGATTCAATATATTTTAACAAAAGTATAAATTCAAGCAGCCACTACCACAATCAAAATAATAGAACATTTCTCTAATGGGTAACCATTGTTTTGATTCTATCATCTCAAGTTAGTTTTGCCTGTTCTTAAATTTCATATGAATAGAATCAAACATATCTTTCTGTCTTGTCTACATTTTTTTCATTTAATATAACTTATTTCATCAACATCTGTGCTCTTGTGCAGGTCAGTAGCACATTGTATTTTATGTTCAGTAATCTATTCTATAGCAGGATATGCTTATCCAATCTCAGATTCATGGGCATTTCAGTTGTTCCCAGTTTCGGGCTATGAGAAAAGCCTTAAATGCACTCATTTGAATGATAGAAAAATAAAATACACTGGTGAATTAAATATCCTCAATAAATTATAAGAGAGAATGGCAAAACTCAATGAGTTAAAAAAGAGAATGGAATATTAAATAAATATTAAAAAGTAAAAAAACCAAGTAGTGCATTTACAAAATAGTCATCACAACGAAACTGATTTAGTAGCAGTTGGCTTTTTGTGGTACTGGGGATCGAACTCAGGACCCTGAGCTTGCTAGGCAAGCGTTTATTCCACTGAGCTATATCCCCAGCCGCAGTTGGCTTTTTGATAAGATGTAAGTAACAGACATTGGGGAAAGAAAAGCAGAAGAACAAATAGCATTACTTCAAAGTAATAAGAATTAATATTGACTTTTAAATAGCTATTTTATGAGATGTTATGGAAAAATAGGTCCAAATTTTAGATAGCTTACTTGGCACTTTTCTAAGTAAAGCAGAATCTCTAAACATTTATGTAACCAAACTAGTTATATAAATAGTTCTGTGAACGTTGACACAATTAACTCAAAAATTAGAAACATTTTTCCAAAGCAAACTGTGTCTAGATGACTTTACAAGTGGTTTCTAACCAAAATCTATATAAGAATTAATTCTAATTACATTTATTTTTCAGAATACAGAATAAAAATGGTGTCTTCCAGGTAATTATGTCAATCTATCATAGTATCAATAACATAACTGGATAAAGACCTTAAGAAAAAAACTGGGTTAAAAAATTACAAGAACATAGATGTGGAAAAGTTAGGTGCAGTTAACAAACTAAAAGTAGCAAGGCAAAAATACTACATATCATTATAAGATGGGTATCATCAGTAAGATGAATGTGGCTTAGCATTAGATTTTGAATGCTACTCACAGACAATGCAATTAGTGGATTGTGGGAGAAAAAATAAAATAGCTATTTCAAAAGACAAAGATAAACTTTTAACAGAATTCAGCATGCAGTCATGCTCCAAATATTTAGAAAACCAAGAATAGAAGGGAAAGATACCGCTATCCAATAAACTGTATCTACAAAAAAGCACCAATTCCACAGCGCTTAGTGAAATATAAAAGTGTTTCCATTGATATTTAGGCAAAGAAAAGTGAATGTATTTCTAACACTTTTAGTGCATACAAATATAGGGAGGTCTTAACAATGCATTAGACAATAAATAACATAGATTGATAGCTACTACAACTTGTGGGGAAGAAAAACGTTGTTATTATTGAAAAATGATATTCACAGGTCTGATGTTGATCATAGAAAATCCAAGAAAATGTATAAATTATCTGTGGCAATTATTAGGTGATATGATATGGTTGTTGATACAAACTCAAAGTGTAAGAATCAATTTAATCTCTAAAAATTAGTGAAAATGCTTTTTCTTAAATAAATATCATCTACTTGCTTACTTGTGTGTATGTTCTTTTATTGATCAAACGATTTCAGTTACTTAGGAGCAAACTTTATGCTCAAGACTGCTAAGGAGAATATATAAAATCAAAGACATTGCAAAAAACATAAACACATGGTCAAATATTATATGCTCATAGATTGGAATATAAATACCAATTTTCCTCAAATCAATGCAATTTCTAAGTTACAACAGAAGTTTCAGTCTTGGAATTTAAAAGTTTTTTTGCCATCCATATGAAAAATGCAAGGAAACAACATGTGCTGGGAGAACAATGTGGGGGGTGTGATATGCAGTAATTAAGACTATAGAATTGGTGTAGGAACAGACAATGCAATGTGCTCAGAAAGACACTGGCACATATATTGACTTTTCACAAAGTGACATGGTAAAGTAGAGAGGAGATTATATTTTACCATAAATGTGGCCAGGAAAATTATGCATCTGTATATAAAAAAAACTTCAGAAATTGTCTTTTTATTTCATATCATTAAAAACTACTTCTTATGGCCTAAACATACCAGATAAAACAATGAACAGTATATGAAACAGACCTAGAAAGAACATGAAAAAAACATAAGAAATCTTCTAGAAAACTCAAAATATGAGAGGTTTGGGCTGGGGATATAGCTCAGTAGAATAAGCCCTGCCTGGCAAGCGCAAGGTCCTGAGAGTTTGATTCCCAGTAGCACAAAAAAAAGCGGGGGGGGGGGGGTCTTTAAAATCTTAGGATGTAAAAATTTTGTAAATAACATGTATAACCCTTTATATTTCTAAACATGTAGAAAAATATAGTAAAATTGACTACATTGAAAAATTTACCAAAAGTAAGCAGTCTATAAAATGCTGTTTCTGACCAACACTGTAATAACCTCATAACTATGACTATCAGCACGTGATGAAGTCTGTGCTCTTCCTTTCTGGAAATGATTGGCTATTTTTAGAAACTGGACCACCTATTATGTAAACTACTGTTTTCCTATCCTCAGGGTCTATACTTCTGACTGGCAACAGTTAGGATATCATCCACCTACTAAATAAAACCCTGTTTGCTCCCGTTAAAAAAAAAGACAGCATTAAGAGGGTGAAACTTCAAGCCATTTAATATAAATGAAGATTTCTAATACATACAACTTTATTCATTTATTTATCTTTTCTTTTGGTCTTTTTGAGACAGGGTCTCGCTATGCAATTCAGGCTGGCCTTGAGCTCACTTTGTAGCCCAGGCTGACCTCGAACTCGCAGCAATCCTTTTACCTCATCCTCCCAAGTGCTGGGATTACAGGTGTGTCCCGTCATGCCCAGGTAATCCATACAACTTTAAAAGGAGGAATAGGGCTGGGGATATAGCTCAGTGGAATAAGCGCTTGCCTAGCAAGCGCAGGGTCCTGAGTTCGATCCCCAGTACCGCAAAAAAAAAAAAAAAGAAAAAAGAAAAGAAAAAAAAAAGAAAAGGAGGAACATAAAGTGGAAAAGTATACAAATGAAAATAAAATAGATAAATCAATAACAAGATGGAGAAAGAGTTTGACTTAACAAATAACCCAATGACCAATAAATAAACTAACAGCCATTGGAATGTAAGAGTAATTAAGGTAGTGCAATTTAGATTTTGCTATATTTTTATCTGCACTCTAGGTTGGCTTAAATGAAGAAATGAAAAATCACTAAAATTTGATTAGAATATGTTATAGTGAGAACATTAGATTTTATTGATGGTTCAAAAACTGTTATCGCCTCTTTGTAGAAAATACTTGTAAGTATCTAGCTGGTGAACCAGTAGTTCTACCTCTATATACTTACATCTATATGTATCTGAACAGATGATATAAAAACATCTATACCTACATAGCAAGGTACACACATTTATAGTTCATGGAAGATAGAAACAATCAAAACGCTCTTCTCTGGTTTATATATATAATTTGGTACCAGGAATTGAACTCATACCTTAGCACTTGCCAGGTAGGTGCTGTGCCATTGAGCTATATCCCCAGCCCAAAATTGTGATATATTCAAATTATAGAGCACTATATGCCAATCAAAAAGAATAAAATAATGTTATTAACAATAGGAAAGAACCCTAAAATCATAATTGTGATATAATAAGAAATTAAGACACAAATGAATACTTAATGTCTGATTACCTTTAGAAACTAGCAAAGAAAATAGCAAACCATACCACAGTTGTCATTATTGTTTTTTCCGTTTTAAAAGATATAGCAAGGAGGTTAAAAAAATATAAAGAAGTGGTTATCATTAAAGTCAACCTAGTGTTTATGGTCAAGAGTTTTGTATATATGTTGTATATCTAAACTTGGTAGGGGAGGAGCTAGTTAGAAGAGATATATTCATAATATTTTATTGAACTAAACATTTCTTTTTATGTATTATATGTTTATTACATAGCAAAACATAAATGAATACAAATAAAATATATAGCATGCAATGCTATGATAATCTTTCTAAAATAGCTAAGAAGGCTTCTTCCCTTTCCCAAAATCATTTATCATATAGGATTACCTTGTCTAATGATATAAGATAAATGAGAATCCCCTCTATTCCATTTCCAGATATCTACTCTTATAGATTGAATAAGGACTGGGAAAGAGAAAATTTTTTATACTTTCCTGGGTATTACTTGAAAGTTAAGCTGCACATAAAGTAGCCAAGAGACACTTGCAAACTGATCTAAAAAGGTAGGTCATGATTCAGAACCTTGCTGCCTTGATGGTGTCTCTTTAATTAACAAAGCAGAGGCTCTAATGGAGAGGCCTCTGCATGCCACAGCAGTTAATGGTCTGTTAGCATTTCATTTTAAGGGCCTGAGGATAGAGGGCTTAACCCAGGAAAGGGAACTTGGAAAACAAATTGAAACCACCAAATGATTAGGTTCCTTAAAAATAGTCCTGAGTAAAGCAAAAAAATGCACAAAAAGCCAAAGGTCTTAATTTACATTGTTTGCACTTAGTAGTATAGCATTCTCTCTGATACTGTGACTTTCCTCTTCATTCTGGCCAGTTTTTAAAAATAAAATCACTAAAACAAATCAGTTTTAGTACCATGTAGTCATTTCAAGACTTGACAACAAGCACTTTTGTTTAAACATTTAATTCCTCTTAAAGATTCTTACAATCTTTTTGATCAAATAACATCTTACCACATTTGTATTATACTATACTCTTCTAATGCAATTTCAGAGAATCATTTTAGTATGTATAGCAAAAATTTAAGACCAAAAAAAGAATTCCTGCATAAAATACCCAGCTACTAAGCAACTTTTCCAGTGGGATATACCTGAGGAAAAGACAGTCTTTCAGATAACAAGGATTATTTTGATTCCTAGAGAAATGGTTACCCTATGAGTGTGCATGTATGTGTTTATCAAACAAGAAAGAACAACCCACAAAAACTCAATATTGCTTTAAAATAAAAGCCAAGTAATAGGGTATTTTCCTAAGGAAGAAATAATTCCCCTCCTATTGGATATAGTTAGCTAGCAAAAGGGATAGCCTATAGCTAGTACACACTCTTCATGAATCTTTACTGGCAATTCCACATATGTGTATCACCCTTGCTTAATCAGTTGAAGTCTACATCAGCTAGAAAGCCTGAAGAGACTGACTTACAACTCATTCTGACCCTTCAAAGGAAGAGGGACACTTCCTCAGGCAGCGTTTGCAATGGACAGGACCTGAAACTTTTAACAGCCACTTTCCATAGTGCGATCAGAATTCACAAGCTGAGTCTCCAGGTTTAGATCCTGGGCTCTCATTTTTATTTCCTTTAGTTCATTCCTTATTAGTTGATAATCTTTTTAAATGTCATAATATCTCATTACAGAAGTGGGACCCAAGAACTATATGATGTTTTACTTTTCCATAATTTGGATTGATATTCACAGTGAAAATTTAAAATGATACTCAAGACATAGAATAAAGCTTCTTCATTTCATCCTGTGGCCTTTGCTAGTATGAACATTTACCCCCTTGTACAGACACAGTGGGTTCTACTTTTGGTCCTGATCAGAAAAATTCTTCTAGCAGGACTTTTTTCTAGTTATGTTTTTCATACCCCAGGACTGTCCACATTGTGCTTTACACAGAGTAAATCATCTATGCTTATTAGCTTGGTTCTGTTAAATTATTGTCTTTCTCCTAATTTTATTTAAATAATCTGAGAAACAAAGCCTCCACCCCACCCACTTTACTGGTTCTTTGAATTTCCTTGAATCTAATGAGCTCTTATATCCATAATGTCATAGGACAAAAATGAGTCCTCAAAACTAAAGGCTGTGGGAAACAGAGGCAAGAGGTAGAGCAAATCGTTAACCTTTGAAGTTGCTATGAGAAATGACTGTGGGTGCCTGTGGCAGAAGAAGCTACACTGTGAGAGAAAAATGCTCTCTAAGGCTGGGGAATAAAAGCGGACCGAGGCTGATTTGAAGCCTTTGGTACTACACTTTATCATAGAACATCAGCACAACAGTGGGCGAAAAAGCATTAGGAATAAAGAGAAAAAAGCACAGCAAGGGATGCATATTTACATATTTTAATGAAAACAAATTATCTCTCCTGAAAGTAATTAATTGTGAAATTATTTAATTATGTGGCAGTAGCAAGGAGGAAACAGTGTTTGAGGTTTTTCAGTAAATTTCAATTTTAAGTAAACAATTATTTGAGTCTAGATTCTTTATTAAGCAATTTTTTTCCTGAAATCTCAAGATATAAGCCATTTTTTTTTCTACTAGTGCTACACCAAAATGCAGCAATTATGCAATTAGATAGAAATTGCTCTTGTGGATTTCATTCAGTTTTGAAATAAGCATTGGAAAGTGCTGAAGAAAGGAGATACAATAGAAATCCTGAGAAACATGGGTTAGAGTTTGAAATATTTATTCAAGCAAAAACTCTCATTGACTGCCATGTCAATTTCTCAGCATGCCTGCGGAAAAATAAACACAGAAATATAGAATGTAATATTTGGAGGGAAACCTACAAATTATCTAATCCAGCATCCTGAATAAAACACAAATGTTTTTGTATCACATGCCATCAGAAGGTCACCAGGTTATAGCAGCACAACATGTGTCTCAGAATGCACTGCCTTGCAGCAGCTCTGGGAGATTTTTGCTGGTCATATTCTCCTTAAAATATTGACTATCAGATTAATTTCAGTCTTCTGGCAGCATAGCATCTAATCACTTTTTTACCTTTAGTCCTTGAAATATTTGGACACGTTAATTATTTTTGACTTCACATGTCTTCTCTGATTCAGACTTGGCATTTCTGTTACACTCAAGAATATTGTATGTTGCACAATTTACCTACCAGCTGTGGTCTCCAATGCTTTTAGTTGAGAATGTCAGTGTATGAACATTTCCAAACTTGACAGTATGCTCCAGAGTGGAAATGCCATTGCCATCAGCATAGATATGCCATCACTGCTCAAAAGTGAAATCTTGCCTTTGTTTTGATCCTAAGATGTTCTGAAGAGTCAGCAGAGGGAGATGATTAACCACAAGGATGCTATAACTAGACTCCACAAGACACTGTATTGGTGATGTGATCATAAACAAAGGACCTCTCTGTGTCAGCTCCCTCCACAACAATGAGAGTAATTATAAGACCTACCTTGTAAGATTGCCATGCAGATTAAACAAGTTAATATTTGTAACACGCTTAGAACAATACCTAGCACAGTGTTTTGTAAGTGTTCATTAAATAATTAACTGAGTCAAGGATTTTATATTAAATTTCATAAGTTTCCTTCAAGTCAATTGTTCCAGGTTTTCATTTTTCCAGCCTATTTTTATAGTAGAGTGAGCTTTTCTGGTAAAAAAGATTATATGTATGATGCAACCTAAGAAACAAAGTAAGAACTGCTTTATGTGTGGCTACAAATACAACCCAGAACCTCTCTATATGTAGCTAAAGTGAACTGTGCCCTAAAACAGCATGGCAGCCCAGGAGGCAGCTCTGGAGCTGTAAAAGTTCACAGACCTAGTTTATTCTTTCAAAGAATCAACTGTAATTCATTAATTCTATTGTTTTTTTTAGTCTCCATTGCCTTCTTCTCTTAGCTTTATAATTTTCTGCCTTCTTTGGGCTTTAGGTTTGACTTGCTCTTCTTTTCCTAGAAGCTTGGGGTGCAGCATAAGAGTGTTTATTTGTGCTGATTCTGATGTGGGAATTCACCTCTATAAATTTCCCTCTGAGGACTGCATTCATTGCATCCCACAGTTTCCTGTAAGTTGTACCTATATTTTTGTTTGATTGTAAATATTGTTTAGTTTCCTCTTTGATTTCATCTGTGACCCACTGGCTGTTCAGGAGGGTGTTATTTAATTTCTATGTGTTTATGGAGTTTTTAAGATTTCTTTTGTCATTAATTTCCAGTTTTATTGCACTGTGGTCTGATTGTATGCATGAGATAATTTCAATTCCTTTGCATTTACTTAAGCATGTTCTATGTTTTAGTATACAGTCTATTTTAGAGAAGGTCCCATGTGCAAGTGAGAAGAATGTGTATTCTGATGTTGTTTGGTAGCACATTCTGTAAAGGTTTACTGAGTACATTTGTTCACAAAATTGCTTTAGTTCTGTTATTTCTTTCCTAATTTTTGGTCTAGTTGATCTCTTTGTGACAATGGGGTTTTAACCGCGCTTGTTATGTTTGTGTTGCTGCTTGTATAATTTTTAATGGTTTTGCTTTGTTTTGTTTTTGTCTGTGATGTTGGTATTTTTGTATTGTTCTCTTTTTACTATTCTCTTTATACACACACACAAACACACACACACACACACACACACACAGCTAAGACAATTCTACCACTCATTTCTAATGGTTTATTGGAAAGAACAGTTGATGTTCAATTGTTTGATCAATCCCCACATGTCTATATCTGTTAACTTGAGCAACTACTTTGAAGATAACAATATGTAATACAATCATTTTTAATTTCCTATCATCTTTTTTGGGAACTTTGTATTGTTCTCACTGTTTTTGTGTTGTGTTTGTGTTTGTTTTCATTATTTTGTTTTTGTTCTTTTTTCTTTAAAATATAAAAAGTGTTCAAAAATAAGTTCATGGCAATGTGTCCTCCTACCCTATTACCACATTTTTGCCCTAACATGTTCCCTCATAAATGAGACAATCTTTCCATTCTTTAAAACTCTCATGGCTAGAAATAAGATGCTACAGTCAGTCACCACAATATGATGGAAGGGGAAAAGTTCAAAGTTGAGGAGAACAGCATCTCTAAGGTTGTTTTCCTCTACTATCACAAATGCACGCACTCATAATTTCATTTTCTGTGAATTCCATCATGCTATTGTTCAGATCACATCCTTGCACTTTTTTCAAAACTTATGGTGACTCTACCAATAATTGCTTAAAACTGAGATATAGAATATCTATAGCATCCTCTTGATCTAATGCCTGTGAATCATTTTGAGGAAAGAAGTAAAGTTTATGAACTTGCTATGTGAAATTATGCTGGATCCAGGAATCCCTTCTTGGCGCTGTGCAAGTAATCTTTCTACTCTTCAACATTTTAAGAAATTTATCAATAACCTTGATGGTATAAAAGGAAGGATTAATATTGACCTGGTAAAATAGGCTTTGCATTCCTGGAAAGCAAGACCTTATATTGGACTTTGGGTTAAAATGATCTGAAATGTGACTATAAAATATAGTGACTGTGTAACGAAGACTATGATAGTAAAAGTCACATTGTCATTAATCCCACTGAAAGTCCCGCCCCCGTCTTGTTGGCCCCACTCATCATGTTTGCCCCATCTAAAGCAGCTCTGGAAACCCTCTTTCCTGATCGTCCTTAGCGCTGTCCTGCGGGGCCTTCATGTCGTCAGCTGATTCAAAGTCGTTACCTTCTTTTGTCATCTTCTCTTTGGGAAAAGCTAGAAACCACAGCTGGACCTGGTTTCAGATCCAGTTGTTAAGGTCAATGAGGATACGCTCTCTTCATGAGCCTGTCCTGTCACTGAATAGCACTCCATAGGCGCTTTCACCGTATTTTTGAACAGAACTCATAATGACTCTAAATGGACTTATAGAATTGCTTCGAAACATGATAAGAAAGATGGGATAAAGGAATATGAAACAAGAGGAATATTTTGAGGAGGGTTAATGACAGTGTTTCTTTTACCTTAAAAGGATTTTTAAGTGTAAATCCTCTTGAAGGCAGGTGTGGTGGCACATATATATATATATAATGTCAGCACATGGGAGACTGAGGCAGGGTGACCACTGTGAGTTTGAGGCCAGCTTGAGGTACATACTGAGTTCAAGGACAGCCCCAACAACATAGTGAGACTTGATCTCAAAATATTTTATAATACATTGTATATATTATATACTCTATTATATATAACTATGCATTATATATATACACACACACACACACACACACATACATATATATATCCCTTGTACATGTCCTGATCACCAAAGCTTCTCAGACAATTTTAATTACTTTGTAGTTATAAATGTTCTGTTCTCCTTACTTCTTCAATAGCTCATTTTTAGTGTATAGTAATGTTACTGAAATTTATACATTGATTTATATCCTATAATTTTACTGAATTTTTTTATTAGTTCTAATGGCCTTTTAGTTTTTTCTTTATATAAAGTTCCTGTCATCTGTGAACAACAATGATTTAAATACTTCCTTTCCAATTTGGATGCTTTTCACTTCTGCCTCTTATTTAACTGCTTTGGCAAGAACTTCTTGCTCTGCACTAAATAGAAGGGGTAACAGTAGGCATACTTACTTTTTAGCAAATTATAGTAGAAAAGCTTTCAATTTTTTCTGACTTTGTATGGTATGAGAAATACTTTTTGTCATATGTGGGGAATATATTTTCCATTTGTTGAGAATTTTTTTCATGAAGTGGTGGTTGGGATTTGTTGATTTTTTACCCTGTATCTATTGAAATAAACATGATTTTTTTTCTCCTCCATTTTGTTAACATGGTGCAACACATTTACTGATTTACACATATGAAATCATCTACACATTCTTTGCATGGACCACATTCTATTGTGGTCAAAGTGAATGATTATTTCAATGTGCTGTTGAGTTCTATATGTTAGTATTTTGCTAAAATATTTTTGGGTCTCTGTTCAAGGATATTATCCTATCATTTTTTCATTTGTTTCTGGATTTGGTATCAGAATACCGCTCCTCTTGTGGAATGAGCTTGGAAATATTTCTTCTTTTTCAACATTTTGCAATAGTTTGAGTAGAATTCTTCAAATTTCACTTCAATTTTTGTTGTTGACTGAATTTGACCTTATCCTTCCTCTCTTAGACTCAAAATCTCAGAAGTGAAGGATTTAAAATACTTTATAAATAAGCGGTTCTTAAAGTTTATTGTACATAGCAATCACCTGAAAGACAGTTGAACCAAATTTCTGAGGTACCACTTTCCCTTCAAAATCAGTTTCTGTAGTCCTAGTCA
Organism: Dinomys branickii; assembly: GCA_004027595.1. NCBI lineage: Eukaryota > Metazoa > Chordata > Mammalia > Rodentia > Dinomyidae > Dinomys > Dinomys branickii. The sequence continues at coordinate 130,239 of PVLD010001665.1, forward strand.
ACAATCTGCACTTCTAGAAAGTTCCCAGGTAAAGTTAACTCTGGTGGACTCTGATGACTCTTTAGAAACCAGCAACCTAAACTGATAGATGTTAAGAGAATCAACAGGGGAGCTTGTTAGTGACAGATACAGAGACACAAGCCCTACTTAGAGAGCATGCAGCGGCTTAAAAAGATGTCCAAGGGACACTAATTTTAAAGTCTCTGATGAATCAGTTTAGAAATTGTTTAGAAGTTTTAATTAACTTACCTTATAATTTCTATATTTAACTATGCTTGGATATCTCCAGTAATAGACAGTTTGTTACCTTTGAGACACTCTTTCCCGGCTGAGGACAGTTATTTTAGGAAAATTTATCTTAAATTGAGCCTATAATCTATTTTCTTGTAGCTATAGATGAGCAGCTTTAGTTCTACTCCTCAGAATTTAAATGTATGTTAAATGCATGTTTAAATGTACATATACTTAGGTATACGTAAAGTGATCTATTTAGCCCTCTTCAATGGTTTCTTCTCTAGCAGACAGAATCAACATTGTTTCTATCATCATTTACAGCATGGTTTCAAGTGTCCTCGCCATAGCCTTCTTTTCCTCAGCTAAGATTTGATATTCAATTTGTGTAATCCACATTTTGCTTGGTAACAGAAACACCTTAAATATGAAAAACTCTTAAATATGAACTTATAACATTTGAGTGTATAGTGAATTTTATGGTGCACTCAACAAGATATGTCCATGCCTTAGTCCTTGGAATGCATGAAAATTGCTTTATTGGGAAAATGAGTGTTTGTAGGTATAATTAAGTTGGGGATCCTAAGATAAAAGGATGATCCAGGACAATCAAAATAAACCAAAAGCCAACAGAAAGCGTCTTAGTGCAGACATGCAGAAGGAAAGGCCATAAGAAGATGAAAGCAGGGGGTAGAATGTTGTAGCAATAAGCCAAGGATGCTCTGTAGCCACCAGAAATGAGAAAAGTCAAGGCAAACTTTCTTCTGCAGACCTCTGAATAGACTTGCCTGCAGATGCCTTAATTTGGCATTTCTGGCCTTCAAATCTGAGGAAGTGCATTTCTATCACTTTAAGGCACCAAAGATGCATTAATACTTTCCAGCTGCTGTAACAAATTAAAACAAGCTTCATAGCTAAACTTTATGGCACAGAAATAAGTAGAAGATACTAATAAATGATCACTTTTAATTTGTTTCTGAGAATTACTTTTATAATTTTTAAATTTTGTTTTATTGATATAATAACTCTACATACTTATGGAGTAATGTGTGAGGTTTTGATTGATGTACATACACATTGTATAATAAACATATCATGGTAATTAGCATAACTCATCTATTCCTTTATGGTGAATACATTCAACATCTTCTGCTTTATCTAATTAAAACCTTCAGGCACAGTATTATTACATGTACTGTACTATAATAGAACAGCAACGTTTGTTCCTCCTCTCCGACTGTAACTTTGTACTTGCTGACTAATCTTTCCTTACCCGCCTCCCACAGCTTCTGGTAAGCACTGTTCTGCTTTCAGCCTCTATAAGATTGTGACAGTTAAACTTAATAGTCAACTTGGCTGCATGAAGAGACTCAAGGGTAATATTATGGGAGTGCTATGTTCATTAGTGCATTAATCCCCTCGTATTAATAACCTGAAGATACTGTTAGGTGGTGGGAACCAGCTGGAGGTAGGTCACTGGTGGTGTACCTTTGTGGGGTATGTCTCTTACTAGGACTCTTTCCTTTTGCTCTGCTTGTCTACAACCCTTACTTTTACAGAATACCATACAACTAAGTAGCATTACTACACCACACCCATTTGCCATATTTCCACCTTGGAGCAGGTGATCATCGGCTGAAACTAGGAAACTGTAAGCCAAAAATAAAGTTTTCTTCCTGTAAGTTTAAGATCATTTATTGTGTCCTTGCAATGGGAAAGTTGACCAACACAGAGATCAAGTCTGTAGAGTCCACATTTGGGTGAAATCATGTAGAATTTTTCTTTGTGTGCTCACCTATTTCACTTAACATAAAGTCCTCCAGGTTGATTTGCATGGTCACAGATAACAGGATTTCATTCTTTTTAAAGCCAGAAAAGTAACCTTTTATTTTGGTACACATATATACACACATGTATGTATCCATATATGTCATATATATGTATATATTTATAGAAATATGTCTTACATTTTCTTACATATTCATGTATTGATGGATAGTTTGCATCTATCTATCATCTACTTTGAATAGTATGACAACAAACATGAAAGTACAGATACACTCCCTTTGGATATACAGTATATTCAACAGTAGGGATTGATGGGTCATATGATACTTTTGTTTTTATTTGTTTGAGGAAACAGCATACTGCTTTTATAATGGCCACACAATTTTACATTCCTATCAATAGTATATAATAGTTTCTTTTCTCTGCACACATGTCAGCATTTTAAAAATTGTATACTTAATGGAAATTCTAATTAGGGTAGGGTGATATTTCATTGTGGTTTTTATTTGTATTTCCTTGGTGATTAGTGAGATTGAGCATTTTCTATAAGCTCTTTGATCATATTATATTTTACTATTGGGTTGCTTTCAATCCTGGGATTTTGATTCCAAGAGATGAGGAAGAACAAAACATTCCATCAAAAGAGATTTAAAATTGAATTGAAAATGAGACTAGAACCCTATGGCAAAATTGTCAAGTTCCACAGATGCCATTTTGCCATGTGCATTTTTGTCCATGCCTGGGTAATTGGGTTCAATAATGTATAATCACTTTACATGGATTCTTCTAGTGGAAAATATTTCTGAGACGTTTAAACCCCATGAATGATCTCAAACTCATCATCATATCATGGAAGCAGGAGCCACTGAGAATGCTGTTACTGAAGACAAACAAAACCTCCAAGAGCTGGGCAATTCGACACAGAAAAAACCAGGTTATTCTATCTATGACAAACTACCTCATTTAGTGGTGAGAATATTTTCTTTTGGGTCAATGTATGTTATTAACAATTAACAAAATGAAGTTTGGAAAGTGAATTTAAGGGTTTCTTTCAGCAGCACATACACTATAATTGAACATTGAGTTTAAATATATACAGAAAGCAGAGAAAGGGAAGAAACCAGATGTTGAAACTTGAGTCTCAAAAGTAAACCAAGGACATTCACCAAACTCTCTTAAAAGTCTTGTATAAATGAAGCATGTAGACTAATGTAACAAATATTTGGTATTATTTTACACACAGAATTACATGGGTGCTTTGAGAAAGCATTTCAATAAGTGAATCAGTGCACACATGTTAAATAGATCTTGGTTAGGCAACGTGTTGCTTGAGGTTCTCTGCCCACATTGGATGAGGTTGTTTAAAGCTCCAACTGAGTTTTTAAAACTAAGCAATTTTGACTGGTATATAAAGAAGCTTTTTTTTTTAAGTTTTGAAAACGACTTTCACATATCCTCTAATGAAATATTCAAGAAATATTTATATTTTTCAGTGTTCTGATACAGGGGAAATGTAATTCCACACGTGCTAGATGTCAGATGTGCTAAGTTCACATCTTCTGAAATTGAAGAATGAATTCCATAGGACAAAGGAAGTTAACAGTAGAAAAGGCTTACTGAGGAATTGGAGTAGCTTCTAAAAGTCAGGAGGGGTCCTCAGGGGGCTGCTACTGAGACTCTTTTCTGGGGTAATTTATACAGAAGATTCACAACGTGGATATAACGTGGGCCAAACTACAGTCATGCTATAGGATCACAGGGATAGCCATTTAGCTAATATTGATCTATTAGAGAAGTGGGGCTCATAGCAAATGTGTATGGTTAATACCTTGGCTTATCTGTGACTTCTAATATGGAACGCTTTGGAAAGAGATGGGTCCAGGTATTCTGGTTACCCATACAGGTATCTGATGCATATCTCAATTGAATGGCATTCTTGGTATGTTGTAACAGTCACAGTATAGAGTGGACCCATGAAATTCACAAAAGTTATGTTCCTTAGTTAACTGCAAATTGTGAAAAACTGCAAATTTTAGATGTAGTCAGAGAAATGCCTGTTATGCTACCTTGTCATAACTTTTTAGTTCCCAGAGCAAATGCAGTAGTTCAGCCTTCTCCTAGCATGTCTTAAACTTCTGCCTGTCAGGTTCATTGACAGAAGCCTGGCATTTCAGGGATCCCTCTTACAGCTTTAGGAAAGACAATTCTAAGAGCACTGGAGATAGCTACACATGGTACTGTAACCTGTTTTGATGCGGGAGTGCTGATATATCTGCCAGAGATGAGTGAGAGGGCATCAGTTAGTCAGCAGCAAAGAGAATTGAACAACACGATCAGATTAGCCACTTTCAAACCTCTGTAAAATAAAAAAATAATAATTATGGGGGATATTTGTGGTTTCTGAAAGTTTTCAGGGCTGTCTATGAGCAATTATTAGGCTTGAAGGAAAAATCCGCAAACAACTGAGGCAGCACACTTTGAACCTTGACTTTGTGGGACTTCAACCTTTGGGGAAGTATGCAAGTCTGGCCATTGTGACTTTAATCTTGAGGGCTTGATTTATTCTGATGTGCCTACAGCTATAATTTGATGTGTTTTTATATTCTGCACCGATTTCATCATGGTCCTCTCCCTGATTATCTATTAATTTCTTGCTAACTTAGCTGCCTATAATATTTCCATTCTGAATCTTTTCATCCTTTCCATACTCCAGTTCAGGGTTGTCTTACATCAGAACTTCCTCTACCAAACCAAGCCATACTTTTTCTTGTTCATGTCGGCAGAGAAAAGACTTCCATCTCCCTGCCCATCTCGGACTTCTCTCCAATGGTATTGTCAGAGATAAGTCGAGTGTCCATTCCCAAACCAATCACTATGGCAAGCAGCAATGAATTTGGCTTGTTATTATTGTTAAGAACCTAGTGGAACCACAGCCAAATTTCCTTTTAGGGAAGAAAACAAAGATGGGAATGCCAGGGAGGTAATGAGTGATAGAATAAAGATAGGTCTTGATAAACACTTAGAATGTTCCCTGGAGATATACTATATAATTCTTATAGATACAACATTACACATGCTACTTCTATGGATAAAATGCTTTGATGTTTATCTAGGTTTCAGTTTTTACTTTTAGTGAAGAATCAATAGGCAAGCAGCAAAATGTGTGGGTGAAAGACAACAGAAGACCCTTCCTGCAGTTTACCGAAGTATGAATTCTTAGGCCGTGTCTTTTAAACCTGTACTTCAAAGCATATGTGTTTGTGCACATTACCTCAAGATCATATTGTTTAATTACAGTGTTTTTTTTTTTTAAAGAAAGAGTGCAGAATGGAAGCGCACTAGTGAGCCAGCAGGCTCAAACTCCACGCCCACACAAGTCGGTCCATACACACCACCTTCAAGAATCTCATTCTTTTAAAATATTAATTTATTAAAATAAATGATTATGTCTTCTATTGCCTTTTGAGAGGGTATAGATCTTGTTTCAAGTGCATCCAAGTAGTGCTCATTATCCAAATTTGGAAACTGAAATCTACAGGCAGGGATCTCAGGGTAGGATACTCAGTTTAGGAAATATCCCCTGCATCTCTCTCTACTTTTTGTAACCCTTGGAACTTAACACTAAGGAAAGATGGTAGATGCTCATAAAAGACTATCATCTCCCATGTGATTTCCTAGGCAAGCCAATACTTAGTCCTTTAAAGGAATAGTTCTTGCAAACCTTCTTTTGAAGGAGAGGCTGAGCGTCACACAGGCACAGCAGAGTAGAGGCCTTCTGTTGCAGCCTAGCAACAGCACGCTCCGACAGCAGAATAAAGTCTTGCACTTAACCAGAGGCATACACTTCAGAAGGCAGGCAGCCACCTATAAGGAAAGAACTAGTTCCACAGGGGTCTTCCCTTGTGTATACACTCTAAAGCTCTCATGAAAATATCTTTCAGGATCACATTTAGTCTTTTCCTGGTAAATACAGATTTCTTCATTGGTTGAATGTGTAGTGGTGATTTAGAGAGCTTATAGATAGGCACCTGGGGCAAATGGCCTGATGGTTGACTCTTTAATCATCTTCTGCAGTGAGCAGTTTTCACTGCCTGTCTTGGAATCCTGCCTTGCCTTGAAAACATTACTACTAACATGATCATGATTTATAGGTGATCTCTCTTTAATAGGTGGGAGAATGTGATGTAATTGAGAAGGACCCTGGACTGTGGGTCAAAGGAGGTTGATTTATTCCCAAACCTGCTGCAAATTACCTTTGAAGCTGTTAAATCAGTTATGGCAACTGCTCTTTTTCTCGGTTTCCTTATCTGTAAAATGAGGGCATAGGATGAGAGGTGGATGTCATCTCTAAAAAAAATCACCTCTAAAAAAATCTTTCCACTGAAGCCTTCTGTGAATATTCACTATGCTCTCGCCTGCAAGATATTGTTTTTTATCTGTTTAAAAAATATAGAAAAATAGAACCTGAACACTCAGTCTCTCACAGATATTTTGTGAAAGTAACTAGAAAATTGTTCAAAACATATATGCTGAGGGCCAAGAAACTGTGTTTGCATACGTGTAGGGTATGTATGTATATCTGTATGTGTGTACATGTACACATGCACATGTAAAACGTACATATATGATTTTCTGATCGTTTTCTTTCATTTGTGTTTTCTATTTGTGGATACAGTCCTAAAGAAAGGCTTTGTCCCCTGCAAGTGATCATTCTTGGCATTCACATTTTTGTACCCACAGAGCTTCTCCTTTGGCAGCAGGAGCCAAATACTTTGGGCACAGAATCTAGTATGATAACACAACTATGATAGCAATAACTACCTGTCGATCTCATATTTTAAGAGAAAGCATTTATATGCAAATGATTTTTAAATAATCCATTGTTTCTAGAGAGAATAGTGAGTTATGAATTTAACTTTACCTTTATTATAATGAATGCTCCATATAAGCAGGAATTATGATCTGCTCTATGGTGTGTTGTGTCCTCACCCTCCAGAAGAGTGAGCTCCATGAATATTGGTTTATGAAAGACATAATTTAGCTAAGTTTGATGATGAGAAATAAAACTGAAGTAAATGGTGAGGCAGTCAGTTATGCTGGATTTCATTCTCTTCGCTGAACTCGATAGTTCGCAGGGTTGAGACTTCCCTAACTTCAGTCATGGTACACTCTGCCCTGCAGTCCCTGATAACTGTCTGCTGAGAAACCCCTTCTCTGCTATGGGCTGTTCGCTGTTCTGCCTTTTTGTTGAGTGACACCCTTTTTATTACTGCCAGTACAGCTGGGTCTCCTCCATCCCCACCTGTCGACTTAGCTGAGGTGCCTTTTAGTATGGATTAGCAGCTTGTGGAAAGATTAGGTTGATGTAGAGTTGGCTATTGCAAAGTGACATAGAACAGGAAAGAAATGGAATTAACTTTGGCAAGGAATCAGAAGAAGTTGGGGCAAATTAGAGTTACTTCTATATTCCTTAGTGATAGTGCTTCTTGATGACATAATGAGTTTTCTTTTCCCCAGAAAAACAAAGGAAAGTTGTACAAAGTATTGGGAGAGCATCAACTTCTTGTTAATGTGGGATAGTGGCAAGTACAAATTCTTCATTGTTTATAGAAGTAATCCAGTTGTTTTTTTGGTTTGAGAAAAATTTTTATATAGTTTTCAGAACCATATTCAATTCTATTATGATAGGGATGTTTTAGATATATCTCCCTCTGAAGTTAAATCTCAAATTTTAATTATGAACATTGTTTACAACAAACTATATATTTTTTCAGGACCTGGTCATGTGCCTTCTCTTACAGCATTTGCCTCTTTCTGTTTTTGTGTTTTGCTTATGGCCGCATCTGTTTAGGTGGGGCAGGGGGGAGCATAGCCTCTGGCCCATTCTTGGGTATGGAGAGTGTACACCAGCCCCAGCTTCTTGGTGAACACTCTGAAATACATTGCTGCTTCATGATTTCTGTTCTTTGAGAGCTCTTCACAGGCTTCCAGGTCCAGGAACTAGGTGGCAGTGCTTCATGCCTAAGCTCCCATGAACTCATCCCCAAGTCACCTGTGCTGCCATTAGACTCTGCTGATGAGACTTTGAAATGCTAAAGTTCATTGGCAATAGATTCTGGTAGGATTCCAACTATGCTGTTTCTCTACTAAATGTCCCAGGTTACAGTTGTCCTCTGAAATCAAGCTGAAGGCTGGATTCTTTAGAATGTTACTGAATTCCATTTAGGACTCCTGCGTTTTGCCAATTTACAAAGCCAAGTATAGTAGTTTTGGGTAGGACCCCTGGAGCCATATTGACAGGGAGGGACTGATCCGTTATTTTCTATTTTCTCCTGTGGAACTTTGGGGAATCACTCAAGGTCTCTGTTCCTCTGTTTATTTCATAGTAACACTGTCAAATAATGTCCTGAGGAGTTAATAAAAATATCTGACACATGTAATTACTTTTTAAATGT